>CM040191.1:56240688-56288188 GCA_022606455.1 Callitettix versicolor
ATATTAGTGCTGCAGTAAAATTACGAAACGAAAATGTGTGGCGTAGGATAGTATGACGCAAAGTGTTTACGTGTAAATAGTCTGGGAGGGGGTTGCACGTACATACCGCGTGCGCTGTCATGTTTTTGTACGTGACGTAGAGAAGATGAGATATTAAATAAAACGGAGTCGCACGTTGGGGGTGTAGAGAAGAAAGGAATAAGAGGGGTGGAAGTAATTATTGCATTAACTACTATTGGATTTGTTATTATAGACCACTGATTTTAATTAATTGTTACACGGAAACGAACAATAATTTAATAAATTCCGTAATATTACCATATATGACTTGTCCTGAACAATCGATATACATCGTTTTCGGAGTAATATGTTAAAACCATATGTTTTTGCTGTTGTTGAACTTAAAGTTTTTACCGATGTAGCGTTTCTGGGATAAAAAAATATTTTTGCAGCTATTTTTACCCATGATGTTCTGAATATAACTGGATTTTTTTCATGTTTTTATTTTTATTTTATTCATTTTTCCGATACACCGTTCATTCCGTTCTTAATATTGTCAATAAATTGATACATGTACATAAACAAGATATCGTTATCATATGTATAAATATTTTTTGCGGTAGGATAAATACAGAGCAAAAATACCACAAAATGTAAAATACTGACTACATTACTACGTACAAAACGTTTAAAGTGAGATATTAAATATAATTTTATCTTAGCAAATATAATTTTATCTTAGCAAATATAATTTTATCTTAGCAAATATAATTTTATCTTAGCAAATATAATTTTATCTTAGTAAATATAATTTTATCTTAGCAAATATAATTTTATCTTAGCAAATATAATTTCATCTTAGCAAATATAATTTTATCTTAGCAAATATAATTTTATCTTAGCAAATATAATTTCATCTTAGCAAATATAATTTCATCTTAGCAAATATAATTTCATCTTAGCAAATATAATTTTATCTTAGCAAATATAATTTTATCTTAGCAAATATCGTAGTAATCTGGTATCGTTAGTTAACTTAATTCTTAAAGCAAATAGATTCAATTTGACCGTCAAGTCCGATAGACTCTTAAGATTTTTGGTTTGTATAATACGGGCTAGTAGTCGGTTAATATTGGAAAAATATAAATAAACAATGCAGATAGACTGATGGATTTATAACTGTCTGTAGCACAATCAATAAAAAGATTGTGTTTTGGATAAGTGGACATTTGGATAATTATTTGGATAAAATATTTGGTCATCCAGTTAATTCGGACAATAAGTCGTCCTTTTAATTAATAATCCCGATATTTGGTAATCCGGATAAGTAATCATACGACTGATAGGTGATCATATATTTGGTCGTTCAAATAAATAGTCATCCATTTAATTTGTATTCTTGATTTTTGGATAGTGAAACTCTTAGTTTAGTGGTCCGGTATTCAGCCATCTTGATAATTAGACATGCGGTTAGTTTGTGATCCCAAAATATTATCTGGATATTAGGCATAACTTTAATTAGTCTAGTAATCCGGATATTTGGACACATTTATAAATAATGTGAATGGTAATTAGTAAATCCGGATATTTGGATACCTTTACAAATAATGATACGGTTAATTAGTAAATCCGGATATTTAGACACCTTTACAAATAATGATACGGTTAATTAGTAAATCCGGATATTTGTATACCTTTATAAATAATGATACGGTTAATTAGTAAATCCGGATATTTAGACACCTTTATAAATAATGATACGGTTAATTAGTAAATCCGGATATTTGTATACCTTTATAAATGATGACAAGGTTAATTAGTAAATCCGGATATTTGGACACCTTTACAAATAATGATACGGTCAATTAGTAAATCCGGATATTTGTATACCTTTATAATTGATGACACGGTTAATTAGTAAATCCGGATATTTGGACACCTTTATAAATAATGATAAAGGTTAATTAGTAAATCCGGATATTTGGACACCTTTATAAATAATGATGCGATTAATTAGTAAATCCGGATATTTGGACACCTTTATAAATAATGATAAAGGTTAATTAGTAAATCCGGATATTTGGACACCTTTACAAATAATGATACGGTTAATTAGTAAATCCGGATATTTAGACACCTTTATAAATAATGATACGGTTAATTATTAAATCCGGATATTTGTATACCTTTATAAATGATGACAAGGTTAATTAGTAAATCCGGATATTTGGACACCTTTACAAATAATGATACGGTTAATTAGTAAATCCGGATATTTAGACACCTTTATAAATAATGATACGGTTAATTAGTAAATCCGGACATTTGTATACCTTTATAAATGATGACAAGGTTAATTAGTAAATCCGGATATTTGGACACCTTTACAAATAATGATACGGTCAATTAGTAAATCCGGATATTTGTATACCTTTATAATTGATGACACGGTTAATTAGTAAATCCGGATATTTGGACACCTTTATAAATAATGATAAAGGTTAATTAGTAAATCCGGATATTTGGACACCTTTATAAATAATGATGCGATTAATTAGTAAATCCGGATATTTGGACACCTTAATAAATAATGATAAAGGTTAATTAGTAAATCCGGATATTTGGACACCTTTACAAATAATGATACGGTTAATTAGTAAATCCGGATATTTAGACACCTTTATAAATAATGATACGGTTAATTATTAAATCCGGATATTTGTATACCTTTATAAATGATGACAAGGTTAATTAGTAAATCCGGATATTTGGACACCTTTACAAATAATGATACGGTTAATTAGTAAATCCGGATATTTGGACACCTTTATGAATAATGAGACGTTTAGTTAGTAAATCCGGATATTCGGACACTTTTATAAATAATGAGTCAGTTATTTAGTAAATCCAAATATTTGGACACCTTTATAAATAATGAGACGGTTAATTAGTAAATCCGGAAATTTGGATAACTTTATAAATAATGAGGCAGTTAATTAGTAAATCCGGATATTTGGATAACTTTATAAATAATGAGGCAGTTAATTAGTAAATCCGGATATTTGGATAACTTTATAAATAATGAGGCAGTTAATTAGTAAATCCGGATATTTGGATACCTTTATAAATAATGAGACTTTTAATTAGTAAATCCGGATATTTGTATACCTTTATAAGTGATGACAAGGTTAATTAGTAAATCCGGATATTTGGATACCTTTACAAATAATGATACGGTTAATTAGTAAATCCGGATATTTGGACACCTTTATGAATGATGCGTCATCATTATTAGTTAATACTGATGTAGTCATCGGTTAATCAGTAAATCCGAATATTTGGTCACTGTAAATCCGAATTTTTCACACAGATAATTGATTTATTGGATATTTTGTCATCCGTGTATTTAGTCATACGGTTAATTAGTAACTTAATCCGGATATTTGGTCATTCAGATAATAATTAGACAGGTTTAATTATATATCCGGTTAATCCGAATGTTTGTTCGTCGGTATAATTGTACGGTTAATTGTTATATCGGTCATCTGTAATTATTCATATGGTTAATAAGTGTTCCACATATTTGGTCATTTAGATAATAATTAGACAGAGTTAATTATTACATCCGGTTAATCCGAATATTTGTTCATCGATAGTCATATGGATAATTGTTATATCGATCGTCTCTATATTTATTCATATGGTTAATAATTATTCAGATATTTGATTATTCAGATAATAATTAGGCAGGGTTAATTATTACATCCGATTAACCTGAATATTTGTTCATCGGTACAATTAGTCAAATGGATAATTGTTATATCGATCATCTCTATATTTATTCTAATGGTTAATAATTATTCCAGATATTTGGTCATTCATGTAATAATTAGACAGGGATTATTTCCGATTAATCCGAATATTTGTTCATCGGTATAATTAGTCAAATGGATAATCGTTATATCGATCATCTCTATATTTATTCTAATGGTTAATAATTATTCCAGATATTTAGTAATTCAGTTAATTAGGCACGGTTAATTAGTAATCAGGATATTTGGCCTCCTGTATTAATAGTGAAATGATTATTAATTAGCTGAATATTTAGTAATTTGTGCAGTATTTATACGGTTAATTAGTAAGTCTAGTGCTATATTTGGTCTTTCAAACAATCGGAATCAGGTTCGTTGCAGCTTTGGTGTAAAATTTAACGACAAAAGCTCTTTTATTCTCTTTTGAAAGTTTTTATGTCGGTTTTCCGTAAAGCCCGAGTGCGGTCTAATAAAGTTTCTGCTTACTAATTGCAAGGGAAGTAAAAAACTAATTCGTACCATAAGTCCCGAATGTTTTTTGGATTAAGTGTTTATACATATGCACTTCTCTTACAACTCCCCCGCCATAAGTTTACTCGCCTCTCCTTCAAGCACTAACATTAAACTTTAAACCTAAACTATAGTGCTTTGTGTTTTCGTTATGCTAGATGCAGTGCTTCAAACGATTGCGGTTGTTTTAACTTCAAACTTTTAAGTACCAACTTCAAACTTTATTTTTCTTCAAGTATTAGGGTGCTGGAAGTAGGAAAATGGGGTAAACAATGCTGATAAACAGGCGGTGGTTATTCGCTGTTTTAACTTGGTAAGTTGTTTCTAGGCCCAACGTTATATGCAGTCTGTTTAAAAGCTGGTAAACTTCTGTAAAAGTCTTATATTACTGCAGTCTGCATCGTATGGTATACGAGTGGTCTGTTGTATTTGTCATGGAATGAAGAAACCCCTACGTTATTAAGCCTTGAAATACCGAAAGAAAACTTGGGATAGCTGCAAATTAGATTTTGCGTAATTTTTCGAAATTTTGGAAGGTGTGAGTGGAGCGATAGAACTGGCACACATAAAAGAGTTTTTAAAACACATGTTGTACTAAATAATGCTAACACAATGATAACAAGATGATGCAAGCCCAGCAATAACATAAAAATAAACAGTTAATATATTTTTTTTAACGTCTGAATATTGTGCACACTTGGTCTAATGAAAACGAAGATGATTTATAGCGTATGAAAATGCCAAGCCCTGGCCGGGAATCGAACCCGGGTTCTCAGGGTGAAAGCCCAGTACGCTATCAACTAGGCCACCGAGGCGGCTTAAACAGTTAATAGACTGGCAGTGGAGAGAGTTGGAGGGGAATTCTTCTACATGCGCGAGAAAGTCTGCGTCCGAATTCTACCTGCGAGATTTAATGAGCTCAAAAAGTAGGGTTCACGATCGCTAATTTCAAGGTCCCAGCTCAGGGGTGGGGGACGGAAATTGAGGATTGCAATGTTTTTGTCGACAGTTTCTGAACATTGGTAATAATTCCGTAATTATTTAATTCAATGTGAAGAAAGTATCTCCACTAAAACGTTTTTACATTGTTATTGTCTTCCTAATATCGAACTTTTTTTCAGATATTTTCCTCGTACGAAGTGTGTTCAGAAAGTAACGAGAATTTTTAAATTTCGCGGGCTTGGACAGTCTGGTTGTCAAACATATTTTTTATTATTTTGGTATACATGCCCTTGAAGTATGATAAAACTTTCAGCTGTTTTCATTGTTGGCTTTGTCTGTGATAGCCATTAAGGTTAGACGTGTTTTTATGAGCTCGGCGATTTTCATTTGTTAAAAGAAATGGATCAAAGAATTGGTATCAAATTTTGCGTAAAAAATGGACTAAAGTGTAACAAAGTGTGTGAAATGTTAACAAAGGACTATGGTGAGTCTGCTATGAGTAAAGCAAGAGTTTACGAGTGTTATAAGCGTTTCCAAGAAAGCCGTGAAGACGTTGAAGATGATGAACGCCCTGGACGCCCCATCACATCAACAACCAATGAAAACGTGGAAAAAGTGAAAGAAACGGTTATGAACAATCGCCAAATCACAATTAGAGAGGTCGCTGATGATGTTGGCATATCGATTGGATCATGTCATGACATTGTTTCCAATGTTTTGTGTGTGAAACGCGTGGTAGCAAAATTCGTTCCTAAATTGTTGAAATTTGAACAAAAACAGCGGCGAATGGAAGTTGCTCGGGAGTCACTAAATGAAGTCAACGACGATACAGAATTACTGAAACGTATTATAACAGATGACAAAACATGGGTTTACGGATATGACGTCGAAACTAAGGCTCAATCATCCCAGTGGAGGCATTCTGGCTCACCAAGACCGAAAAAGGCTCGACAAGTGCTGTCGAACGTGAAGGTTATGCTCACTCTGTTCTTCGATATTAATGGCATAGTGCATCATGAATTCCTGCCACCAGGTGAAACGGTCAATAAGGACTACCTACAAGTTTAACGCCGTTTGCGTGAAGCAATCCGAAAAAAACGTCCGGATCTATGGAAAAACAATTCATGGCTTTTGCACCACGATAACGCACCTGCTCACACTTCATTGCTTGTTCGTGAATTTTTGGCCAAAAACAGTACTGTAACGATGCCCCAGCCTCCATATTTGCCACACATGGCTGCGTGTGACTTTTTCCTATTTCGAAAAATAAAGAGAACCTTAAAGGGCCGTCGTTTTACAGCCGTAGATGACATTAAAAGCGCATCGCTGAAAGAACTAAAGGCTATCTCAAAGATCGAGTTTGAGAAGTGTTTCGAGGATTGGAAGAAGCTCTGGCACAAGTGCATAATCTCTAGTGGGGACTATTTTGAAGGGGACAACATCAATGTAGAAGAATAAATAAATATTTTGTTCAAAAAATTAAAATTCTCTTTACTTTCCGAACACACCTCGTATATCACAGACTTTCCTCTCCCTAGTTTAGTGCTTGCTATTATGGTCATTCCAATGACTAAGTTTCCAATGAAAAGTCACATTCTTTACAAAATCGTTTGCGGAAAAACTGTAATTTTTGTCGCTAACGCTACGCTATAGACAATTTACTTTGTAAAGATTTCGTCTGCCGAGGCTGAGTTAACATGATGAGACTTGTCGCCGCCGTAGACGACATTTTCTCCGCCATTTCTCATAAATCACAGGAGAAACGCTACGTCACAAGTAATGATTATAAATTACTTTATCCCCTTTCCCCTTCCCCTTCGCCTTCGGTTCCTCAAAATATTAGTACCGCGCGGAAAGGGAACTAGGAAAAATATAATAAATAACGTAAACAGTAATTTATAACTGGTGTTTGTGACATGAATAGATTTGCCGAAATAAAAACACGCAGTTGTAATGATAAGTTCGAGTTGGATTCAGTTTTGTAAACATTTTCGGAAGGTTTCGAACCACAAAAACACACTGTTTTTACAACTACGTGAATATACGAAGTGAGGATAAAAGAAATAACCGGATTAATGGTATCATATCCTTTGTTTTTATTTTTAACATTATCCCCTTCAGTACACTCCCCTCCATGATCACTGCGTGTGCGAATTTTCCATTGGTCAGAGTTTCAAGTCTTTTTCTGAAAGCATGTTTGTAACGCAGTTCACATGCTTACAGAGTCGAAGATGCTTTAAATCTCTTTAAGCGCACCTTCGACCCTGATACACTCTTTGGAGTGTGTTCTATTATATTTGAGCTGCAGTTTTTGGTTTAAATTTTCTTTCTTTATTTAATTTAATAGAACATAATTTTTTTTATTGGTTTTTTCTTCTATTTGCCATTTAATCTGCGCTGACTTCTCAAACAAGAGTAATTTTTTACTTACCTCTTGATTGGTTTTTCAACTTCTGATGTTTACAGCATAGAGACAGGAGAACTAAATAAGTTAAAGCTCGGCTGATTGTCGGCTCAACACGCCGATCTGCGCTGGACTTCTCAAACGGAAGAGTAGCTGACACCACACGTTGTTACTTACCTCTTGATAAGGAACTGGCATAGATCTAACAAGATTTATATTGACGGCTCAACTTGCTGTTCTTCGGAACCGGAAGTCGACGGCCTGATGTGTCGTTACAGCATAGAGACAGGAGAGGAACTAAATAAGTTATCAGCTCAACACGCCGGTATAACTTGAAGGATGTACAGTCGGCTCAACACGCCGGTACTGCACTAGGATAGGTAGGGTTCGGGCCGGAGTAGGTTATCGGCTCAGCACGCCGGTATAACCCCAAAGGAAGGAATGACTATCGGCTCAGCACGCTGGTATAGTCCATCCTGGCGAATATGGAGGCTGGGGCATCGTCACACTACTGTTTTGTAGCCAAAAATTCACGAACAAGCAATGAAGTGTGAGCTGGTGCATTATCGTGGTGCAAGATTGCCTCCACTGGGATGATTGAGCCTTAGTTTTGATATCAATATCCGTAAACCCATGTTTCGTCACCTGTTATAATACGTTCCAGTATTTCTGCGTTGTCGTTTACTTCATTTAGTGACTCCTGAGCAACTTCCATTCGCCGCTGTTTTTTTCAAAATTCAACAATTTTGGAACGAATTTTGCTGCAACGCGTTTCATACACAAAACACTCGAAACAGTGTCATGTCATGATCCAATCAATATTTCAACATCATCAGCAACCTCTATAATTGTGATTGGGCGATTGTTCGTAACCATTTCTTTCACTTTTTCCACGTTTTCTTCGGTTGTTGATGTGCTGGGGCGTACAGGGCGTCCATCACCTTCAACGTCTTCAAGGCCTTCTTGGAAACGCTTATACCACTCGTAAACTCTTGCTTTACTCATAGCAGACTCACCATAGGCCTTTATTAACATTTCAAACACTTTGTTACACTTTATTCCATTTTTTACGCAAAATGTGATACACATTCTTTGATCCATTTCTTTTAACAAACGAAAATCGCCGAGCTCATAAAAACACATGTAACCTTAGTGGCTGTCGGAGACAAAGTCAACAATGAAAACAGCTGAAAGTCTTATTTTAGTATGTTTGTAGAAAGTCTTAAGTAGTATGTGCAAGTGTCAATACATATCACTTCAAGGGCATGTATACCAACATAATAAAACAAATGTTTGACAATCGGACTCTCCAACCCCGCGAAATTTAGAAATTCTCGTTACTTTCTGAAGAAATTCGTTATACTCTTCCCTTCTTCACTGTCTGTTTCACTAAAATCACTCAAAATAATTCACCTTTATTGATTAAACAGGTTACCTTATACACATTAAGTTATGTTTTTTATTTTTAATGTAGTGACCAAACAAAATAATTTGGCCATAATTTTACCGAAATTTCAGTTAGGCTGCAATCATTTAACAAAAATGCCAGAAAATAGGTTCAATTTTGAAAAACGGTACGTCAGGTCTTGTCATATATGAAAGTTTGTTAGTAAAGTTACCAAGTAAATTTAAAAGAAAAGACATTTTTGCTTAAGAAGAAAATCAAAGGAAAATAGGCTAATATTAAACCCTGATCACCTTTGGGTTTCGATATGCCGATTATCAATATTCAAGTAAAATCTAGTTAGCAGACTGTTTTTTAATTTTCAAATCGTAATAATTGAAGTGAGAAAGTTTGTGTAACGTTTTTGCACTATAATTTTTATAGTTGGGTAAAATATTGTTATGTTTGCTACCAAATAGTCTGCTCCAACAGGAAACATTCTTAGCTGTAACTTATAGAAGCGGAAGTTGTGTTTGGTAGTTTGTTTTCTCTTTCCGTTCCGCGCAGACTGTCACTGTGGGCTTTAGTTCAGTTCCGGTTTACAACTTGGAATGTGTAGTTACTGTGTAAGCAGTCGGGAATCTTTATTGTTTACGTTTGTGTTATTTTTCAAAATAAAAAAGCGTTCACCGAAGAGAAACAAAGTGACGAGAGAAAGGAAGCAAAAGTGGCAGTCTTTATATATGATACAAAGTATAGATTTCAGGGCGCGCGTGTCTGTGGTGGTTAAAGCACGAATTAGTGTGGTGCGTTTTCGAATTTGCACAATCAAGGTTGTAGTTTCGAGACAGTAGTTACTGCCGGAAGATTTTCTTTTGTCGTTTACGCATGAGCAGAGAGAAAATGGACGTCGATTTTTTTTTTAACGTCCAACTATTGCGCACACTTGGGCTAATGCAGACGATGGGATGATTTATAGCGCATGAAAATGCCAAGCTCTGGCCAGGAATCGAACCGGGTCCTAGGGGTGAAAAATGGACTTCGAACAGAGAGGAAAAACCTAAAGCAACAACAAAAATAAACTAAATTTTCACTGAGTATTAAAGTGTAAAATGTAGTTCAATCGAAAATTCAGCTGCAAGGCCGAGAAACTCAGAAAAGTGACTAATTTTCGAAATCGAATAATCGAATTTTGCTCTTTTTTTTAAATAACAACTCAAGTAAGTATGCCAAATCTGAAAAAAATTGCTGTTCTAAAGTAAAAAAAAAAAAACAATCACAATATTTTTTTTTATTCATTATTATTATTTTTTTAAATTTACTATACTTTCTAAACATAACTTTGTTATACTTCATACTAGCTAGAAAACTTGAGGTGCAAATCACCGTGAATTTGCAAAATTTTAGCAAAATTTTGAGAAACTTTGCCGTTTTACACATTTTTTTATAGCTCACGAACCACTCTTCCAGACAAAAATAGTATTTTTTTAAATGAAAAATTTGTTTTGAGATATTTGCATACCAGGTCCAAAAACCAAATTTCATCAGAATCGTTTAACCATTTTAGAGTCCAGTTATTGAACAGACTTTTCAGCGGACAAACGTTCAAGTAAAAACCGCAAAATGGAATGCGGTAGAGAGTGAAATTAAACATTGACGAAAAACAATTTCATGCTAAATTTATTGGCCATAATATCACGATTTTAATATGTTTGACTTAACCCTAACGTTTTATTGGGGGGGGGGCGGTTATAGAAGCTAAATTAATGTGTCATTTAAATAACATAAATTTATTTGGAAGAAGAAATTTACAATGTGCAAGAAATTATTATTGTGTCGCGTATTTTAATTAAATAAAGTTATTTTCATTATTGCAACATAGCCACCGGACCACACATTCAAATAATTAGGATTATGACCTATTCTTCCCGTCAGTGGTCTATCCACTCACCTATAAAGGCTACCGCGGTTTCGCAACTCTATCGTTTCATCTTCAGGCCCTTTACAAAACGTTTAAGCCCTCTGTCCAGGTCGTCACAAAGTCAAACAAAACATTAAAACATACATCACAAACACTGAGCACAATTACACGTTTAAAATATTCATCATACATTCAGGCAGTCCGGATGTAACGATGTACTAGTCGCGTGTGTAGCTTGGCCAATATTTTAAACGTGTAATTGTGCTGAGTGTTTGTGATGTATGTTTTAATGTTTTGTTTGACTTTGTGACGACCTCGACAAAGGGATTTAACATTTTGTATAACGGCCTGAAGATGAAACGATAGAGTTTCGAAACCGCGGTAGCCTTTACGAGGTGAGTGGATAGACCACTGACGGGAATTAGCGTCATAATCCTAATAATTCAAACTTATAAGCCTATACTTATGAACTTTGTAGGAAGATAACACGTGCAAAGCCTTAAAGCTACGTGTCAGATTTTTTAGAATTCATTTCCGTTTCAAGATGGCGCGATTTGATTCAACTTTTAGATGTAGTTTATGGACATTTCTTGTAATCCTGGATGAACGCTAAAGTTACAATAATTGTGACCACTTCACAAAAAAATATTAAAATATTCATCATGAAATTCGTTTTTTTTTTTTTTTTTTTTTTGGTGTTTAACGTCCGACTATTGTACACATTTGGGCTAATGCAGACGATGGGATGATTTATAGCGTATGAAAATGCCAAGCCCTGGCCGGCAATCGAACCCGGGTCCTCGGGGTGAAAGCCCGTTACGCTATCAACTAGGCCACCGAGGAGGCTTCATGAAATTCGGCTTGGCCAAGCTACACACGCAACTCGTATGTCGTTATGTCGTACGAGTCGCGTGTGTAGCTTGGCCAAACCAAATTTTATCGTACATATTTTAATCGTGTAATTGTGCTCAGTGTTTGTGATGTATGTTTTAATGTTTTGTTTGACTTTGTGACGACCTCGACAGAGGGCTATAACGTTTTGTATAACGGCCTGAAGATGAAACGATAGTTTCGAAACCGCGGTAGCCTTTACGAGGTGAGTGGATAGACCACTGACGGGAAGAATAGGTCATAATCCTAATCAAATAAAGTTAAATGTTTTGTGTAATAACAGCTGTAAACCCTAATACATTTTAAAGCGTGTGCTTATAAAATCATTCTAGTGTAAAGTATAAAATATTTTGTGAGAAAACGTCACGACTTAAGTTGATTACACGCCGTTTCGTCATGATTTGCAGGGCGGGTTAAAGGCTCGTTTATTTTCCTACAACGTTGCTGTAGTCATTTTCCAAGCCGTTAGCTACACTTTAGCCGGCTTTCTGTACGAGCGGTTCCTTATGGCGGTTATCTCAGACATAAGTTATTTTAAATTGTTTAACAGCATTTATTTGCGACCTAACGGGCATATTTATTAATTAATTTTTAAGGAAAACTTGATCTATTGGCGCAGCCGTCCCTATAAAGTGTAGATCTAGAACCGTGAAATGTGCAACGATCCAAACCTAATCGATCTCTCGCGAAATGATAATAACGATAGTGACATTAGATTTTCAAGAGGACGTAAGATAAAAGAATTAGGTTTAATATTTCCAATAGATTTTCAAGAGGTCGTAAGATAAAAGAGTTAGGTTTAATTTTTCCAATAGAATTTCAAGAGGACGTAAGATAAAAGAGTTACGTTTAATTTTTCCAATAGATTTTCAAGAGGACGTAAGATAAAAGAGTTAGGTTTAATTTTTCCAATAGATTTTCAAGGGGTCGTAAGATAAAAGAGTTAGGTTTAATTTTTCCAATACATTTTCAAGAGGACGTAAGATAAAAGAGTTAAGTTTAATTTTTCCAATAGATTTTCAAGAGGTCGTAAGATAAAAGAATTAGGTTTAATTTTTCCAATAGATTGTCAAGAGGACGTAAGATAAAAGAGTTAGGTTTAATTTTTCCAATATATTTTCAAGAGGACGTAAGTTAAAAGAGTTAGGTTTAATTTTTCCAATAGATTTTCAAGAGGACGTAAGATAAAGAGTTAAGTTTAATTTTTCCAATAGATTTTCAAGAGGTCGTAAGATAAAAGAGTCAGGTTTAATTTTTCCAATAGATTTTCAAGAGGTCGTAAGATAAAAGAGTTAGGTTTAATATTTCCAATAGATTTTTAAGAGGTCGTAAGATAAAAGAGTTAGGTTTAATTTTTCCAATATATTTTCAAGAGGACGTAAGATAAAAGAGTTAGGTTTAATTTTTCCAATAGATTTTCAAGAGGACGTAAGATAAAAATGTCAGGTTTAATTTTTCCAATAGATTTTCAAGAGGACGTAAGATAAAAGAGTAAGGTTTAATTTTTCCAATAGATTTTCAAGAGGTCGTAAGATAAAAGAATTAGGTTTAATTTTTCCAATAGATTTTCAAGAGGACGTAAGATAAAAGAGTCAGGTTTAATTTTTCCAATAGATTTTCAAGAGGTCGTAAGATAAAAGAATTAGGTTTAATTTTTCCAATAGATTTTCAAGAGGTCGTAAGATAAAAGAGTTAGGTTTAATTTTTCCAAAAGATTTTCAAGAGGACGTAAGATAAAAGAGTTAGGTTTAATTTTTTCAATAGATTTTCAGTAGATCCTACTGAAATTCAAGGTCTTGGAACTTACCGTGACTATTTTAATCGCTCATTTTCCAATGAATATGACTGCCAATTGAATGAGTTTCATTGTGTTTTTAGCAATTAAAACGTGTATGGCCCTTTCTTCTTAAAGAAATCAGTTACAAATTGTAAAATGTTTCAAAAAATGGTACAGCATAATATATAATTCTTCAAATAGGTAATGAAGATGATGCATTCACTTCCAAAAACGTGTACAACCTTACAATTAATTGTGTACATTTTCTTTTTTTTATTTATATATTATTGTTAACTAGTTTTAGAAATATGTAGTCTATTTGTTTCATATTTTGTTTTTTATAATTTTTATTTTGTTAATGTTATAATACCTTTAATTTTATTTTTTTCTTGTTTTTTTTCAAAATTTGAATATCGTGCCTCGGCGATGATAACCTAAATTGTTTTTCCCCGGAAGAAAATTTTACAAAAAAGTAGACGTCTTCTCATCACGATCATAAGAGTTGTTTTAATATAAGATTGAAGGCTTAATTACTTAATATATTGAACTGCCGACATTTCGTATAAGCTTAGAGATATTACATAAATTTGTTAAACTTGGGAAGTTTATTTATATTTTCCCAAGTCTGCGAGACAGCTGCGTGCACCGATTATTTACGGACGAATTTAATCCGTAATAACACCAGGACAGCTGCGCACTGGGATACCAAATAGCCGGCATTCTTGGCTACTACGTAATGACACCAAGGTTTGGTGAACGTATTGCTGGCTCCTGGAATTCTTTAATTAAACTGAAGGTTCTCTTGGTGAAACAAAAATACAAGAGACGAAAGATAAAAGTATAAAGAATGGTAAATATTGGTACGCCGTTGTTTATAGTTCTGTTATACAGGATATTTTACCAGTAACTTCATATTGGAAAATTAACAGTAGCGTGGCCATCATGGTAAGGTCTAAACCCCGTATCATGAAACGAGCGCTGATCCTGTCCTCTAGAACAGGTTGCAGGAGTTATTGCAACTTTTACCTCTTTTAGGCTAGTTTGTATTATAATACCCCAATCGTGAAATGTGCACTGATCCTATCCTCTATAATCCCAATCGTGAAATGAACACTGGTACTGTCCTCTAGAACACGTTTTGTGAAGTTATTTCAACTTTTATCTCATTTAGGCTATTTTGCATTACAATACCCCAATCATGAAATGGGCACTGATCCTATCCTCTATAACAGGTTTTCTATAGTTTCATCAACAAATTTTGTCTATTTTAGGATATTTTATACTAAAAGACACCGATCATGAAATGAGCGCTGATCCTCTCCTCTAGAACATATACTGATGAGTTATTTCAACTTTTATCTCATTTAGACTATATTAGAAAGCCCCGTATCATGAAATGAGCGCTGATCCTCTCTTCTAGAACATATTTTGATGAGTTATTTCAACTTTTATCTCATTTAGACTATATTAGAAAGCCCCGTATCATGAAATGAGCGCTGATCCTCTCTTCTAGAACATATTTTGATGAGTTATTTCAACTTTTATCTCATTTAGACTATATTAGAAAGCCCCGTATCATGAAATGAGCGCTGATCCTCTCCTCTAGAACATATTTTGATGAGTTATTTCAACTTTTATCTCATTTAGACTATATAAGAAAGCCCCGTATCATGAAATGAGCACTGATCTTATTCTCTAGAACGGATTGTGTGTAGTTATTTCAACTTTTATCTTATTTAAGCTATTTTATATTATCTGATCCTAATCATGAAATGAAGTATAGTTTATATTATAAGATTTCGTTATGAAATGAACGCTGATCCTGTCCTCTAGAACAGGTTTTAAGGAAATAAACTTTTATCTCATTTAGGCTATTTTATATTATAAGACCCCGTATCATGAATCGAGCGCTGATCCTGTCCTCTAGAACAGTTTTTAAGGAAATCAACTTTTATCTCATTTAGGCTATTTTATATTATAAAACCCCAATCATGAAATGAGCGCTGATCCTGTCCTTTAGAACAGCACAAACGAACAGTGACTGAAGACAAACTCGACTGTCTTGATGATGACTGAACGGCTCACCTAAAGGTTCTTAGTTCAAGCCGCAGTTGTTCCCGTTGCTTTTCCCTACTGTTAACACTGATCCCTCGTCCTCATTAGTCTAACTGGTAAAAAGAAACGTTGATGACTGTTATCTAAAAAAGTACATGTGATAAAGTTACCATCATTGAAATGTCGCCTTTCAAAGACTCTAACTGTGACCATAGTCACCATGACACAAGTATTAAGTTTTTTTCCCATGTAGGGGGGTGCAGACTAGCTGCACCTATTGAGAGGATTTAGACGTCCCTCGCGGTACCCGAGTCTAACACATACATACACTTACAACACTACACTTACGCCTTTAACACTTTACACTCACACTTACATTTAGGGAGGCGATAAATAGCCTCAATGTGCTTTTCGCCTTAAAATAAAAAAAAAAAAAAAAAAAAAAAAAAAAAAAAAAAAATGTTTTTTGTTAATAAACATCCCGGAAATATCGCAGCACAAGTTAACTGTAACTAAAGACAAACCCAATCCATAGTTGTCACAAACAATTTTTAGTTTAGGCGATAGTTAGTCACCGTAATCGACTGTCACCGTTATTTTTTCCTGTTTGTCAATGATGGTAACTGCGACTTGAAAATACCAGTGACAAGGTCACAATCAGTGAAATACCGCCCATCTTTAATTTTCAAGAACTTTTAACTGTGATCTTTGTCGCCTTATAAACAAATATTTTCTTTGCAAACATCCCCACAAGATCGCAGCACAAGCAAACAGTAACTAAAGAAAGATTTTTTTTTTTTTTTTTTTTTTTTTTTGGTGTTTAACGTCCGACTATTGTGCACACTTGGGCTAATGCAGACGATGGAATGATTCATAGCGTATGAAAATGCCAAGCCCTCGCCGGGAGTCGAACCCGGTACCTCGGGGTATGTCTAGTACGCTATCCACTAGACCACCGAGAAGGCTAGATCCAATGCATAGTTGTCACAAACAATTTTTAGTTCAGGTGATATTTAGTCACCGTAATCGACTGTCACCGTTATTTTTTCCTGTTTGTCAACGATGGTAACTGCGGCTTGAAAATACCAGTGACAAGGTCACAATCAGTAAAATATCGCCCATCTTTAATTTTCAAGAACTTTAACTGTGACCTTTGTCGCCTTATAAATAAATATTTTCTTTGCAAACATCCCCACAAAATCGCAGCACAAGCGATCAGTAACTAAAGACAGATCCATTCCATAGTTGTCACTAATAATGTTTTATTTAGGCAATACTTAGTCACCGTAATCGACTGTTACCGTTATTTTTTCCGTTATCACTGTTGGTAACTGCGACTTGAAAATACCAGTGACAAGGTCACAATCAGTGAAATATCGCCCATCTTTAATTTTCAAGAACTTTAACTGTGACCTTTGTCGCCTTATAAACTAATATTTTCTTTGAAAACATCCCCACAAAATCGCAGCACAAGCGATCAGTAACTAAAGACAGATCCATTCCATAGTTGCCACTAATAATGTTTTATTTAGGCAATACTTAGTTACCGTAATCGACTGTTACCGTTATTTTTTCCGTTATCACTGTTGGTAACTGCGACTTGAAAATACCAGTGACAAGGTCACAATCAGTGAAATATCGCCCATCTTTAATTTTCAAGAACTTTAACTGTGACCTTTGTCGCCTTATAAACAAATATTTTCTTTGCAAACATCCCCACAAAATCGCAGCACAAGCGATCAGTAACTAAAGACAGATCCATTCCATAGTTGCCACTAATAATGTTTTATTTAGGCAATACTTAGTCACCGTAATCGACTGTTACCGTTATTTTTTCCGTTATCACTGTTGGTAACTGCGACTTGAAAATACCAGTGACAAGGTCACAATCAGTGAAATATCGCCCATCTTTAATTTTCAAGAACTTTAACTGTGACCTTTGTCGCCTTATAAACAAATATTTTCTTTGCAAACATCCCCACAAAATCGCAGCACAAGCGATCAGTAACTAAAGACAGATCCAATCCATAGTTGCCACTAATAATGTTTTATTTAGGCAATACTTAGTCACCGTAATCGACTGTTACCGTTATTTTTTCCGTTATCACTGTTGGTAACTGCGACTTGAAAATACCAGTGACAAGGTCACAATCAGTGAAATATCGCCCATCTTTAATTTTCAAGAACTTTAACTGTGACCTTTGTCGCCTTATAAACAAATATTTTCTTTGCAAACATCCCCACAAAATCGCAGCACAAGCGATCAGTAACTAAAGACAGATCCAATCCATAGTTGCCACTAATAATTTTTAGTTCAGGCGATACTTAGTCAAAGTAAACGACTGTCACCGTTTTTTTCTGTTATCACTGTTGGTAACTGCGACTTGAAAATACCAGTGACAAGGTCACAATCAGTGAAATATCGCCCATCTTTAATTTTCAAGAACTTTAACTGTGACCTTTGTCGCCTTATAAATAAATATTTTCTTTGCAAACATCCCCACAAAATCGCAGCACAAGCGATCAGTAACTAAAGACAGATCCATTCCATAGTTGTCACTAATAATGTTTTATTTAGGCAATACTTAGTCACCGTAATCGACTGTTACCGTTATTTTTTCCGTTATCACTGTTGGTAACTGCGACTTGAAAATACCAGTGACAAGGTCACAATCAGTGAAATATCGCCCATCTTTAATTTTCAAGAACTTTAACTGTGACCTTTGTCGCCTTATAAACTAATATTTTCTTTGAAAACATCCCCACAAAATCGCAGCACAAGCGATCAGTAACTAAAGACAGATCCATTCCATAGTTGCCACTAATAATGTTTTATTTAGGCAATACTTAGTTACCGTAATCGACTGTTACCGTTATTTTTTCCGTTATCACTGTTGGTAACTGCGACTTGAAAATACCAGTGACAAGGTCACAATCAGTGAAATATCGCCCATCTTTAATTTTCAAGAACTTTAACTGTGACCTTTGTCGCCTTATAAACAAATATTTTCTTTGCAAACATCCCCACAAAATCGCAGCACAAGCGATCAGTAACTAAAGACAGATCCAATCCATAGTTGCCACTAATAATGTTTTATTTAGGCAATACTTAGTCACCGTAATCGACTGTTACCGTTATTTTTTCCGTTATCACTGTTGGTAACTGCGACTTGAAAATACCAGTGACAAGGTCACAATCAGTGAAATATCGCCCATCTTTAATTTTCAAGAACTTTAACTGTGACCTTTGTCGCCTTATAAACAAATATTTTCTTTACAAACATCCCCACAAGATCGCAGCACAAGCAAACAGTAACTAAAGACAGATCCAATTAATAGTTGTCACAAACAATTTTTAGTTCAGGCGTTAGTTACCGTAATCAACTGTTACCGTTATGTTTTCCTGTTTGTCAATGATGGTAACTGTGACTCGAAAATAACAGTGATAAAGTAACGATCAGTGAAATATCCCCATCTTTAATTTTCAATCTCTTCAAGTGTAACCTTTGTCGCCATGTCAACAAATATTTACTTTGCAAACATCCCCGCAAGATCGCAGCACAAGCGAACAGTAACTAAAGACATATCCAATCCATAGTTGCCACTAATAATTTTTAGTTAGTCACCGTAATCGACTGTCACCGTTATTTTTTCCGTTATCACTGTTGGTAACTGCCACTTGAAAATACCAGTGATAAAATTACAATCAGTGAAATATCGCCCATTTTAATTTTCAAATTCTTTTCTGTGACCTTTGTCGCCATGTCAACAAATAATTTCTTTGCAAACATTCCCACAGGATCGCAGCAAAAGCGAACAGTAACTAGACAGATCCAATCCATAGTTGCTACTAATAATTTTTAGTTAGTCACCGTAATCGACTGTCACCGTTATTTTTTCCGTTATCACTGTTGGTAACTGCGACTTGAAAATACCAGTGATAAAATTACAATCAGTGAAATATCGCCCATTTTAATTTTCAAATTCTTTTCTGTGACCTTTGTCGCCATGTCAACAAATACTTTCTTTGCAAACATTCCCACAGGATCGCAGCAAAAGCGAACAGTAACTAGACAGATCCAATCCATAGTTGCTACTAATAATTTTTAGTTAGTCACCGTAATCGACTGTCACCGTTATTTTTTCCGTTATCACTTTTGGTAACTGCGACTTGAAAATACCAGTGATAAAATTACAATCAGTGAAATATCGCCCATTTTAATTTTCAAATTCTTTTCTGTGACCTTTGTCGCCATGTCAACAAATACTTTCTTTGCAAACATTCCCACAGGATCGCAGCACAAACGAACAGTAACTAAAGACATATCCAATCCATAGTTGCTACTAATAATTTTTAGTTAGTCACCGTAATCGACTGTCACCGTTATTTTTTCCGTTATCACTGTTGGTAACTGCCACTTGAAAATACCAGTGATAAAATTACAATCAGTGAAATATCGCCCATTTTAATTTTCAAATTCTTTTCTGTGACCTTTGTCGCCATGTCAACAAATAATTTCTTTGCAAACATTCCCACAGGATCGCAGCAAAAGCGAACAGTAACTAGACAGATCCAATCCATAGTTGCTACTAATAATTTTTAGTTAGTCACCGTAATCGACTGTCACCGTTATTTTTTCCGTTATCACTGTTGGTAACTGCGACTTGAAAATACCAGTGATAAAATCACAATCAGTGAAATATCGCCCATTTTAATTTTCAAATTCTTTTCTGTGACCTTTGTCGCCATGTCAACAAATACTTTCTTTGCAAACATTCCCACAGGATCGCAGCACAAACGAACAGTAACTAGACAGATCCAATCCATAGTTGCCACTAATAATTTTTAGTTAGTCACCGTAATCGACTGTCACCGTTATTTTTTCCGTTATCACTGTTGGTAACTGCCACTTGAAAATACCAGTGATAAAATCACAATCAGTGAAATATCGCCCATTTTAATTTTCAAATTCTTTTCTGTGACCTTTGTCGCCATGTCAACAAATACTTTCTTTGCAAACATTCCCACAAGATCGCAGCACAAACGAACAGTAACTAGACAGATCCAATCCATAGTTGCCACTAATAATTTTTAGTTAGTCACCGTAATCGACTGTCACCGTTATTTTTTCCGTTATCACTGTTGGTAACTGCGACTTGAAAATACCAGTGATAAAATCAAAATCAGTGAAATATCGCCCATTTTAATTTTCAAATTCTTTTCTGTGACCTTTGTCGCCATGTCAACAAATACTTTCTTTGCAAACATTCCCACAGGATCGCAGCACAAGCGAACAGTAACTAGACAGATCCAATCCATAGTTGCCACTAATAATTTTTAGTTAGTCACCGTAATCGACTGTCACCGTTATTTTTTCCGTTATCACTGTTGGGAACTGCGACTTGAAAATACCAGTGACAAGGTCACAATCAGTGAAATATCGCCCATATTTAATTTTCAAGAACTTTAACTGTGACCTTTGTCGCCTTATAAACAAATATTTTCTTTGCAAACATCCCCACAAAATCGCAGCACAAGCGATCAGTAACTAAAGACAGATCCAATCCATAGTTGCCACTAATAATTTTTAGTTAGTCACCGTAATCGACTGTCACCGTTATTTTTTCCTTTATCACTGTTGGTAACTGCGACTTGAAAATACCAGTGACAAGGTCACAGTCAGTGAAATATCGCCCATCTTTAATTTTTAAGAACTTTAAATGTGACCTTTGTCACCATGTCAACAAATATTTTCTTTGCAAACATCCCCGCAAGATCGCAGCACAAGCAAACAGTAACTAAAGACAGATCCAAATAATAGTTGTCACAAACAATTTTTAGTTCAGGCGTTAGTTACCGTAATCAACTGTCACCGTTATGTTTTCCTGTTTGTCAATGATGGTAACTGCGACTTGAAAATACCAGTGATAGGTCACAATCAGTGAAATATCGCCTATCTTTAATTTCCAAGAGGTTTATCTGTGACCTTTGTCGTCTTATAGTCAAATATTTTCTTTGCAAACATCTCTGCAAGATCGCAGCACAAGCGATCAGTAACTAAAGACAGATCCAATCCACAGTTGCCACTAATAATTTTTTGTTTAGGCAATACTTAGTCACCGTAATCGACTGTCACCGTTATTTTTTCTGTTATCACTGTTGGTAACTGCGACTTGAAAATACCGGTGACAAAGTCACAATCAGTGAAATATCGCCCATCTTTAATTTTCAAGAAATTTAACTGTGACCTTTGTCGCCTTCTAAACAAATATTTTCTTTGCAAACTTCCCCGCACGATCGCAACACAAGCAAACAGTAACTAAAGACAGATCCAATCCATAGTTGTCACTAATAATTTTTAGTTAGTCACCGTAATCGACTGTCACCGTTATTTTTTCCGTTATCACTGTTGGTAACTGCGACTTGAAAATACCAGTGACAAAATCACAGTCAGTAAAATATCGCCATCTCTAGCGGGTAAGGTAACCGCAGCCTACATTACTGGCTAACACGCACTAAACACGCACGTATAAATGCGTACTTAACGCTTGGATAAGGTTTTAATGAATGCGTTGAGGCTTACATAATACAAACTCGCTCCTTGACGACTCCCTCAAGTAAAAGTAAAACAGGATTAAACCGCTTCATATTCATGCAGCGGAGGAGGGTTGATCCTTGGAGGTAGGGATTATGTATTCTAACATAATGCAATTTAATCCGCCATATTTGTACAGTGACGTCATAGCAGTGGTTGGATGGAGTAAATTAAATAGCGATGAATTTGTAAATAATCGCCGCAGGCTGTGGGGGGGGCATTATGAAAAAAAACGTATCAAAACTCGACACATATTGATTTTGTTAATATGTAGCTTACATGAAAACTTACAGCCGTTTATATCATTTGAAAAATCGATTTATGTAGACTTTAAGTTTCACTACGTAGTAAAATCATATTTTTAAGGAAATCTCTAAGATGGAAGTTAAGTGATCGCGAATGAAACAGATAAGTGTTTTGTTGGTTAAAGAACGCGATGAAACTAAAAAAAAAATCGATTTTGGTAATAGCTTGTTGAACAGCAAAATTCGTTGAGAAGTTTCACAATGTTTTTATAATTTAATTTTTTATTACAACGTGAGTCGGAAACCCATCTAGTATTTTACACCTCAATGAACACAGTTTTAAACGGGAAATATAACCCAACGGTTATTATCTATTAATACTGTCCATCATTCGAACAGGAAGGCTTAGTTCTTTTGCAGTCATCTATCGGCCGTAGGTGCAACCACCAGTCCGTGAACCTCGGAGCGTTCATATGAGATGCGGTGTCCATGCTTCACTGACAAAACCTACATTTAAATGCATACGTATATTATATTTTTTTTATAGATGTGTGGCTGCTCTATCCATCCACGCTTCCCCACCTCCTAGTGAACCTCGGCTTGTTTTTTTTTTTTTTTTTTTTTGTGTTTTACGTCCGACTATTGTGCACACTTGGGCTAATGCAGACGATGGGATGATTTATAGCGTATGAAAATGCCAAGCCCTAGCCTGGACTCGAACCCGGGTCCTCGGGGTGAAAGCCCAATACGCGGCTGCCTCGCTTGGGGAGGTGTTAAGTTTCCAAATGGCGGCGATTTCAAAGCTATAAAAATGCATTACTATTTTGTGTTAAGCATTTTTATAAATCTAATTTCACTATCGTAATCAGCGGTAAAAACTTCATAAACTAGGATTTTGTGTTTTTAAAATCCATAAAAGTTATTTATTGTATCGTTGGTTAGGGTTAATTTTAATTTTTAGTAGCCAGTTCGCTGATTATGACGGTGAAATCATAATTTCAAATTAGGGTAATATAAAGTACATGTCGAAGTTTTGCTTCCATCACGTTCGCGAGACTGTTGAGTGGCCTAGTTGATAGCGTACTAGGCTTTCACCCCGATGACCCGGGTTCGATTCCTGGCCAGGGCTTGGCATTTTCGTACGCTATAAATCATCCCATCGCGTCTGCATTAGCCCAAGTGTGCACAATAGTCAGACGTTAAAAAAAAAAAAAAAAAAATAATAAAATAAAAATAAAAAAATAAAATAAAAATTGAGTGCCAAAATAAAAATTAACTTACCAAGGACACATACAACAAGAAGTCCCTCTCCTGGAATACAAAGATAAGGCATTATCATACGGTAATTAAACCAGAAGCCTTATATGCAGCTGAAACATTATCTCTCACAACCCAGGGCCCACTTGAAAGGCTCGAGATCAAAGAAAGAAAGATATTACGAAAAATCTTAGGCCCCAGATTCCGTAACAACCAATTACTCCACATCAGTAATGAAACTCTTTACCAAAAAACTGAAACACTATCAGACACAATAAGAAAAAGGAGAATTGATTTTTATTGGCAATCCTCCGAATGGACAAAAATAGACTAACCAAAAAAATTTTTGACTACTTTCGCAGTAGAAGAGCCAAACCACTTTGGTTTAGAGAAACAGAGAAGGGCATAACAGAACTGCAGATCACTGACACTATGCTCATGGACAGAACAGCCAAAACAATAACCAAGGACAAGAAACAACGGTTCCAAGGCAAAGTCAAATCCAAGCGAACGATCCAAATCTCTGACGAAGAAAGAAAAGCTAGATCACAAAGAATGAAGCAATACTGGGGGGCTACGAGGAAGGCACAGAACATTAAAAAGTGATTGATTTAGTGTACCCCAAAGTTGGGCGAAACAAATAGAGAGAAGAAAAATTGTGTGCAGCGATTATTTTAATTGTTTTATCACTTAACTGGAACATTTTCTGAATCAACTTCGTTTGCAGTTGAATTTTGCAGTGTGGTAATTTTTGCCAGCACAAAATAAAAACAACACGACGTTATTAACTCTACAACCGAGATTTCCGATACGCTTGTCAAAAAAGTCATTTAAAACTGTGCTTAAATCTTATCTGAAACTTTACCGAAAACAAGTCGGGCAACTATCCTCTCTATAACGTCGACTGTAAATAAATTTAGTGCCTAACTTTAGATTCCGCCGCGGTTAATTTTGTAAGATATTGTATCGGTTTCCTCACTACAGCTAATCGATAACCAGATAATCGATAACCAGATAATCGATAACCAAATAATCGATAACCAGATAATCGATAACCAGATAATCGATAACCAGATAATCGATAATCAGATAATCGATAACCAGATAATCGATAACCAGATAATCGATAACCAGATAATCGATAACCAAATAATCGATAACCAGATAATCGATAACCAGATAATCGATAACCAGATAATCGATAATCAGATAATCGATAACCAGGTAATCGATAACCAGATAATCGATAACCAGATAATCGATAACCAGCTAATCGATAACCAGATAATCGATAACCAGATAATCGATAATCAGATAATCGATAACCAGATAATCGATAACCAAATAATCGATAATCAAGAATTATGCATATTCAATGCGGGATGAGCGGTACATAGTTATTTCAACTGGATATTATCGGTTCTTGAAAAGTAAAGTTCTCTGTTGACTAGACGCGAACATTGTTGGTAAATTTCGCAAGTTTTTGAAAGAATCTCTTTTAGTGGCGGGCTAAACTGTTTTTTCTCCGATCAGTGTTGCCAAATAGCGGGTAATTACCCGATTTAGGCGTACGGGTAGTCTTGAGGACAGTGAGAGAAAAGCGGATAATTCTGGCTTCACAGAGATAAAAAAAAATATCAAGAAAAGTTACGTCTCGCATTCCTCTTTTGACTCCAAAGTGTTGACATTTTGTGTAACCTGTGGCTCATTTTTTATTCAGAGTAATCTGTACATATGATTCATTCTTGGTTCGCTTTATCTGTTCCTCAATCCGCTTATTTTTAATCAACTGTATTTCTGAAAATACTATTTTACTGCCTGTTTTCATGCGCAGGTTTTGTAACAAACTATACGTATGCACCCGTGTTCCTCGAGTTTAAATGAAATAATTATTAGAATTCAAAAGCGATAATAACGAAAAAATATTTTCTTATCAAGTTTCAACAAAATTAAATTCTTAAGAATTGAGGAAATGTTTAGAGGTGAAAGGTACTTATGGGTTGCATAAAGACCAACAACTTTGTTAAGGATCGTTAACATAATTTTTTTTCTCTTTGATGAAAAAACTAAATTTTAAAAAATAGCGATTTTGGGGTAGGAGTGGGCGCGAAAAATTAACCTCTACACAATCTTTAACCTTACACTCTTAGACCCTAAATAACCTCTGTGTGAAATGATGTCCGAGTATCTTATATATATATATATATATATATATATATATATATATATATATATATATATATATATATATATATTATTATTATTATTTGCGTATAGACCCTGTTGGATCACGCAAAGCACTCCGACTCATGTCTTGTTCCTTCTAATCCTCCACATTTCCCTCATCCTGTCCTCATGGATCCTCTTCCACTTCTCCGTCCATTTTACCCCTGCTCTCTTTGGGATTTCATTCTCTGGGATCTTCCAACCGAGGATCTTTCTCCTGTATGCGTTCCTGTCTTCAATGTCTGTTGAGTCTATTTCTACGTCATGTAGGTCTATTCTGACTTGTGTGATCCACGACCTTGTTGATTTGACTCTTTGTATATACTATATAATATATATATATATATATATATATATATATATATATATATATATATCTAGTCTGCTGCCTCTCTAAACTGAGTACCTTAATGTTCTTAGTTCGAGCCGTAGTTACTCTCGTTACTCTATCATTAACGCTGATCCTTTGTCCTCATTAGTCTACTAAAAGTGGCACAAAAAATAAACCCTTAACCCGCAATGTAATTCGGTTGAATATCTCAAAATCCTTAAGCCCATGAAAAATGTCTCTTAGCGCACAGAAGACCAAACTGAGAAGATAGGAGGTAGTAGTAGAGGTGTTTCAAAAACATCAAAAAAATAGAAGACCTGCAAGATTTTTTTTGCCTTTTTAATTTTCGTTTTTTTTTAAACTAATGATGACGAGTGATCAGTGTTAACGGTACGGGAAAAGCTAGAACTAAGAACCTGAAGGTGCGCAGTTCAGAGACGCAGCAAACTGACTGGTGCTTTAGCCACATTGACCACCGACTCCTCAAAATAAAACACAGGGTCCAAGAAATAAAACCTTCCAATAAATACCGACTACCAAGAAATAAAACACGGGGTCATTAATGACCGTACGAGTTTTTCGAACCGTATGGAGGCTAAGATATGATGGAAAAATCTCGGAAGACAGAGGCAAAGATAAAACCTCGGGCAACGACAGAGTTAACGGAAAACGATACTCCAAGCCTGGTTGGCTGTTAGCCAGGAATGACTATTGAAAGAGATTCCTCTAGGCCTGTGCAGAGGACAACTCCGAAGAACTATAGAACTCATTTCGCAGCACTGTTGTTTGAGGGTGAATGTGAAATGGTAGGAACGTATTGTGGGAAGACTGCATGTAGGAAATGGATGGCGAAACTGCAGATTACATAATCTATTATGTGGATAGAGTAAAACTCTTCTCAGCTGGAGACGAAGAGTTTGCTGAACCCAAAGGACATACAGCTGAAAGTGCTAGACAGTGAGTTCATCTGAGGGAATCTGTCTACTTTACTAGTACGTAGTAGTGGTGGGGCAGAAAACACCAAACCGTTAAAAAAATGCTTTTCTATAAACGACAAACAATCTGCTTTTTCAAACGGAAACAAGCAGTGAGATTTGGTCTGGTTTATGATTTGTTAAACAAAGAACGGACTTTCCTCACTACAACACCCAAGTTCTATTCGAACGTTGCCGCAAGCTCTAAAACTGTTTGCCTGCTAACTGCTTTTCTTCTACCTGCTTTTATGCTTTTTCCCTTTATTTCAAAATTACTTGTTGCTTGTAGTGAAGTAAAAACTGTTTGATCAATGTGAACCTTTATCTCTATTTTGTTGCGAGTTGTAGTAACAACCTCTCACATTTTGTAGATACAGAGCCTAATTTTATGTAAACATATTTTTTATATTTATTATCAATCATCAATTTTTTTAATGAACTAAAAATATTCTAAATCGTTTGCATTTTGGTAAATATGCAAAGGACTATTTAATTTTTAAGTAAAAAAAAGAATGCTTGTATTAGAAATTCATTGCATTTTGTAAATATAAAATGGCATACATAATTATTACGTTTTGAGAATGTAATTTAATTATTACTACACTTGTAAGGATCATTTTTATCCTTTCTAAATGCTTTATATCCAAAAACAATTTAAGGACATGGTGGTAATGGGAATGAAAAAGTAGTCTTAGAAAACTGAACGTATGTGCTTTATGTTTTAGCTGCTAATACAACTTTGAGTTTCAGTTTTGTAAACCTGTTTTTTCTAACTGTTTTAAAAAGCAGCTTTTTTCCTCAAAAAACTGTTTGTTGACGTTTTGTAAAAATAGCAGAAACGCCCACCTCTACTAGAGTACGTAGAAGGTTTAGTTGCACAATGTATGCTTTGAACACGGTATTAGGGACCCTAGGTAAGCTCTAACATCCAATATAATCTACCGTAAAGTTACTTTATTATAAATTTAAATCTTAAGGAAAATTTCAGTACAATAAGGTAATGTAAACACATTCTAAAAACGTTAAATTTCGGATAAGCGATGTATTTTTATTCAGTGAATTTTTACTTGCCAATACACTTTAATTAGACTATTATAACTTCACAGTAAAGAAAGGATCTTGCAAATCACGCAAGCAACGAGGAGACAGCACTAACGACTTAGTAATTTAAACCACCAATTAAGGGATGAATTTACCCCTTAATTTACCTGAGTGTGTCTGTTAGAAAATGTAATTAAGCATACTTTACTCCCAGTATTTCCACATGTTGCTGTAATACGTTTTACTGCTGGTTTAAATTTATTTTTACTTTCATTCATTTTACGGTACAATATGGCTAAAAATATTTACATAGACTTTTTTTTCCATTCATATTAATGAGGATTGATGTTGAGGTCTCTCTGTCTGACTGTCTCTCTCTCTCTCTCTCTCTATCTTTCTCTCTCTCCTTCCCTCTCTCTGACTCTCTTTCTCACACACACACGCGCACGCGTGCGCGCACACACACACGCACCCGCGCGCACACACACACACACACTCTCTCACACACACGCGTGCCCGCACGCACACACGTACACGCACGCACACACACACACACACACGCGCGCGCGCGCACACAAATACATGTTCAGGATGTGACTATATTCATGAGGCGGGTTTATTCATAACTTTTTATGAAGCTTATTCTATAAATGTGAGAATGAGTGTTTTCTTAAATTGCATATTTACGGTTTTAAGTGATCAGTTGTCATTTGAGTTATTTAATGTACAAAACTGTTTTGTTTTATTTTAAATACTATTATTGTTACTTCCTTTTGTTTCATTTTCAATTAGGTCTTTAACGAATATATTTTTTTGTTTTATTTTCAAGTAATAATAAATATTATTATAAAGTTCAAAATGTAATTTTGTTATTTTTATTTTTCTACTTCTTAATGTATGCTTTCATGGATGGATGGATGGCCGACCACCCTTCCGTCCAATCATTCATCATCCTTCCATCCATTTATCTATGCATCTATCCATTTATCCATCTGTCTATCTATCTATCCATCTATCCATCCATCCATCCATCTATCCATCCATCTATCAATCCATCCAATCATCTATCCATCTATCCAACTATCCATCTATCCATCAATCCATCTATCCATCTATCCAGCCATACAATCATCTATCCGTCTATCCATCAATCCATTTATCCATCTATGCAACTATCCATCTATCCAACTATCCATCTATCCATTTATTCATCTATTCATCTATCTATCCATCTATCATCTCTCTCTCTCTCTCTCTCTCTCTCTCTCTCTCTCTCTCTCTCTCTCTCTCTCTCTCTCTCTCTCTCTCTCTATCTATCTATCTATCTATCTATGCATCTATCTCTCCATAAATATCTATCCATTTATCTTTCCATCTGTCTGTTTGTCCGTCCGTCTGTCTATTCATCTATCCATCCTTCGTTCTTCCGTCTGTCCATCTGTCTGTTCGTCCGTCGTCTGTCATCCGTTTGTCTGTTAATCTACGTAGCTAAATTGATTGGGTAACTAAAGTTAGCTACCTGTGCTAATGGAGTGCATTATACCGTCCTAATGGTGTATCAAACAGAGTTCTGGGATACCGGGCAACTTCCCAGAGTCTTTAGCCTTACCTGTGCGTGACGCTTTATGGATAGATCTCATTTGTGGATGTTACAATAATACAATTAGCGGAACATAACCGCAGAACAGAAAGCTAATCAAGTGAAGAAAAACTTACGTAATAAAGGTCAAGAGAAAAATTGAAAAAGGAATTAGCAGAGTAAACACCTACAAGCACTAAATTAACGAACTGGGAAGTGATCAATGAGAAGTGATGGAGTTGCCAAGATTGAGTCCTTTTTTAATCCTAGACCTTACGAAAAAACTAGGACTGGAAAAAGCGCTGTAACCGAGTGTCAGGAATATAGAAAGAGACACAGTAGATCTACAGAGGTCGGAGTGCAATGTTCGGTAATTCTAGATTTTTGTTTTTGTTTTTTTTTGTGTGTTTAACGTCCGACTATTGTGCACACTTGGGCTAATGCAGACGATGGGATGATTTATAGCGTATGAAAATGCCAAGCCCTGGAATCGAACCCGGGTCCTCAGGGTGAAAGCCCAGTACGCTATCAACTAGGCCACCGAGGCGGCACGGTAACTCTAGAAATTTATTCGTTTACTCTACCTTGATCGGAAAATAAAGCACAAATTATGATAAAAATTTGAAAAAAAATTATGTGTGCTTAACACAACAAAAACAATAGTACCCATTTCAAATCATTTTTTTGCTTGACGTCCATACTTTATGCCAGTTAGACTAACGAGAAGACGGACTGATATGGTGAATAAGGTATTATATAAAACACATGTTTTGAATATATTACGGTGTTAAAATAATGAGATTGCTGGAATAACTTATTTTTTTATTAAGGTTTTTTTCTGATACATTTCGCAATATCTCTCTCCTCGAGACAGTTTCAGTTGAGACTACTTTGCTTTGCAGATGGCCTCAAATAATTCACTCCGGTAATTTACATCAGAAAGTTATGAATTCTGCGCATTTTGTAAAACGAATGGCAGCCATTCCGAGTAAACTGCGCACCGAGCACTGCCATTATACGAGTACATCTCACTAACGGGTATAAAACTTCTTTTACACACTGATAAATCGCTTAATTCCAGTTTCATAAATATTACTACTTAAAGCAAATACGCCGTAAACAGCATTGCGAGAGTGCATAGGGATTTTTATATTGTCTGTACAATGTGTTCGAGAGTGGAAAAAACTATTTGAGCCCAGGACTCAGACCCGCGAACTAGAAATACGCTGCAGGCGTGAATTCTAGATCACGTTTTAGGGCAGTTTTTAATTATTTAGCGTGCAATTTACAATTAAAATAATAAAGCACCCTTCCTTGGTAACGTGATGGAAACGACTCACCAAAAAATATGTTTACGTTAACCTTATTTTTTACAAATTTTGATTTCATCATCATAATCAGTAATCAAATTTGCACGTACTAGCATTTTGAAATATCAGAGCCGCCTCGGTGGCCTAGTTGATAGCGTACTAGGCTTTCATCCCAAGGACCCGGGTTCGATTCCCGGCGAGGGCTTGGCATTTTCATACGCTATAAATCATCCCATCGTCTGCATTAGTCCAAGTGTGCACAATAATAATAATAAACAAAGAAGAAGTCATATAACTTATAGAATCTTTTACTTAAAACTTTAAGTGTGTACGGATCAATAACAGTGTGCCACCAGTGACGCACTACGCCTATTACAGCAATGGTTACAAATAGACGTCGTGTGCCACCAGTGACGCACTACGCCTATTACAGCAATGGTTACAAATATACGTCCTGTGCCACCAGTAACGCACTACGCCTATTACAGCAATGGTTACAAATAGACGTCGTGTGCCACCAGTGACGCACTACACCTATTACAGCAATGGTTACAAATAGACGTCGTGTGCCACCAGTGACGCACCACACATATTACATCAATGGCTAAAAATAGACGTGTACCACCAGTGACGCACTACGCCTATTACATCAATGGTTACAAATAGACACCGTGTGCCACCAGTGACGCACTACGTCTATTACAGCAATGGTTACAAATAGACGTCATGTGCCACCAGTGACGCACTACGCCTATTACAGCAATGGTTACAAATAGACGTCGTGTGCCACCAGTGACGCTCGAACAGAACCTCTAAAATACATTTAATACGGTTTTTTCCCGGTTGAATATCACCTAAAAAATATAGAAACATTTTAACAATTTTACGGAAAAAAATTTTACGCCTATAGTTGAGATTTAATGTTAATTATCGTAACACAAAATGTTAGGGCATGTAACAACGGCCGTCGTCGTGAACGTGTTAAAATATAGGCACTAGATTAGAATCAGCCTTCAGGTTCGAGTTCTATCGAATCGAAGCTATTTTATCGCTACGATTACGACTATTATAAGTCCGAGGCGTTAAAGTACCTGTCAGGTTGCTACTTCTAAGGTCGTACGTTCATCCATCGTTATCCGTAAAAATTAACAAATATTCAAATTCAATTGACCTAGTTGATAGCGTACTAGGCTTTCACCCCTAGGACCCGGGTTCGATTCCCGGCCAGGGCTTAGCATTTTCATACGCTATAAATCATCCCATCGTCTGCATTAGCACAAGTGTGTACAATAGTCGGACGTTAAACACCAAAAAAAAAAAAAATCAATTGAAAACACGAAAATGAAAGTGACGAACAGCGAGACAACTGCGTGCTTCGTTTATTAGTATAGTCTTGGATTTAATGACTCGCCGGTGATATGTTGACGGGATGGTTTGTCAATCAATGTCACGTGTGACGTGTTGTGGATTGAAAATAAATTGAATTTATGTAGAGTGGGATGAACATTCCTGTTTAGTTAAAAAAAAAATTATATTACAGTTTGGCGTGCCGGTTTCGTTGTAAGGGCCTTTTTATATTAAACGTGAACAATAAATGATTAATGAAAGGAAGTATAACCTTGGTAAGAGGCTTAACGACAGACAACGACGAAACCTTTTTAACTTGAAAAGAGGCTTACTGTAGCCTTTATGCCTGTCTGTAATTATGGTGAGAAATAGCTTGATGTAATGAAAAGGGCTTTTCGGAAGTATTTCCGTTAACAGTTGTGTTTACCAGTTGAGAATATTTTTAATCAGTTTTGTAAATAAAAATATAAATTTATTGGTACGTACTGACAGTAATAGCATAATCACCGCTAACATTTTCGTGGAAGCGACTGTCCAAAAAGTAAATTTTTTTGTTACACATCGACAGAGGGATTTGACATTTTGCATTACGACCTGAAGATGAAGTAAGGTTTCGAAACTTCGGTAGCCTTTATGAGGTGAGTAAATAGACCACTATACAGAAAAACAGGTCATAATCTCTATCTATCTATAATTCGGTCTACAACGTTCTACGCCGACTTCCGATCTCCAATCTCCACCGATCGCGGTCCCACCACAGGTCTTCTAGTATATCCCTTTTTTTTATTTCCTTTTCGACTCCATTTCTCCAGCTCAGTCTCGGCCTTCCTCGTTTTCTTCTTCAGGTGTTCGCCATTACATGATTTTTTTGGGAATTCGCTCATCCGGCATTCTTTGTACATGCCCGTACCAAACCAGTTGTTTTGTTCTTATATCTTCTACAATTGTATGCCTTACGTCCATTATCCTCCGTATACTTTCATTTCTCACTCTCTCTTTTTCTTGATCTTCCTGCCGCTCTTCTCCAAAAGTCCATCTCAGTAGCCAACAGCATTCTTTCTGTTCTTCTCTTAATTGGCCATACCTCACTACCATATGTTATAATGCTTTTTACAATTGTGTCATAAATTCCTTTTTTATTCTCTTTTGAAATGTTTTGATCCCACAACACCCCGTTCAGCATAGATACAGCTCTCCTTCCAAATACTATTCGTTCTTTAATTCCTTCATCTAATGTACCATCTTGTGACATTTTAAGACCTAAGTACGTATAATTTTGAGAATGCTGTATCCTCCGTCCATCTTCTAAAATTATGTCGTGCTGCCGTCCTCCAATGCACATGCACTCCGTTTTCCCCAGATTCGGTCATAATCTTAATTATTTAAATATATTGTCCGGAGGCTATTTTGCAATAATGAAATGTTTTTTCGTAATCAGCTGTTTTTGTACCCGCACAATTATTTCTGTCACCTATGCCTGCATTGTGCTGCACTCTCACTGGGCAGTGTTCCTGCAATTTTTTTACAAGCCTTTAATCGGTTTTAACTGGGTTTTATTTTACTGTAACGCCTTAAAATCGAAACGTATGAGGCTTGAATGTTCCCTGGTGTTCTGACAACCTGTAGGTATCTCATATGTGTATTTCAATAAAGCAGGTCCTTATTTTTTAGACAAAACTGATCGAAATGCTTAGCGTAATAATATACGAAATATGATTGGCGTAGGGATAGCTAAGCGAAGTACAAGTTTCAAAGATTGAATCTCGGTGGAGTGGCTGTAACACTGCGGTTTTTGGCCGCACGGGACTCGTGCAAGAGCTTAAGTTTCTGTACCCTAACTTGTTATAGGTTAAAATATATTTGTAACAAGTTAAACACTTCCTTTGATCTTTAGCGATTTCATGCGGTAATAGCGAAACTGGTTATATAACACGTAGTTACATGTAACAAGTTTTATATAAAAGCTGTTATATATAACAAATATATATATATATAGTTTGTGAGAGCCGCCTCGGTGGCCTAGTTGATAGCGTACTGGGCTTTCACCCCGAGGACCCGGGTTCGATTCCCGGCTAGGGATTGGCATTTTCATACACTATAAATCATTCCATCGCCTCTGCATTAGCCCAAGTGTGCACAATAGTCGGACGTTAAACACCAAATATATATATATATTTTTTTTTTTTTTTTTTTTTTTTTTTTTTTTTTTTTTTTTTTTTTTTTTTTTGTGTTTAACGTTTGACTATTGTGCACACTTGGGCTAATGCAGACGATGGGATGATTTATATAGCGTATGAAAATACCAAGGCCTCACCGGGAATCGAAACCGGGTCCTCGGGGTGAAAGCCTAGTACGCTATCCACACACACATATATATATGGCAGTTGCTGATCTGCTATCGGGGGCCGCCCCTGGCGATGGGGATGCTCACCAATTTCGGTTGGAGGGTACTGGGGAAATAAAACACCCAGGGTGGACAAAAATCAGTGAAGTGGTCAACGGTCTCAATGGCGGATGAAGATGTATTTCTTAACGGAAAAGAGGGCGGAGGAACCAAGAACAGCAAAATCCGGGGTGCGTCTGTAGTGGCAACCACCGGCAACCTGGTCAGCGTCTGTTCATCCAGAGGATGCGGCTGTACGTAACGCTCCAGGAACTAACAATCCCTGGTTCTAAAAATCCCAGTGGAAACACTGGACCTTCAAGATTACAAGCAACTATGATTCGTGCAAGTAATGATAAAAATACCCCGTCGTGGATCGCACAAGTCAGAATAGACCTACATGACGCAGGAATAGACTCAACAGATGTTGAAGACAGGCACGCATTCAGAAGAAAGATGCTCGGTTGGAAGGGTCCCAGAGAATGAAATCCCAAAGAGAGCAGGGGTAAAATGGACGGAGGAGCGGAAGAGGATCCATGGGGACAGGATGAGGGAGGATTCGAAGGAACAAGACATGAGTCGGAGTGCTTTGCGTGATCCAACAGGGTCTATGCGCAAATAATAATAATAATATATATATATATATATATATATATATATATATATAGTTTGTAAATAATTTTTAAAACTTGTTATATTACTTAATTGGGAACAAGTTATACATCTTTGTAATAAAATTGTTGAAAATTTGTTATATAACTTAACTGGGAACACGTTGTACATCTTCGTAACAATTATTCAAAACGTGTTATATAACTTAACTGGGAACAAGTTGTACATCTTCGTAACAATTATTCAAAACGTGTTATATAACTTAACTGTTGTAAACAATTTATACGGTGTAAACGGAGCTCAATGTCGCTAATATTAATCGTACAAAAAGTTGTATAAGTTTTGAAACACGCTGTTTGGCTGTTACATTTGACAAGCAAATATCCCGGCAAACAGACGCCAGACAGTCTGACGTCAGCGGTACGAAACCGATGTTTCAGCGTCCGGTCTCAATAAATCTACGTCTTCAACCGAGAAATCCGGGTTGCGTTGAAGGGAAAAGAATGTTTTGCTCTTTAGAGTTAAATTATTCTCGTTTACTTTAATTCAAGTTAGACTGGCTTTAACCGGATTCAGATGGTAAAAACGTAGTTTTCTATTTTATACGATTTGAAAACCTTATTTCACCGTGAAAATGAGTTTAAATTTCTTTCAAACATTAGGAAATGATACCAATGACGGTTGTAGAGCTTCAAAAAAGAATAAGTTGATTTAAAGAGAAGTACATGTGTAACTCGGGAAGGGAAATTTTCGTTAACGATATCGTTGTTGAATATATAATTAGTTTGAAGATATTGTTACAAATATCTGTTTTGTTTAAATAAATAAATGTGCCTACGTGACTCTAGCTTAGATATTATTTACTTTAGTTATAGTAAAAGATCAGCTGTTTTTTTCATATTAATTCATTAATATTAATTTGTTATATTAATTCAATTAAACTATCAGCTGATTTTATTGAACAAACTTTGATAGTGATTTCATCTGTGAGTTGAATGAATTTTAGGAGCCGTATCGGTGGCTTAGTTGATAGCGTACTAGACTTTCACCCCGAGGACCCGAGTTCGATTCAGGGCCAGGGATTGACATTTTCATACGCTATAAATCATCCTATCGTCTGCTTTAGCCCAAGTGTGCACAATAGTTGGACGTTAAAATAAAAAAATTTAAATCAATGTTAAAAACTAAACTAGTTTAGCCGCCTCGGTGGCCTAGTTGACAGCGTACTGGGTTTTCACCCCGAGGACCCGGGTTCGATTTCCGGCCAAGGCTTGGCATTTTCATACGCTATAAATCATCCCATCGTCTGCATTAGCCCAAGTGTGCACAACAGTCGGACGTTAAACACAAAAAAAAAAAACGAGCAGTGTAGGGATTGCAAAATGAAACCGTTTAAACCAGCCCAAATGAGATAAAATGGTAATTTCCATCGTGATTACACAGTATTTCGCTTCATTGATGTGAGGGTCTGCAAAATACATATAAGGACCAAGGATCGTCTTTTATAACTCGGACAATATTACGACACTTCACGTAGGTTATGATTTTTTAAGTTTAGTAGTATTAGTATTGAGGAAAAGCAATCATGTCGGTCTTAAGGAATCAATTTTACGTTTACATTGCAACACTTTCGATCCGGAATTTCTAGAAGTAGCTACAGTGGTAGAGGTAGAGAGAATTAGCGGTGTTAACAGGGGCCAAGTTGATATCGTAATAGGCTTTCACCCCGAGGACCCGGGTTCGATTTCCGGCCAAAGCTTGGCATTTTCATACGCTATAAATCATTCCATCGTCTGCATTAGCCCAAGTGTGTACAACAGTCGGACGATAAACACAAAAAAAAAACGAGGAGTATAGGGATTGCAAAATGAAACCGTTTAAACCAGCCCAAATGAGATAAAATGGTAATTTCGATCGTGATTACACTGTATTTCGCAAAATATACTGTATCGTGAGAGTCTGCAAAATATAAGGACCAAGGATCGTCCTGTAAAATAAGGACCAAGAATCGTCTTTTCTATCTCGGACTATGTTACAACACTTCATGTTGGTTATGATTTTTTAAGTTTAGTAGTATTAGTATTGAGGAAAAGCAATCCTGTCAGTCTTAAGGAATCCATTTTACGTTTACATTGCAACACTTTCGATCCGGAATTTCTAGAAGTAGCTGCAGTGGTAGAAGTAAAGAGAGGTAGCTGTGTTAACAGTTTTATTATAAGATCGTGTAATTCCAACACGCCTTCCACGTAGAACAACTTAATTACGCCATACTTCACGCTTGTTTAAGTTTTAATACGCTTTGCGGTTCAGCTCTCTCAAGTAAAAGTAAAACTAAATTAAACTGCTTCATATTCATGCAGCGCGTTGCCTCAGTTGCCTGGTGGTTGACGAATAGCGAGGGTGGGATTATGTATTCTCACGTAATACAGCCTAACTTCAGCCGATATATTTACATGCAGTGACGTCATGCCAACTTGGAAGTACAGTAATACGTTTATCATCGAAGTTTGAGTAATATTAGTCAACAGAACACGAACACTGTAGTAATGTGACGTAGGCTGTCATTGTGGATGCTGGGAGCCGCCTCGGGGGCCTAGTTGATAGTACTGGGCTTCACCCCGAGGATCCGGGTTCGATTCCCGGCCAGGGCTTGGCATTTTCATACGCTATAAATCATCCTATCGTGGGTGATATTAGGTGATCGGTTACGTGATGCGTCTCTTGTGCAGTCTTCGAGGATGGCTTACCGGGAGGTGGAATTACCGTAAGATGGAAGGGCTGTAAGATGGAAATAACCTTAAGAAAACCTTACGTAAGAAGGGACGTAAGAAAACCTTAAGAAGAAAAGTGCGTAGAATGGAAGGACCGTTAGATGGAAACACTGACAGATATAAAGGTCGAAAGAAGTAAAGAACGTTATTTGGGAAAATCTTTAGCTGGAAAGTTCGTGAAATAGTAATGCCGTAAAATAGAATAAACCTTTAGATGGAAAATTCTTGAAATGGAAAAAACAGCTTAGAATGAAACATCGTAAGATTGAAACACCTTGCAATGGATAGATTGTAAGAAGAAAAGACGGTAAGATGGAAAAGCCGTAAAATAGAAAAACCTTTAGATGGAAAGCTCGTAAAATGGAGACACAGTAGGATAGATAGAACATAAGAGTTCAAAACCATACGGTAGGAAGACCGTAAGATGGAAAAGTCGTAAGTGAGAAAATCTTAAGAAGGAAAAAATATAAGAAGAAAATACAGAAGGGAAAGACTGTATGATGGAAAACCGTTATATGGAGGGTTCATAAAATGGAAAGACTTTAGGATGGGAAATTTTTAGAAAGGAAAATCATAAAAGGAAATAGTGTAAGATAGAAAAACTGTATTATGGAAACACCATAAAATGGAAAAGCGTAATATGGAAAAAGGAAGATTAACAGGCTGTAGGAAGGAAGACAAAAAGATTGAACATTGAATTAATAATTATGAAATAGAAAGACCATAAGATGGAAACACCGTAAAAAGTATAAATTATAAGATGGAAAGGTTGTAAGAAAGAAAGACCATAAGACTGAAAAATGTAAAATGTAAAAAAATCATAAGAAGAAAAGAGAGTAAGATGGAAAGACCGTAAGATAAAAAAGAACTTTATTTTTTTTATTTATTTATTTTTTTTGTTTGTGTTTAACGTCCGGCTATTGTGCACAGTTGGGCTAATGCAGACGATGGGATGATTTATATATGAAAATGCCAAGCCCTGGCCGGGAATCGAACCCGGGTCCTCGGGGTGAAAGCCCAGTACGCTATCAACTAGGCCACCGAGGCGGCCTATAAGAACTTTAGAAATAACCGTTAGTTTTTTTTTTGTGTTTAACGTCCGACTATTGTGCACACTTGGGCTAATGCAGACGATGGGATGATTTATAGCGTATGAAAATGCCAAGCCCTTACCGGGAATCGAACCCGGGTCCTCGGGGTGAAAGCCTAGTACGCTATCCACTAGACCACCGAGGCGGCTAATAACCGTTAGATGAAACATTTTGGAAATGAATTAATATCCCAATACCATCTCAATACTGCAATCTACAACACCATCTCAAGATTTTTCAGATTTTTTTTTTAATATTCAAAATATTATCTTTATACTTGATACATTAGGAAAGCAAAATTATGTCATGTTTTATTTAGATAATACTACAGTATAACCTTGCATCATTGACCACGTATACAGACAGCTAATGTTGCTTTGAAGCCACAGTCGATCCCCCACTCTGTTATTTTGTAGAAACCGTAAGTGTCCTTCCTTGTAATCAGCATCAAAGCATCAAAGCCAGTTGTCTGGAAAACCGTTTCATCTGCTCCAGTTATGTGTGCCATTTAATCTATCGAGAGAAAAATAGTGGGTTGATTAGGCCATCATTGTACTTATATCAGGGAATGAATTACTAGAGTTGCCATCATGGAACTAATACCGGTTAACCTTGAAATTATCACCAATTCGGATCCCTTTTTAAAACTTGTTAAACATTTCACAAATTTTTTTATGTACTTTATCCAAGCACTTTATCCTTGCTTTGATGCGATTAAAACTTGCACAAAAATTGAATTTTGTAGTAGTTGGTCCAATTTCGTTACGCGGCAAAATCGGTTTAACAGTTTCAAAATGTCAGACATTTTAAATCTTAAAAAATAATTTTTTTTAAGTCTGGTTTCAACAACTAATATATTAATTTATTATTAATAATTAAGTTTCATTAACTTATTAATTTATTCTGGTTAATTAATTAATCAATTAATCTGGTTGTAATTATTTTAAGTGTTTATTCAAATTAACTGTTTTCATTGTAAGTTGTTTTTCTTGTTACTAGTTGTTTCCTTGTTTCTAATTGTTTCTCTCTTGTTCTTAGTTGTTTTTCTTGTTCTTAATTTTTTCTTGTTTTTAGTTGTTTTTCTTCTTCGTACTTGTATTTCTTTTTCTTAGTTGTTTTTCTTGCTATTAGTTTTTTCTTAATTCTGAGTTGTTTTTGTTGTTACTAATTGTTGTTCCTGTTCTAACCATTTTTCTTGTTCTTAGTTGTATTTCTTCTTCTGAGTTGTTGTTTTTCTTTTTCCTAATTGTTTTTTCTTGTTCTTAGTTTTTTCTCTTTCTTAGTAGTTTTTCTCCTTCTTAGTTGTTTTTCTTTTTCCTAATTGTTTTTCTTGATCTTAGTTGTTTGTTGTGTTCTTAGTTGTTTTTCTTTTTCCTAATTGTTTTATCATGTTCTTAGTTGTTTTTCTCCTTCTTAGTTGTTTTTCTTGTTCTTAGTTTTTTTCTTCTTCTCAGTAGTTTTTCTCCTTCTTAATTGTTTTTCTTTTTCCTAATTGTTTTATCTTGTTCTTAGTTGTTTGTCGTGTTCTTTGTTGTTTTTCTTGTTCTTAGTTGTTTGTCGTGTTTTTAGTTGTTTTTCTTTTTCCTAATTGTTTTATCTTGTTCTTAGTTGTGTTTCTCCTTCTTAGTTGTTTTTTCTCCTTCTTAGTTGTTTTTCTTGATCTTAGTTGTTTGTCGTGTTCTTAGTTGTTTTTCTTTTTCCTAATTGTTTTATCATGTTCTTAGTTGTTTTTCTCCTTCTTAGTTGTTTTTCTTCTTCTTAGTTTTTTCTCCTTCTTAGTAGTTTTTCTCCTTCTTAGTTGTTTTTCTTTTTCCTAGTTGTTTTATCTTGTTCTTAGTTGTTTTTTTTTATTCTTAGTGGTTTGTCGTGTTCTTAGTTGTTTTTCTTGTTCTTAGTTGTTTGTCGTGTTCTTAGTTGTTTTTCTTTTTCCTAATGGTTTTATCTTGTTCTTAATTGTTTTTCTCCTTCTTAGTTGTTTTTCTCCTTCTTAGTTGTTTTTCTTGTTCTTAGTTGCTTGTCGTGTTCTTAGTTGTTTTTCTTTTTCCTAATTGTTTTATCATGTTTTTAGTTGTTTTTCTCCTTCTTAGTTGTTTTTCTTGTTCTTAGTTGTTTTTCTCCTTCTTAGTTGTTTTTCTTTTTCCTGATTGTTTTATCTTGTTCTTAGTTGTTTTTCTTGTTCTTAGTTCTTTGTCGTGTTCATAGTGGTTTTTCTTTTTCCTAATTGTTTTATCTACTTCTTAGTTGTTTTTCTCGTTCTTAGTTGTTTTTCTTTTTACTAATTGTTTTATCATGTTCTTAGTTGTTTTTCTCCTTCTTAGTTGTTTTTCTTGTTCTTAATTGTTTGTCGTGTTCTTAGTTGTTTTTCTTGCAGTTCTTGATCTACGTTCTCCAAAAAAAACTGGCTCTATCTGCACACATACAAACGACGCGAAATGTCCGCGTAAGCAACAATAAAACATGCATACACTAACATTAGAGCTCATTACATTTCAAGGTCGATTTTTCACACCATGCGCTGCTTTTTTGGACTAGTTATAATGAAAAATTAGAAGTACAAAAACACTTTTTTTAGTGAAACAAGAAAATACCAAAGGAATACAAAATTAGAGGGGATTTCGCCCATATCCAAGTGTAGTGGAGAAACTTTATTTAATAAATTTGCATTCACTTTAAATATTATCCCCCGAGGTTTTGATTAAAAGCATTTGCCGGCTTTAAAAGTAATCATTATAAATTGCTGCTGCCAGTGTATACTGGGGCGGGATTTTAACATGAATGACTGCCTTTGGGTAACGTTTAGATGGCTAACTGTTCTATCCTAACTGTTCTTAAGGAATTCTGCTATGTTATTTTACTGAAATCTGTACAGTTATTAGTTTTGTAGTTGTTCTCAGCTTTTGACTTTGCTGTTTTATGAACAATAAAAGTCAGAATTTGATTTAATATGAACAAATTTTTAAAGGTAATATAATCGCGGCACGCAGCTGTCTCGCTGACGTGATAGAAACGAATTTATAATAAAAAATGTTATCCTATCACTTTATTGATGTGAAAACGTCAATCCTGCCTAACACTTTTGTATCAGAGAAAAAAATAAATAATAAATTTATTTATTTAAAAAAAATAAATAATAAATAAATAAACATCTAAAAAACGTTACGTTTCCTACACTATACTTGGGTATTAGTATTTTTGAAGCGAATTTAAGTCTACCAGTGAGCTCATTATTATTACGTGCATTCTTACTTGCGCTTATGACACCCAACGGACGTGAGTTCAAAACCCGTTGCTAACTTGACATTTTTTAAAATAATTTTTGTGAAATCGTAATAAATATTTAAATTACTTTTTGCTTTTGCGTTAATTATATAATTTGCTGCAATAATTGGTTTATCGTTTAAAACATTACAGTCAGTTCAGAGAAAATGAACACATTACCATTTATACTATAACCTGTTTTGCATTCAGCAATGCTCACCTTCTTGGAAAGCATGTCTGATGTTTGCACAGGAAATGACGTAGGTGATTCATTATCTGAAACCGGAAACAAATATCATTAATCACTACGACGTGATCCTTCATTTCCTGTATTCAACTAAAATATCTGTTTACAATAATTATTTTCAGTACTTCGGGGTGTTGAGCGTCAAAAGAAATTAGTTTTTATTACATTTAACAGGGATGGTTTAATGTGACTTTTATATATTTGTTTAAGGTATGCTCGAGAAGTGTTTTGTTATTATTTTAAGGCGAAAAGCACATTGAGGCTATTATCGCCTCCCTGAATGTAAGTGTGAGTGTAAAGTGTTAAAGTCGTAAGTGTAAGTGTGTGTTAGACTCGGGTGCCATGAGGGACGTATAAATCCTCTCAATAGGTGCAGCTAGTCTGCAACCCCCTGCGGGGTGAAGTAACAGAATATTAATTAATCTCTTCTAGTCTATTTATTGACCGAGAGAAGTGAGGTCCCTGTTTCACTTTCAATGTTAAGTATTTGGTTTGTGTGTTTGTTACGCGGTTTTTTCCAACCGCATTGACCGGTTTTGAAATCTGCTACGAAGGTACCTTGTATAAGCCCGAACGAAACGTGTAAGATTTTTCCTCATTAACTTCTAATTCAAGATGGTGGGTTCTGGTTTAACGATAAAAACTGTACGCAGTTTTGGCAAAACGCCTTGACCGATTGTTTTAAAATTTGGTACGAAGGTACCTTGTATAAAGCTCGAACGAAACGTGTAAGATTTTTCCCATAACATCTATTTCAAGATGGTGGGTTCTGGATTAACGATAAAAACTGTACGCAGTTTTGGCAAAACGCCTTGACCGATTGTTTTAAAATTTGGTACGAAGGTACCTTGTATAAAGCTCGAACGAAACGTGTAAGATTTTTCCCATAACTTCTATGTCAAGATGGTGGGTTCTGGATTAACGATAAAAACTGTACGCAGTTTTGGCAAAACGCCTTGACCGATTGTTTTGAAATCTGCTACGAAGGTACCTTGTATAAAGCCCGAACGAAACGTGTAAGATTTTTTCCCATTAACGTCTATTTCAAGATGGTGGGTTCTGGTTTAACGATAAAAACTTTACGCAGTTTTGGCAAAACGCCTTGACCGATTGTTTTGAAATCTGCTACGAAGGTACCTTGTATAAAGCTCGAACGAAACGTGTAAGAGTTTTTCCCATTAACTTCTATTTCAAGATGGTGGGTTCTGGTTTAACGATAAAAACTTTACGCAGTTTTGGCAAAACGCCTTGACCGATTGTTTTGAAATCTGCTACGAAGGTACCTTGTATAAAGCTCGAACGAAACGTGTAAGAGTTTTTCCCATTAACTTCTATTTCAAGATGGTGGGTTCTGGTTTAACGATAAAAACTTTACGCAGTTTTGGCAAAACGCCTTGACCGATTGTTTTGAAATCTGCTACGAATGTACCTTGTATAAAGCTCGAACGAAACGTGTAAGAGTTTTTCCCCATAACTTCTATGTCAAGATGGTGGGTTCTGGTTTAACGATAAAAACTTTACGCAGTTTTGGCAAAACGCCTTGACCGATTGTTTTGAAATCTGCTACGAAGGTACCTTGTATAAAGCTCGAACGAAACGTGTAAGAGTTTTTCCCATTAACTTCTATTTCAAGATGGTGGGTTCTGGTTTAACGATAAAAACTTTACGCAGTTTTGGCAAAACGCCTTGACCGATTGTTTTGAAATCTGCTACGAAGGTACCTTGTATAAAGCTCGAACGAAACGTGTAAGATTTTTTCCCATTAACGTCTATTTCAAGATGGTGGGTTCTGGTTTAACGATAAAAACTTTACGCAGTTTTGGCAAAACGCCTTGACCGATTGTTTTGAAATCTGCTACGAAGGTACCTTGTATAAAGCTCGAACGAAACGTGTAAGAGTTTTTCCCATTAACTTCTATTTCAAGATGGTGGGTTCTGGTTTAACGATAAAAACTGTACGTAGTTTTGGCAAAACGCCTTGACCGATTGTTTTAAAATTTTGGTACGAAGGTAAAGCCCGAACGTAATGTGTAATATTTTCCCCACTCATCTCTGCTTTAAAACGGGGACCTCTGGTTTAACGATGATGAGTGTTCGCAGGTTTTTGGCAAAACACATGGACCGATTGTTTTGAAATTTGGTACGAAGGTACCGTGTATAAAACCTAGAGAACATGTAAGATATTTCCAAAATACTTCCGTTTTAATAAGGTGGCCTTTGGTATAACGATGACCAGCGTAGTTGCTGGATGTTCCTGTAATAGTAGCTGAACGGCAAGACCTACCTTAATTTTGACCGCTTCAAGGAAAAACAGCATACGATTCGCGATAAAGTTGATCCGGTAAAATTTTTCCTAAACTGGCGGAAAATATGGTCAGGCATTAGACTAAGAATATTCTAAGAGGTCTAATGATCTTTCAACTAATATTTATTTTGTTAAAGCTATTAGTGTTATTGTTTTATAATCACCTAATCTGTTCATAAGATCTGTGTTACTGTTATAGTTTATCTATGTTAGAAACGTAGCCGACACCGGAACTGAGCTGATCGCTTTCCATCCACTGTCTCTCCTTGCTTCTTTGACTCTCCTCTTTATGTGTACTTTATGTTTTATTGCTCGTTCGCAACACATCCCTTTCATTTCTTTTTGTTGTTCCCTGGGGTTCCATTCAAGTTGTTCCTTCTACATAGTGCCATCATCTATTATCCACGACTATTTCCATCATCTAAATGCTTAGGTTTAGTCAGGAGCTCTCAATAGATGCTTTGTAATCTGTTGGGCACTGTATTACTAGAATCCTCTGTAGAGAATCTCACTCAATCCTATTTCTGAATATCCTTCTTGTACATTATGTGCTTCCCTTTAATTTTGTTTTTGTTTTTTGTTTTTTTTTTTGTGTTTAACGTCCGACTATTGTGCATACTTGGGCTAATGCAGACTATGGGATGATTTATAGCCTATGAAAATGCCAATCCCTGGCCGGAAATCGAACCCGGGTTCTCGGGGTGAAAGCCTAGTACGCTATCAACTAGGCCACCGAGGCGGCTAAAGTTTAATTTTTGTAATTATGTAAGTTACCATTATACTGTTTGAATATTTTGTGAATAACGAGTAGCTTAAATATTTTTAAACTAAGAAATCGTTGAAATTTAACACTTACTGAACAAAAATTAAATGGTGCATAGAAACTGCGCCCTTTCGGAGTGAATACTTGTTTTTTTTAAATATCTTAAGAATCAAACTTAATTTAACTATATTACTCTTAACCCTTAACTGGTATGGTTGGGCCAAAGCTGACTCGAGTAGATAGTTTTTTGAACTGCCTGTAATTTTGTCTTTTTTCCTGGTACTTCCTCTCATGCTATTCTCTTAACTGCCTCCCTCCTAACAGGGTTCAGTGTAGAGGTGGGCGTTTCTGTTATTTTTACAAAACGTCAACATACTGTTTGTTGAGGAAAAGAAAAGCTGCTTTTTAAAACAGTTGGAAAAAACAAGTTTAGAAAACTGAAACTCAAAGTTGTATTAGCAGCTAAAACATAAAGCACATACGTTCAGTTTTCTAAGAACACTTTTTCATTCCCATTACCACTATGTCTTTAAATTGTTTTTGGGGTATAAAGCATTTAGAAAGGATAAAAATAATCCTTACAAGTGTAGTAATAATTAAATTACATTATCAAAACGTAAAACATAAATTATTTTATGCCATTTTATATTTACAAAGTGCAATGAATTTCTAATAGAAGCATTCTTTTTTTACTTAAAAATGAAATAGTCCTTTGCATATTTATCAAAATGCAAACGATTTAGAATATTTTTAGTTGATTAAGAAATATTGATGATTGATAATAAATATAAAAATATGTTTAAATAAAATTAGGCTCTTTATCTACAAAATGTGAGAGGTTGTTACTACAACTCGCAACAAATTACAGATAAACGTTGACATTGACCAAACAGTTCTTACTTCACTACAAGCAACAAGCAACTTTGAAATAAAGGGAAAAAGCATAAAAGCAGGTAGAAAAAAAGCAGTTAGCAGGAAAATAGTTTTAGTGTTTGCGGCAACGTTCGAATAGAACGTGGATGTAGTGTAGAGAAAGTCCGTTCCTTGTTTAACAAATCATAAACCAGTCCAAATCCAACTGCTTGTTTCCGTTTGAAAAAAGCAGCTTGTTTGTAGTTTATAGGAAAGCAGTTTTTTTAAGAGTTTGGTGTTTTCTGCCCCATCACTAGTTCAGTGTGCTCTAAAGATTTGAGTGAGTCATGTATCCTTTGTTAGTGATTTGGGTCAGTATAGACCCTTCCATACCGTTAGTGTTACAAGTGAAATTTTCATTACGTGTCACAGTTGACCCAGCCCTTAAACGTTACTGGTTTTGTTTAGAAAATAAACTTTATTTTAGTTTTTTTTTGATAATTTTGTAACGTAACCATGCCTCGTGATACCGTGAATAGTGATAATATTCGTGACATACTTCAGGAGAAAGATGGTGGTAATGTTTCAGATGCATCTACTTTCACAAATTTTAAGC
>CM040191.1:56295688-56315688 GCA_022606455.1 Callitettix versicolor
GCTGCGATTCCTAAAATCAACATAGGATAAAATATGTGTAATTTAAATCAAATCCTATCGTATTGTCTGTACAAATATGCGATATTAAACTGTATTAACATAAGTGTCATCCACTACAAGGTTAAAAAAATGTTTTTTGAACTTGAGTGGATGAATAATAGTAGAAAAAGGAAATCCTATCGTATTGTCTGTACAAATATGCGATATTAAACTGTATTAACATAAGTGTCATCCACAACAAGATTAAAAAAATGTATTTGAACTTGAGTGGATGAATAATAGTAGAAAAAGGAAATCCTATCGTATAGTCTGTACAAATATGCGATAATAAACTGTATTAACATAAGTGTCATCCACTACAAGACTAAAAAAATGTATTTGAACTTGAGTGAATGAATAATAGTAGAAAAAGGAAATCCTATCGTATAGTCTGTACAAATATGCGATATTAAACTGTATTAACATAAGTGTCATCCACTACAAGATTAAAAAAATGTATTTGAACTTGAGTGGATGAATAATAGTAGAAAAAGGAAATCCTATCGTATAGTCTGTACAAATATGCGATATTAAACTGTATTAACATAAGTGTCATCCACTACAAGATTAAAAAAATGTATTTGAACTTGAGTGGATGAATAATAGTAGAAAAAGGAAATCCTATCGTATAGTCTGTACAAATATGCGATATTAAACTGTATTAACATAAGTGTCATCCACTACAAGACTAAAAAAATGTATTTGAACTTGAGTGGATGAATAATAGTAGAAAAAGGAAATCCTATCGTATAGTCTGTACAAATATGCGATATTAATATTTGACAAAAAACTGTATTAACATAAGTGTCATTCACTACAAGGTTAAAAAAATGTTTTTGAACTCGAGTGGATGAATCATAGTAGGAATTACCTGAGGAAATCCTATCGTATAGTCTGTAGAAATACGCTATATTAATATTTAACAAAAAGCTGTATTAACATCAAGTGTCACCTACTAAAAGTTTAAACTAATTTATTTGAACTTAAGAGAAGGAATAGAAAGTATTTTATTAACGATTGAAAATTTGAATAAGATATACGTATAAATAAATATATAAATATACGACATGTGTTCAGAAAGTAAAAAAAATTTTAATTTTATAAACAAAATATTTACTTACTCTTCTACATTGATGTTGTCGCCTTCAAAATAGTCCAAATTGGAGATTACACATTGTGCCAGCGCTTCTTCCAATCTTCGAAACACTCCTCAAACTCGATCTTTGAAGCCTTTAGTTCTTTCAGCGATGCGCTTTTAATGTCATCTACGGCTGTAAAACGACGGCCCTTTAAGGTTCTCTTTATTTTTCGAAATAGGAAAAAGTCACACGCAGCCATGTGTGGCAAATATGGAGGTTGGGGCATCGTTATAGTACTGTTTTTGGCCAAAAATGCACGAACAAGCAATGAAGTGTAAGCTGGTACATTATCGTGGTGCAAAAACCATGAACTGTTTTTCCACAGATCCGGGCGTTTTTTTCGGATTGCTTCACGCAAACGGCGTTGAACTTGTAGGTAGTACTCTTTATTGACTGTTTCACCTGGTGGCAGGAATTCATGATGCACTGTGCCATTAATATCGAAGAACACAGTGGGCATAACCTTCACGTTCGACAGCACTTGTCGAGCCTTTTTCGGTCTTGGTGAGCCAGAATGCCTCCACTGGGACAATTGAGCCTTAGTTTCGACGTCATATCCGTAAACCAATATTTCGTCATCTGTTAAAATACGTTTCAGTAATTCTGCATCGTTGCTGACTTCGTTTAGTGACTCCTGAGCAACTTCCATTCGCCGCTGTTTTTGTTCAAAATTCAACAATTTTGGAACGAATTTTGCTGCCACGCCTTTCATACACAAAACATTGGAAACAATGTCATGACATTATCCAATCGTTATGCCAACATCATCGGCGACCTCTCTAATTGTAATTCGGCGATTGTTCATAACCATTTCTTTGAGTTTTCCTACGTTTTCATCGGTTGTTGATGTGCTGGGACGTCCAGGGCGTTCGTCATCTTCACGGCCTTTTTGGAAACGGTTATACCACTCGTAAACTCTTGCTTTACTCATAGCAGACTCACCATAGGCCTTTATTAACATTTCACACACTTTGGTACACAAACTTTGATACAAATTCTTTGATCCATTTCTTTTAACAAAGAAAATCGCCGAGCTCATAAAAACACGTCTAACCTTAGTGCCTGTCACAGACAAAGTCAACAATGAAAACAGCTGAAAGTTTAATCATACTTCAAGGGCATGTATACCAACATAATAAAATAATGTTTGACAATCGGACTCTCCAAGCCCAAGAAATTAAAAAATTCTCGTTACTTGCTGAACACACCTCGTATATAGGGATAGTGTGCACTGATAGTAGGAATTGAAGAAATATTTTAACAGACATTTCAATTCTATATTTACACTTAGAGGTTAAACCTTCAGTGCTCATTTATGAAGGCTTCACGTACAGGTAGAAATTATATTTTTTAAAACCAATATTTAGATTTTTTTTTGTTGCTTTTCCAAAATACGAAAATTTCCTATTATTAGGCAAACATGTTTTATAAGTTTATTGAAATTCGTTAAAATTACATCAGCGAGACAGCTGCAGTCGAGATTATTCAGTTTACAAAAAATACTCGACGTAATCGATTTACAAAATTTAAACACTGAGCTGTCACAATATTTAGCTCGACTAACGTTCACTAATTAAATTTATTTTATTGCAAGTCGTAAACTATTTACATGGAAGGGCGATAAAATGAACACGTTTTGCCGGTAACTAATTGGCTAACATTTAATTGTTTGGAATACGGTCATATTTTTATCGCCTCTGAACATATCCCAGGTATAAACGTTCTCGTGTGTTATGTACAAAAATTAAGGGCTATAAAAAAATAAAAAAACCCGGCAAAAGTACAAAGTACAAAAATAAATTGTATATCTGTCGTAGTTAGCCTAAGCGAAATGAAAATCTGAAATATAATTGAATTAAGAAAATGAAAAGAAGGTATCAGAATGAATGAGGAACAATATTTTCAGTGTTTAGTTAATAAATTATGAATTCATGTGTTACGTTTATACAATAGTGCACATCTTTTAATATGTTATCAGTGCAGTAGGGCCTATATCCCTGACAAACGTTCGAGGTAATTTGAGCATTGCACGATGTATCATGTAGAAAAATTTTGATTTTCGATTAACAATTTAAAGGTAGTCGTGCGCTGCATCTAAATATATTTTCCGTAATTTAAACTTAACAAATTACATTGATAATACGAAAATAAACCCTGACCGATGTCAGATTTTCGTATTGCCAATCTTAATCTAATTCATATTATATTTCTGAAAGTTTGTGTGTTTGTTATTCAATCACGCTTTAACCATTGGACCAATTGAGATGAAATTTGGTACGAATATGTTTTTTTTTGTGTTTAACGTCCGACTATTGTGCACACTTGGGCTAATACAGACGGTGGGAAGATTTATAGCGTATGAAAATTCCAAGCCCTCGCCGGGAATCGAACCCGGTTCCTCGGGGTGAAAGCCTAGTACGCTATCCACTAGACCAGGGGTCTCCAAACTTTCCAGCCTTAGGGCCATGCTGATTACTCCAGTAAGTTCCGAGGGCCAAAACCATATTATCATTGTTGCCGGTGGTAAAAAGTGAAATAGTCTACTGATGAAAAAAAAAGTCCGAAAAAGTACGCAACGTTTAAAAAAGGCTGCAAATCGGACATGCATATTATACATGTCTTTACTCATTACAATTCTGTGTTTCTTTATCCAACTTATCACAAAAACAATAACAATAAGCCTACAACAATGTTATGAGTAGTTAGCCCATGACCATATCAATGTAGATGTCATATTAATAATTATTCAACATAAAATTAGAATACTTCAGTAAACTAAATTTAATTTGCTATAAAAAATATGTTCTCTAAAAGGAGTTTTCAAGTATGCTAGCTCTCCGCGGGCCGGACAAAATCTGTCCGCGGACCGGATGTGGCCCTCGGGCCGTAGTTTGGAGACCCCTGCAGTAGACCACCGAGGCGGCTGGTACGAATATGGTTTAAGTATCTGAGATAAACATAGGCCTATGTCCGTTTAAAAAAAGTCATTATACTACTTACCCAGCCCAACATAATTATTAGTATTTAGTTTTGTGACATGTGTTAACTGTAGTTATGTTTAATTGTTACTGGACCTGAGATTTAGGCACCAGAGATGGACATAGATCTAATCCCATTTTAAGAATCTTAATCCGTGTTATATTTACTGCAAAATTTTTGCTTTTAATGTTACATTTTCAATTATTTTAGTTGAAATTTTTTCAAAACTGACTCTAATTTATTGCTTTGTGTTGAATTTTCAATATTAAATGTAAAAAAGAGTGCAGATTACGATACGTTAAAAATTACTATAATTGTAAGTGTTTTCTATTTGTGAAAGTCTGGTTTGCTTTATTGTTTGTAGTTTTGTTATTTTAAGTTTCATTAGATCAAATAATCACAATCTGGTGTTTCTCATTTAAGACTTTTCAATGTTTTCGACGCAGAGTGTGGACTATATAACATAAAATTTTATTAGGATACTTTAATTGTAATGTAGTATATATATTTGTGTGATTACATTATATGAAAAAAATTGTAAATATGCAGTGTAGCATGTCCTGGATTTTTCGTTATTTTTGTTACTAAAACGCTTTATTACGTTGCCAAAATCAAGAATACAAAATACAAAAGCGCGGAAACCACGATAAAAATCGAAAATAAAAGTGACCAACATAACCTCAAAATTGCTACCGCGCGAAAGTCGGTAACGTGTTGTAGATCGGTAAAACAATAAAAATACGTCTAACGGGTTTTGGGTGATAAGAAACCCATTTTTTAAAAAGAATACTCCATAACCTGACACGGTTGTTGGTCATAACACGGCGATGCGTGATCTTTAATGTAATTATGATTTCGGGCAAAGCCGTGACGGGTAACAGCTAGTAGAATATAAATAAGTGACGTGGGTCAGGACCGTAATATTTCAAAGTCGCGGACCTGGGTTTTACTATAATAACCATAATACTTTTAGATAATTGTCTAATGAAATCTTGCTAATAATACTTTGTGTTATAGTGAGAAATTAAAAACGTTGAAAATTTGATCAGCTGATTTCAATAAAGTTTTTTTAACAGCTGTAACTTAGAAAATTATTTAAAAGTAAAACGTCTTATTATTGCGCACATATCGTATTATATATTTCATTGCTTTTTGTAAGTATATTAATACTATATACTTTGTTTACAATTTAGCAGTAATACAAATTTACACTGATTAGTAAAAGTTATATTTTATAATTGTGTGATTACAGATTAATTTGGAAACATAACCTAAAAACAAAAACAACTCATTATTTTTACAATATTGTTTATTGTTTAGTTTATGATAAATATTTTTTATATAGTTTAAGCGGAATGAACGTTCAAACATATTAGAAAAAAATATTTAATGATTTTGACTGCCTCAACTTGTAATATGGTTGGGGCAGGCTTTATTTCACATTTAATAGGAGGCCTATACTAGCGATTAAACAATTTCTATTTACCCTAATTTAACCATACGGGGTGGATTTTTGGAAAACCCTTTTTTGTGCATCTACATTCCTAGTTGCACCTACAAGACTCCGCACTGCGGAATGTAACTGCCAAACCAAAATTTATCGTGTGTATTTAATCGTGTAATTGTGTTCAGTGTTTGTGACGTGTGTTTCCATTGTTTAGTTTAACTTTGTGACGACCTCAACAGAGGTATTTGACATTTTGTATTACGGCCTGAAGACGAAACAGTAAGGTTTCGAAACCGCGGTAGCCTTTACGAGGTGAGTAAATAGACCACTAGGCGGAAAAATAGGTCATAATCCTAATTACTGAAATATGTGGTCTGGTGGTTATGTTGAAATAATGGAATTAAATTTATGGATTTTATAAAATCAAACGGAAATTAAAATAAAACGTTATTTTTCTAACGTAAACTACGACATAAAGCCGTTTACTACAATATACATACTTGCTGGTATTCAGCAGCTAAAACGCCTTCTACTGTTCGGATACTGTCCGCAACACACGGTCGTATTGTGGGAAACAAACCTACGTTCACTTTCGTGGTTTCGAGACTATGTGATACTCCTTAAATTACTTATACTTAAAACTAACGTTTTCACTTAGCTGTTATAAATAAATGGCAAAAAACATTGCACAAACTATCTCCGATCAAATATTTTGTAAAATATTATAAAAAAAAGTTGGAAACTCGGTATAATATTTCAATATAGATTTTTTTTTGGGAAATTTTTGCCGTATAGGAAAATACTTAATTTTACGGACTATTTGAAAAAAAATCGTTAAAGCAGGAACGAAAAACTAACCAATTAATAAATACGATTTTCTATTTTTCTTACCAATGTTTCCTGACACGATATAGGCCCTATGTATAAGTTATGTCAGACAATACGTGTTCCTTGGGCACTTTTGCATCTACTCTTGCGCAAAATTTTATAAGAATCGTTTAAGCTGATTTTTGCGAATTTTGATTTTCAAGTTTTTTTTTATGAAAAAAGATTTTGAAAATTTTTCAAAAAGTGGTCCACAGATACGAGCAGACCAGATCTGCTTGCCAAATTAAATCTATCTGTCAGTTTAGTTTTCCGCTACAGCTAAAGTCTTGCAGTCGAAGAACCATCCAATTAAAACAAACGTATCTTGAGTTAGTGACCTGCAAACGAATAAAAGGCTCAGTGGTTAAGGTGCTTAAGACACCTGTCATTCTGCTGCTTCCTGAAATGCACACCAAAAGGTCGTAGGTTCGGGATTGCAGTTACTGCCGTAAGCCCGTGTACCTTTTCCGTTATCCTCCTCGGTGGCCTAGTTGATATCGTACTGGGCTTTCACCCTTAGGACCCGGGTTCGATTATCGGTCAGGGCTTGGCATTTTCATACGCTGTAAATCATCCCATTGTCTGCATTAGCCCAAGTGTGCACAATAGTCGGACGTTAAACACCAAAAATAAATAAATAAATAAAATAAAATAAAAATAAGGAGGCGATTATATCCTTTAATGTGATTTTCGCTATTGTATAGTCTGTAGAAATATGCTATAGTAATATTTGACAAAAACTGTATTAACATCAAGTGTCATCCACTACAAATTTTAAAAAAGTATTTGAACTTAATGGGATGAATAGAAAGTATTTTATTCAGCGGTGGGGTGTAGACTAGCTGCACCTATTGAGAGGATTTAGACATCCCTCGCGGTACCCGAGTCTAACACACATTTACACTTACAACACTACACTTACGACTTTAACACCTTACAGTCACACTTACATTTAGCCGCCTCGGTGGCCTAGTTGATAGCGTGCTGGGCTTTCACACTGAGAACCCGGGTTCGATTCCCGGCCAGGGATTGGCATTTTCATACGCTATAAATCATCCCATCGCCTGCATTAGCCCAAGTGTGTATAATAGTCGGACGTTAAACACAAAAAATACATAAATAAATAAAATTAAAAAAAAATATAGAGGCGATAATAGCCTTTAATGTGATTTTCGCTATTGTATAGTCTGTACAAATATGCTATATTAATATTTGACAAAAACTGTATTAACATCAAGTGTCATCCACTACAAATTTTTTAAAAATATTTGAACTTAAGGGGATGAATAGAAAGTATTTTATCCAGCAGGGGGGTGCAGACTAGCTGCACCTATTGAGAGGATTTAGACATCCCTCGCGGTACCCGAGTTTAACATATATTTACACTTACAACACTACACTTACGACTTTAACACTTTACAGTCACACTTACATTTAGCCGCCTCGGTGGCCTAGTTGATAGCGTGCTGGGCTTTCACACTGAGAACCCGGGTTCGATTCCCGGCCAGGGATTGGCATTTTCATACGCTATAAATCATCCCATCGCCTGCATTAGCCCAAGTGTGTATAATAGTCGGACGTTAAACACAAAAAATATATAAATAAATAAAATAAAAAAAAAATATAGAGGCGATAATAGCCTTTAATGTGATTTTCGCTATTGTATAGTCTGTACAAATATGCTATATTAATATTTGACAAAAACTGTATTAACATCAAGTGTCATCCACTACAAATTTTTTAAAAATATTTGAACTTAAGGGGATGAATAGAAAGTATTTTATCCAGTAGCGGGATGCAGACTAGCTGCACCTATTGAGAGGATTTAGACATCCCTCGCGGTACCCGAGTCGAACACACGTCTACACTTACAACACTACACTTACGACTTTAATACCTTACAATCACACTTACATTTAGCCGCCTCGGTAGCCTAGTTGATAGCGTGCTGGGCTTTCACATTGAGAACCCGGGTTCGATTCCCGGCCAGGGATTGGCATTTTCATACGCTATAAATCATCCCATCGCCTGCATTAGCCCAAGTGTGCACAATAGTCGGACGTTAAACAAAAAAAAACTTTTCCGTTAATGCCAATCTCTCGTCCTAATTAATCTAATAGGCATAATGTATGGCAGTTAATTAAAACAAAATGAAGAGAAAATTATATAAATCCATTAAAAAATTAAATCGAATTTTCACGATCACATTTTAATTTCTATTCAGTGTAAGGCCAAAAAGTTTAGTTCAATTGGATCACTACGCTATTAAATAGAATACAGTTGTGTTTGATATCTAATTAGCACAGTTTTTTGAATCATTTAAAAGTATTATATGTAGTCAGTTGTTTTTTAAATTTTGTATTTATTAATTTATTTTTTGCTTAAAAATAATCAGCTTTTTAAAAGCAAATGTACATATCCCTTAAGTGGGCGCGATAGGGAAAATAAAAATCTTTTATTTTCACATCTTACGGTAGGTATCGATGGAGAAATGTTTTCAGGGCTTTGAGTATTTGTCAAGGCCACCTTGAGGGACACGAACTGTATAAAAATAATACCATCTTATCTTCAGTCACTGGCAATAAGGCATGAATGCGAGATAGTTACGTCTGCGGCCAAGTTGTCGAATCGTGTAACTGCTTTCGTAGTGTTATTCTCACTATATTTGTGCATACATAGTCACTTTTACCCTTATTTTGTCTTGTGTTTAGTGTTTTAGTTTAGTATTTTATCCGTGTTTCTATTCTATTGACAAAGATTCCAAAAAGTCTATTGTAAATTTGGATTATAACGCTACAAAATGTGGCGTTGATACTGTCGATCAAATGTGTGCCAGTTACTGGACATCCCGAAGCACGAGACGTTGGACAATGGCCCTTTTTTATCGGCATTTAGACATTGCCGGAGTAAATGCAAATATAATTTACAAATTCAAACATCTGGATTACAGTGAGCGAAGACGAAACTTTTTGAAACAATTGACACTCAGTTTCATGAGCGGACACTTGAAAGCTAGTGACAATCCTAATTCTTCCGAAAGATCTTCAAATTTTTTTTGGAAAATGTAAGTTATAGAAAATCAACAGACTCAAGTACCAACACGTAGACCTATTTGTCATATTTGCGGACCACGCAAAAATTACAGAACCAAAATTGTCTGCAAAGAATGTAATAAGAATGTTTTAAGAATCACAGCCAGATGACCGCTTTTTGCACAAACTGTTTCGCTGACCCAATGGACATTAATTCAGATTAAATTTGTAAATATTAATTTTTAAATTTTCGTTTATAAATTTAGTTTTTTGATAGGTGTGACCACTAAGAATTCCGTAATATTTGTCATGTTTCTTGTATAAAATGAAATCCTTTTCAGACAAGTGTTTGTATTCATTAACTTTAAGTGTTTGTCTATGTTTCAAATATTAAATCTTTTTTAAATAAATATAACTATTAAAAAACTAAAAATTAAGAAAAATCAATTAGAAAGAAAGTATAATAAAAAATAATGTAATGTGTCCACTTAAAATTAGTTTACATGGGTACAAAAGCGGATTTAGACATTGCCGCGGCGCGCCCGGTTGTATGATACAACAAGGCGCGCCCAGCGAAGGAAGATATATATATATATATATATATATATATATATATATATATATATGTATACAAAAAGCAAAAATCGGGCGTACACTTTTAAAATGAGGTAAATATAATTTTAATTTTAATAATAAGCAAAATTTTAATCTATAGTGGAGTAGCCTTTATCGTCAATTAACATTAGTCTCGTAGGGCCGTTTGAATATAGCCGATAGGATCCAGAGACTCTTAACCAGCTGTTCAAAGGGACATTACTTCCTCCATTACAGCTTCACCATAGTATAACAATTTTCCTGTTTCGTATTACGACTTTTGTTCTCTTCTCTTTACTTGTTTCACCCAACTTTGGGGTACACTAAATCAATCACTTTTTAATGTTCTGTGCCTTCCTCGAAGCCCAGTATTGCTTCATTCGTTGTGATCTTGCTTTTCTTTCTTCGTCAGAGATTTGGATCATTCGCTTGTATTTGACTTTGCCTTATTTTGTATAGGACTTTTGTTATTATAGTTAGACAATTTTTTTTTATACATTACAGATCCTATTAATTATATTAATACAACATTCTCTTTTTAGGAACAATGAAACCGTGTATTAAGAGTTGCCTTTTTGGCCACAGAACCCTTCAAGTCGGATGCTACGCTTTCGCTGCATATTTGGTTGTAAGTATTATTTTATAAAGTTAGATCTATTCAAAATACCTTTTATTTCCGTACTTATCACAAAGAATATTTCAATTCTTTTAAAAAAAGATCTTCGAAAAGCTGCTTCTAAGAAGGCTTCGAGACAGACAGCTGATTCCTTCATATCAGTTTGGGTTTAGACGTAGGCATTCTACTATAGATCAGATTCACCGCATCATCAACATAATTGAAAAAGCTCTTGAAGAGAAAAAAAGTATGTTCAGCTGTTTTTCTTGACGTCGCCCAGGCCTTTGATAAGGTTTGGCACGAGGGCCTTGAATATAAACTACACAGGGATCTACCAACTCAGTACTTTGAGTTATTACAATCATATATTAAAGGAAGGTACTTTCGAGTTCGTCATGGCTGTGAGTACTCAGAATTAAAGAGGATAACAGCAGGTGTACCGCAAGGTAGTGTCCTTGGACCTGTGCTCTATTTGTTGTATACACGAGATATTCCAGAGGTGCTGATTCAATTGTTGCCACATTTGCTGATGACACCGCTATCCTTGCTGTTGATGATTGTGTTGAAAAGGCCACGAATAAACTACAAAGTGCAATGGATAGGATAAGTACCTGGACAAAGTGCTGGCGAGTTAAACTGAATGAGACAAAATCAATGCATATAAACTTTACCAATAGGAAGATTGCCACCCATCCATTGTTTATCAATGCTCAAGCTGTTCCTTACTCCAACAATGCCAAATACTTGGGGATGATACTGAATACGAAGCTCAAGTGGGAAGACCATGTAAAGAAAAAGGTGAAGAGCTTAGAATAAAATATAGAAAACTATACTGGTTGCTTGGACGTAACTCTGAGCTTTCAGTGCAGAATAAAATTTTAATATATAAACAAATATTGAAACCAGTAAGGACATATGGCTTGCAATTGTGGGGTTGTACAAAACCGTCGAATATAAAAATAATCCAAAATTTCCAAAACAAATTCTTGCAAGGAATAATCAATGCTCCATGGTATATTCGTAACAATGATTTACATCGGGACTTAAAAATCAGGCTTGTCACAGATGAAGATAAAAAATGTGCAACTAGTCATAATCTACGGCTTCTTACGCATGGAAATTGTGGGATGGAGACAGTACGTGAAGTCGCCGGCAACGTTCGCCGCCTCAAGAGGACTAAACCTCATGCACTGCTCCACTGATGTGAAGGAAGTTATTAATGCAATAGCTATCCTACAAATGTGATTTTGTTGTAGATGTAAACCATTAGTCTATCTTGTAAAAATTGGTTATGAGTATTAAATAAAAAAATCTTTTAAAATAAATACGGACTTCATTTGATTTAGGTGGCGGACTATTTTAATAAATTTTGCATAAAATGTAATTTCGTCCGTAATTTAAATTAAAAAAAAATTAGCCTAGAAAAAATTTTAATTCTAGTTTCTAGTAACTTGAGCTACAATAAGTTAAAAACGTACATAAGTGCCACACTCAGATGTCTCGCTAACGTGATGGAAGCGCATTTTCAAATGTAATTACTTTTATCTTACTTATTTTTTTGAAATTATGATTTCCTTGATATCAATTCTAATTCAATTCAATCAATTCTGATTTCCTCAAAGAAGCCCCTTTGACATCCTTCTTCTTCCCGCTTCTCTTTTATCGCATACTTTCCCTTAGACAACGGATTTTGTTTTCGTTTCTCATAATATGTCCAAGATATTCAAGTTTTCTTCTTTTGGTTGTGTTTATCACTTCTAGGTATTTCTTTAGTGACCATCACTGCTCTGTCACCCTTGGGATCCTCAACACTCTCCATATGAAAACATTTCGAAGGCTTCGAGTCTTCTTTGTGTTTCCTCGGTCAGTGTTCATGATTCCATTCCGTAGAATAGTACCGAGAAAGTATGGCACTGGAGGAGTATGGTTTTGATAGCGATGTTGAGGTTACGACTTTTGAACCCTTAAATTATTTGCTTGAAGGCGGGCCTTGCTTTCTGTATTCAGCACCTAGTATTACATTTATACCTAGGCCGCCTCGGTGGCCTAGTTGATAGCGTACTGGGCTTTCACCCTGAGGACCCGGGTTCGATCCCCGGCCAGGGCTTGGTATTTTCATACGCTATAAATCATCCCATCGTCTGCATTAGTCCAAGTGTGCACAATAGTCGGACGTTAAGCACCAAAAAAAAAAAAACATTTATACCTGGCAATAAAACCAATTATAGTAATAGTGTGGAAAAGTTCGTTTTTCTACGAAATACTTTTCATGGTTTTAAAATTGCGTCATTTAAAAAAATTTAAAAAAATGTCACCTAAATTTTTTTTGAAAATCTGATTTCACCAACGTAATCACAGCTAAAACCCGCATTAGTAACCGTTCAAAATTTTCAAAATCCATTCTAATAAGAAACTAATATTGACAACGTTTGGAATTGTTAAATTCTGTATTTTTAATGTAATGATTTTAAAAAGTTTAGTTTAATTGCGATTATGATTGAGAAATTAGATTTTCAAAAAAAGACTCGAATAAACGTCAGCGAGACAGCTGCGTGCCGTGATTATAATTATTTTGTAATTTTTCAGGGTGTGAACTTATTGTACGTTGCACTTAGCATGATATTTCTTGTACACCCTCTGTCAGGCAGTTTTGTCGGCGAAGATCAAACAACTAAAAGTAAGTGATTAATCTTTTAATATAAACTTTATGTATATAAAATAAAATTCGTTCCTTCATCTGGAATAGAAGTCTAAACTACTGCGTGATTTTCCTTAGATTTTCCATACATACAATCCTCGAAACACTTCTCAAACTCGATCTTTGAGATAGCCTTTAGTTCTTTTAGCGATGCGCTTTTAATGTCATCTACGGCTGTAAAATGACGGCCCTTTAAGGTTCTCTTTATTTTTGGAAATAGGAAAAAGTCACACGGAGCCATGTGTGGCGAATATGGAGGCTGGGGCATCGTTACAGTACTGTTTTTGGCCAAAAATTCACGAACAAGCAATGAAGTGTGAGCTGGTGCATTATCGTGTTACAAAAGCCATGAATTGTTTTTTCAACAGATCCGGACGTTTTTTCGGATTGCTTCACGCAAACGGCGTTGAACTTGTAGGTAGTACTCCTTATTGACCGTATCACCTGATGGCAGGAATTCATGATGTACTATGCCATTAATATCAAAGAACACAGTGAGCATAACCTTCACGTTCGACCGCACTTGACGAGCCTTTTGCGGTCTTGGCGAACCAGAATGCCTTCACTGTGATAAGCCTTAGTTTCGTCATATTCGTAAACCCATGTTTCGTCACCTGTTTTAATACGTTTCAAAATAATATAATTAATATGATATATTATTATTATTATTATTATTTGCGTATAGACCCTGTTGGATCACGCAAAGCACTCCGACTCATGTCTTGTTCCTTCTAATCCTCCACACCTCCCTCATCCTGTCTCCATGGATCCTCTTCCGCTCCTCCGTCCATTTTACCACTGCTCTCTTTGGGATTTCATTCTCTGGGATCTTCCAACCGAGCATCTTTCTCCTGTATGCGCACCTGTCTTCAATGTCTGTTAAGTCTATTTCTGCGTCATGTAGGTCTATTCTGACTTGTGCGATCCACGACGTTGTTGATTTGACTCCTTGTATATACTTAAGGATTCTGTTGGCAAGTCTCGTTGTTGGGAGTCTACTGATGTGTCCATAGAACCGAAGCCTCCTTCTTCTGATATCTGCTGCCAGGTTCGACATCTTCTCTGTGGTCTTCCGGGAGTGCGACCTGTATCCGTCTTCTGTTAATCTCGAGCCAAGAATCTTCCTCAAGATTTTGCATTCTTCCTTCAAAATACCCTCCATGGTAGCTTTTGTGTGGAGTGCTAGCGTCTCGCTTGCATATAATACCTCCGGTTTTATGACTGTGTTGTAGTGTCTGATTTGTATAATATATTATATTATATTATATAATATATAATATATTAATATATAATATATTAATATATAATATAATATAATTCGGCATAGTCGTTGACTTCATTTAGTGACTCCTGAGCAACTTCCATTCGCCACTTCTTTTGTTCAAAATTCAACAATTTTGGAACGAATTTTGCTGCCACGCGTTTCATACACAAAACACTTAGAAACAATGTCATGACATGATCCAATCGATATGCCAACATCATTAGCGACCTCTCTAATTGTGATTCGGCGATTGTTCATAACCATTTCTTTCACTTTTCCACGTTTTCATCGGTTGTTGATGTGCTGGGGCGTCCAGGGCATTCGTCATCTTCAACGTCTTCACGGCCTTCTTGGAAACGCTTATACCACTCGTAAACTCTTGTTTTACTCATAGCAAACTTACCATGGGCCTTTGTTAACATTTTACACACTTTGTTACACTTTATTACATTTCTTACGCAAAATTTGATACAAAGTCTTTGATACATTTCTTTTAACAAACGAAAATCGACGAGCTCATAAAAACACGTCTAACCTTAGTGGTTGTCACAGAAAAAGTAAACAATGAAAACAGCTGAAAGTTTTATCATACTTATTATGTATACCAACATAATAAAAATAACGTTTGACAATCGGTCTCTCCAAGCCCGCGAAATTTAAAAATTCTCGTTACTTTCTGAACACGCCTCGTACAACATTACTGTCAATTGGAGGCAGAAGAGAATGTGGCTTTCACTGTAGAATTTGTACTACAAAACCAAAACTTTTAACTGCAGCTGTTTTCTGTTACAGAACTACTAAGCACACTCCTGATTATAAGTGCAGGAGTAGCCCAATGTTATTATATTTGCATGGCGTAATTTTCTTTTTGTTTTAGCTGCCATACTGTACAGCACGCCTTCCTATATAATCCTGGCCATCGTTCCTTGTCTAATACTTGGCGCTGCTTTAGTGAGTAACCTATAGTTGAAGTTAAAATAGATAGTAGTACGAGCATAGCCGAAAACAGCCGAGCACAGCCGATGTGTAGATATGTCAGCTGAAATGTTGCCAAATTGTTCAGTGTGATGAGTCTTCGAAAGTGGGAAAGACTATTGTAGTGAGAATAATCACTTTTGTAATTATGGTTGTTAGTGAGTTTAAAAAAGTGAGGTGCTATGTTTTATAAATTTATTTTGATTAAAAGTAAATTCTGACCCGTTTCGCGTGGTCGGAATAAAACTTGGGTTACACTCTCGGTAACTGGTCGGGTATGTTCGGAGGAACGGTAGGGCATGGCTTCCGATCTACTTCGGGCTGCACTCGGCAATATTCGTCCCAATTCTTTTCGCATATAAATTCTACTCTGTAATTTATATACTGGATGATTCTTTAAGTTACCAACATTTGAGTCTTGGAAACTATAATATGTTTTACCTCAAAATTTTAAGTGGAACCTTCCTTACATTCTAGTGTGCAGTAAAAAAAAATTGAATTTCTGTTTCATCCAGTCGTGTGAAAAGCCGTGAGGGTCACCACGTTGTTGTAAGTTTCTTTGAGTTAGGCTACATAAAGTCAAGGCAGGATCTAGAACAAGTTATTCTTTGAAACCCTATAAGTTTTGTCATATTATGAAAAGTATGGCGCTCCCAAGAACTTATGTGGTAGCAATTTTTGGCAAATAAAAGCTATTGAAACGCCATCATAGTACGACCCAGAACTGTGACCTTGAAATGAGCACTGATGGCTGAACACTAGATCATTTTACAGTGGTCGTATAAATTGTATGTGTGCGTGTGTATGTGTGATATTGTCTTAATAAGCTAGCTTCTGGAATAATTAACAATCAGAACTATTCCAGTCCGATTTTATTAAAACTTGGCACACAAACAGTTTTTGGTAACGTAGTAACTTGAAAAAGTTAGTTACCATGCAAAGCACGTTCATAGGTTTAAAAATTGCAGAGTTACCATTTTTTAAAATAATTTTTGTATTAGGCTTACACATTTTTGAAGTCTGGAAAAGAATTTGAATTAACAAAATTCTTTCTGGTAAAATTAACAAAAAATATGGACTAGTTTGTCACACAGTGTTATAGAAATAAAATGTTTACTTTTCAAATTAAATTAAATAACGCTAGGTGATCACCAAATACGAAGAGGAACTGCGTTGAGCGGAGCGAACTACAAATTCAAAATCTAGCCTATTGGTTTTAATGTAAGTGCGGCCGCTGAAAGCGTAACGGAGCTGAGGTAATTAAGCGGCATCGCTGGGCTCCGTTCCGCGTAGCTTGGAATCAGTCTAGGTTCGGTTTTGAAGCTACTCCACTTTCCCCACCACGCCTCCAAGCTTATTTCCCGTTACTTAGGTACTGTTGCCTAGTTTACGACTTTTAAACATTGTAGTTCTTAGAATCCGTTACGGTACAAGTAAATATCAACATTTAAAAGATACAAACGCTTTCTTTAAACTGATCGAACTCCGCTTCCGGTTGTTGTTCACCTTCATTCAGCTCCGCTCCGCTTCCCGGTCGCCCAGTCTATGAATTTTGTATCGAAAAAATAAAGGTTTTTGAAAATAAGTGTTTATACATATTTGTTACAGAAAAATCGTATCTTATTGTTGGTGTTTAGCTCCGCTTGCTTCCTGAACTGCTTCTACAGTGTTTACGTTTGTGTCGAATCAATTTCGAGTAAAGAAGTTTGCGGGCTCCGTTTTTTGGTGGGCTTATTTTTTTTCACCGATATCGGTAAGTAAAACCAATCCGTTATGGATAGCATCTGAAACATAAACGGTAATTTAAGGAAAATCACGCGCTTGTCTTACTGACGTGAAGGAAGCGAATTTAAAAAAACAAACATTAATTAATGTTACGCAAAGAGATATTTAGGTTTTTTTAACGTAATGTTGTATTCTGTTCCTGATCGAATATAGCTAACATGATCCCAAATTAAATTAAATATTTAGCGAAATCGACCGTGATTGCAGCCTTTTGACTAAGGGTTTTTCTTGGCGAATTTCCATTAGAAATGACGGAGAACTGAAATGAGCGCTAATCTCTCTCTCTCTCTCTCTCTCTCTCTCTCTCTCTCTCTCTCTCTATATATATATATATATATATATATATATATATATATATATATATATATAATTATTATTATTTATTTGCGTATAGACCCTGTTGGATCACGAAAGCACTCCGACTGTCTTGTTCCTTCTAATCCTTCACACCTCCCTCATCCTGTCCCCGTGGATCCTTTTCCGCTCCTCCGTCCATTTTACCCCTGCTCTCTTTGGGATTTCATTCTCTGGGACCTTCCAACCGAGCATCTTTCTCCTGTATGCGTTCCTGTCTTCAACGTCTGTTGAGTCTATTTCTGCGTCATGTAGGTCTATTCTGACTTGTGCCATCCACGACGTTGTCGATTTGACTCCTTGTACATACTTAAGAATTCTCTCTCTCTCTCTCTCTCTCTCTCTCTCTCTCTCTCTCTCTCTATATATATATATATATATATATATATATATATATATATATATATATATATATATGTGTGTGTGTGTGTACACATGCTCACGTTCGGAGTTTTAGTCGAGTTTGATTCAAACATTTCACAAAAAAATCGAAAATAGCCTAATAATAGCCTGGATAGTTCGTTAACCAGCGAAATTCGTTCAACAGTTTCAAAATGGCGATCATTTCAATTCTTAAATTTTTCGACTTTTTTGCCCGAAAAAGTTTTTGAAAATATGATTTCACCATCGCAATCAGCGATAAAAATTGCGTAAATTGACGTTTTGATTTTTGAAAATACGTTGGAATTGAGAAATTAAATTTTACTTTGTCAGGGTTAATTTTTTAAAAATTTTCAATGTAATTTGATACTTTAAAGTGATAATGTGAGCAGATTTTAATGATGATTATGACGCTGAAATTAAATTTCAGAAGGAGAAAATGACGTTTGCGTATTCCCTTCCTTCATTTCAGCGAGACAGCTCTGTGCACGATTGTTTGTTTTAGCATAAATACCGTAATCATATTTACAATCTGTGTAAATTTAATTTTTTTTTAATTTCCATTCAAAATACAAAATGTATATCGGACTGCACTGTTTGAAAAGATCCTTTTATTTAACCAGAGCAATGTTAGGTGACTTCACTTTCTTTCTTTCTCAACTTCCACGCCAGTTAGGTTAGGTTAGGTTAGGTTAGGTGCATACCGATAGTCAAGCGGCAATAAAAGCACTTGCGGGTCCTAAAATACAGTCCAAGCTGGTCTGGGAGTGTAGGAAGAACCTTGACATTCTGTCCCGGGATAACCGGGTAACTCTTCACTGGATTCCGGGGCATAGGGGAGTTGAGTGTAATGAGGAGGCAGACCGACTGGCTGGACTTGGATCTGCATCTGAGTTTATCGGACCTGAGCCGGCTTTAGGGATCTTTCTATCGTTGGCCAGGTGTGTTATTAATAGGTGGATTACCAATCAATTACAGGTAAAATGGGATAACCTTCATGGCCATTCCAATAGTAAACGCCACTTAAGCAAATTTCCTTTTGGAAAACTCAAAGGGGCAGCAGATGTCCTGGGCAGAGCACAACTCAGGAGGATCATGGGGCTCATAACAGGGCACTATGGTCTGAGGGTGCACATGAACGAACTCAAAGGGGCAGCAGATGTCCTGGGCAGAGCACAACTCAGGAGGATCATGGAGCTCATAACAGGGCACTGTGGTCTGAGGGTGCACATGAACAAGATAGGTGTATACCACGGAGAAACCGTGCGTAGATTGTGCAGGAAGGAGGAAGAAACTGCAGGTCACATAATTTATGATTGTGAGGCTCTTGCTAGTAGGAGGCTAGGGGTTTTTAGTTTCCAAGACCCTAGGGATCTTCAGTAGTGTGAGCTAGTCAGTGGGTTGTTGGAACTTATTAGGGGCACCAATCTGCTGAACTAGGTATTTTAAGAGGTAGTTGCACAATAGGTCAGTTGATCGCAGTGCCTGGGGTCGTACAGATCCCTTTCTCTAGAATATAACCTAATCTAGGTTAGGTGCCTTTGCTTTCTTTTCCCTCGACTTTTATGGCAGTCGAGGACAACAAATCAGAGAAAATATAAAGCTGCAGTCTGGAATGTATGACCTTGAAGTTCAGAGGCGCAGCAGACTGACCGATACTTTAACCACCTCGAACACACAGAACTTCTTTGCGAAAGAATTTTGCTTTTCAAATTTAGTTTATTTAATTATGTGATCCTTAATACGACTACGCCTACAGAATTTATACTACATTCAGTTTAACGTTTTAACGTTTTCAATCCTATTTTCATGTTTAACATGTATCAGTTT
>CM040191.1:56320688-56330688 GCA_022606455.1 Callitettix versicolor
ATAATTAACTTTAATTGTAATGCAAACTGTAGTAATTAACGACTGTAAGGATAATGATGTCCGTACCGGTAAATACAACAGTAACTGAAACTAAAATTTTAACTATATCAACTAATTAGTAACGTTGTCTGTAACGGGAAAGGCAAATATATTGAAAACTGTAATTGTAACGTGAACCAACATCTGTAACGAGAAGAACAACCATTCCTGTATACGGGCAGCTGTGATGTTGACATTCGAATAATGATATTTACTTATCAGTATCGTTGACTGCAGTTACATAACCTAAAACTGTAAGAGTAACATCAAGTTGAAATCAACTTATCAGTAATGATGTCTGCATTGAGAAGGAAAATATGTTGTAAACAGAACTGTAATTTTGACATTAATTGCAGTGATTAACAACTGTAACGGTAGCAAAAACTACATAGTGTAATTGTAACAGAAACTAAAATTTCATCTTTAACACAAAATTATGAAACTGTAACGGAAAATGAACTCTAACGGTATCAACGTATCAGTAAAATTGATTACAGTAACGGTAACATAGAGTTATCAGTAAAGTTTGTTAGCAACGGGAAGGTATACTGTAATTATGACGTTAAAATTAGTGGTAACGGTAATTATAATTTCGGTAGTAACGGTAAAGCAGCGATTCGATGTCACTGTGCCAATGTGGTTGGTGATATCAATAACTATAAAAAGTAATGATTATAATGATCAAGAACTAAGTTGTCAAACTGACACGTGGAAGTTGTGTCCTAAAACACAACATAGCGAACTGTAATGAAATTTTACTGCTTTGTTAACTGGCTTAGGGTAAGGTTAATAGCGGCGTTATTTAGATTGAAATAACCAAAGTGAAATTACTACATTTGTTTTCAATTTCATTTTTTAAATTATTTTTACTATAGTACAAACTTATCTAGTAAAGAAAAAAAGCTATGGAATCTAGGAGAAATAAAGATGAATTAGCCTTCCAACTTACCAAGGACACATACAACAAGAAGTCCCTCTCCTGGAATACAAAGATAAGGCATTATCATACGGTAATTAAACCAGAAGCCTTATATGCAGCTGAAACATTATCTCTCACAACCGAGGTCCCACTTAAAAGGCTGGAGATCAAAGAAAGAAAGATATTACGGAAAATCTTAGGCCCCAAAATCCGTAACAATCAATTACTTCACAACAGTAATGAAACTCTCTTTACCAAAAAACTGAAACACTATCAGACACAATAAGAAAAAGGAGAATTGATTTTTATGGTCACATTCTCCGAATGGACACAAATAGACTAACCAAAAAAATATTTGACTACTTTCTCATTAGAAGAGCCAAACCACTTTGGTTTAGAGAGACGGAGAAAGACATAACAGAACTGCAGATCACTGACACTATGCTCATGGACAGAACAGCCAAAACAATAACCAAGGACAAGAAGCAACGGTTCCAAGGCAAAGTCAAATCCAAGCGAACGATCCAAATCTCTGACGAAGAAAGAAAAGCAAGATCGCAACGAATGAAGCAATACTGGGCTACGAGGAAGGAACAGAACATTAAAAAGTGATTGATTTAGTGTAACCCAAAGTTGGGTGAAACAAATAAAGAAGACAAACTTATCTAGTAGTTACAGCTTAAAAAAGATCACTCTTTTGTCAGACGTTCATTCCACTGAATGACTGTGGTAATCAGCTACAGCCTGTTAGCTTGATATGCTATCACTGCATCGAGTCGAAGGGTTTAGTCTTATGTGCTAACATCTGCTGAACAATAGCATCGGTATTAGTTTGGAGTAGTTTTCAATGATTCGTTGCTAGTGCTTTAATTTCATCAACAGTCGTGTTCACTTTAAGGTCTCTGTGAAAATTTCCTTTTGCTTAATGTACCACGGTGCATTTAATGTTACCCAAAGTATTTTGTTTTTGAATAATATGAATGTTCTTTACATAATTTCTCTTGTCGCATTCCTAAATTTGCAGTCCATTATATCTAATAGACAGTACATATTCTTGAACTTAATCTCAAGCTCCTTTCTGTTGAAATTCTTTTTATATTCTTCTTCTTTTCTGCTAGGATTATTGTCACTATGTTCACTATGATCTGCCTTCCCTACTTTCGTTGACGCGTTTTGGAGAACCTCCATCTTCAAAAACTATATCTATACTGGTCACCAATATTATGGCCCGTCTTATTTATAATTTTCTATCTCCACCTCGTACCCCTCCTTTAATCAACACGTGTACATTACAACACGTGACGTGCTCGCTTCTGATTGGCTCTTCAAAATTATAAGTTTTTGCTCGCTTCTGATTTTTTTTCAACGGCTCCTTTAAAATTTTCTCTTCAACGGTCGTCCCTCCTGTTTATTTTTGAAAATTTTTAGATTTTTAAACGTAATATCTATCTGATCATTTATTATGTTTTCTCCATTTTAGATTTCAAAATTTCCAAGTTCTCTAAAATGTTCATACGTCTTCCTTTAGAGAACTTGGACATTTTTTATAAAATTCTCTCCTTACTAGTAATACAACCAAAAAACAATAGGCCTTACGCATGAAATTTATGACGGTTAGCGTGTTCACGAGAACGTTCTATATCCAAAATCACGACATAGAATCCAGAATCACGATTTAGGCACAATTTCACCTATCTAAGCGCAGTAGCCTTGCGCGAACTAGATTGCCTCACTCCAGAACAGACTGGTCGGTCTTCTAAATCGTTCCTTCCGAACAGCTGTTTATTTAGCGTATCGTCTTATTGATATTACACAATTCAACTTATATTTACATTAGATATCTAACTGAGGATCTGAGATGTCTCACAGTGTGATTTAAAATTTAGATTTTAGTGCTAATTATGATAGTGAAATTACGATTTAAGAAATGTAATATAGAGAAATTTATTTTGGAAATTCGCTTCCACCATGTCAGTAAGACATTAACGTGCCTCCATTATTATACGAGGTGTGTTCAGAAAGTAACGAGAATTTTAATTTTTTGGACAAAATATTCATTTATTCTTCTACACTGATGTTGTCGCCTTCAAAATAGTCCCCATTGGAGATTATGCACTTGTGCCAGCGCTTCTTCCAATCCTCGAAACACTTCTCAAACTCGATCTTTGAGATACCCTTTAGTTCTTTCAGCGATAGCTTTCAATGTCATCTACGGCTGTAAAACGACGGTCCTTTAAGGTTTTCTTTATTTATGGAATTAGGAAAAAGTCACACGGAGCCTTGTCTGGCGAATATGGAGGCTGGGCGTTACAATACTGTTTTTGGCCAAAAATTCACGAACAAGCAATGAGGTGTGAGCTGATGCATTATCTTGGTGCAAAAGTCATGAATTGTTTTTCCAAAGATTCGAGTGTTTTTTTCGGATTGCTTCACGTAAAAGGAGTTGAACTTGTAGGTAGTACTCCTTATTGACCCGTTTCACCTGTTGGCAGGAATTCATGATGCACTATGCCATTGATATCGAAGAACACAGTGAGCATAACCTTCACGTTCGACCGCACTTGTCTTCTTTCGATCTTGGCGAGCCAGAATGCCTCCACTGGTATGATTGAGCCTTAGTTTTGACGTCATATCCGTAAATCCATGTTTCGTCACCTGTTATAATACGTTTTCAATTATTCTGCATCGTCGTTGACTTCATTTAGTGACTCCTGAGCAACTTCCATTCGCCGCTGTTTTTGTTCAAAATTCAACAATTTTGGAACGAATTTTGCTGCCACGCGTTTCATACACAAAACATCGGAAACAATGTCATGACATGATTCAATTGATATGCCAACATCATCAGCGACCTCTCTAATTGTGAATCGGCGATTGGTCATAACCATTTCTTTCACTTTTTTCACATATTCGTCTGTTGTTTATGTGCTGATGCGTCCAGGGCGATCGTCATCTTTAACGTCCTCACGGCCTTCTTGGAAACGCTTATACCACTCTTGCTTTACTCATAGCAGACTCACCATAGACCTTTGTTAACATTTCACACTATGTTTACACTTTACTCCATTTTTTAAGCAAAATTTGATACAAATTCTTTGATCCATTTCTTTTAACAAACGAAAATCGCCGAGCTCATAAAAAGACACCTTAGTGGCTGTTACAGACAAAGTCAACAATGAAAACAGCTGAAAATTTTATCATACTTGAAGGGCATGTATATCAACATAATAAAAAAAAAATTTGACACTCGGACTCTTCAAGCCCGCGAAATTTAAAAATTCTCGTTACTTTCTGAACACACCTTGTATATCTCCAAGCCTTGCACTAGAACTAGATAAAAAAAACTAAAATATCACTAAATTCAAACTAAAACTAATTGCGGTGTTCCAAAGTCAACTAGGGGCCTGACTGACTCTGACATGACCGCTTTTAAAACAACATTCATTCCATTCATGGCGATAATAACATTCCCTGCTTGTTTGTTTTCGTGGAAGTCGTGGAACTGTAAATACACTCTTCACTGGAAACACACGGAAATGTGATTATTTGAAACGATTTAAAATCTCCATTGAATGTTTTCAGCACGAACGCCGTGGGGGGGGGAGTCCGAGTGCACCTAAAGGACCCAGACCCGAGCCTGGGAGTGACATTTTTTTAACACGTATCATGCTTCAGGGCTGGTTGTGATGGGTTTTGCGGGACGCGTGATGCTAGGCGCATGTTTATATTGATATATAACAGTGTATTGTACGTCCCATGTCTCAAATTAAATTAATTATAATTAAAAACTACGGTTTCCGCCCGAGATGGAATCGGGGACCATGCGCTCGGGGTTCAGCGCTCGTTATAACCACTACACTACGGAAACGTCGAAGACGTTTAACCGATTTAAGTATACGAAATGAATCGTTAATTTAATTATGATAGTTATATCAAAAAGATCATTTGTTTTATATTAATTCGTAAAGATCAGCTGATTATATTGAACAGCTGATAGGCTGTAAGAAGTTATGTTGTTAAAACGTTATGTTAATTTGTCGTTTATATTGATTCGTAACGATCAGATGATTTCGTTGAACAGCTTATAGGCTATAACGAATTTCAGGTTGTGTTATTAAAAACTAGCTATTTTAATTTGTCGTGTTTTCGAACAAATTATCGTAGTGAAAATAAAAAAGGAAGAGAAAAAAATGACGTGATTTTTATTTTTGGTTCAATAACAGATTTTTTTTGTGGGAGGGGTTATGTTAAAAAAACTTTTAAAATTATTTTTTACATCCACTTGGATGATCTAGCAATCGAAAATGTAATAACAAAAACTGCTGATTTTTATGAAATTATTGACCAAGTTCAGTCAGAAAAGAGCCAGAAAATGTCACAGTTTAGTTGAACTAGCCATGTTAATTTTTCGTGTTGTAAAACAAATAATCGTAATTAAAATAAAAAAAGGAAGAGAAAAAGTTATACTTGATTTTTTTTCGATTTAATAACAGCTTTTATGTATGGGGGGGGGTTATGTTCGGAAAAAAATTGAAAAATATTTGTCTCAGTGACTTAGATATCATAGCTATTGAAAATGTAATAATAAAATCTGCTGATTTTTCTGAAGTTAGTGACCCAGTTCAGTCAGAAAAAGATAGAAAATTTTACAGTTTAGTTGGAACTTGTTTTAAATACTGTTCAGTAACGTTTTGTAAATCTAGGTGGTACCACGTGACTATACTATACTCCAACAAATACATATAACAATTAAACTATATATATTATATATATATATATATATATATATATATATATATCCTTGGCCCGACTATATCTTCTGTATCCTTGGTCCGAGATTAACAGATGATGGATACAGGTTGCACTCCCGCAAGACCACAGAGAAGATATCGAACCTGGCAGCAGATATCAGAAGAAGGAGGCTTCGGTTCTATGGACACATCAGTAGACTCCCAACAACGAGACTTGCCAACAGAATCCTTAAGTATATACAAGGTGTCAAATCAACAACGTCGTGGATCGCACAAGTCAGAATAGACCTACATGACGCAGGAATAGACTCAACAGACGTTGAAGACAGGCACGCATACAGGAGAAAGATGCTCGGTTGGAAGGTCCCAGAGAATGAAATCCCAAAGAGAGCAGGGGTAAAATGGACGAAGGAGCGGAAGAGGATCCATGGGGACAGGATGAGGGAGGTGTGGAGGATTAGAAGGAACAAGACATGATTCGGAGTGCTTTGCGTGATCCAACAGGGTCTATGCGCAAATAATAATAATAATAATAATAATAATAATAATAATAATAATAATATATATATATATGAATATGTATGTATATATTCATATATGAATATGTATAAATGTAAATAAAAGTTCGATTTAAACATTATTTTCACTTTCGTACACGTTTACCTTTAGCATCATTGGAAAGTAAAAATTTATGTTATTTTAGTTCAGAATTTATTTTTAGGATATTACCCTGTAGATTTTTAACACGTATGATGTTTTAGGGCTGGTTGTGATGTTGGATTTTGCGCGATGCGTTTCAATGTCATATTGCATATATTTAGCTTATATTTAGCGCTTTGCATGCTATTGTACCTTAAAATATAATTGTGACTACATCTAAACAGCTGATTTCGCACAACAGCTGTTGCTTCAAAATCATTTCAATTGAGGTTATGTTAAAAATTGCATTTCTAAATAAAATGGAAAACTATTAAAAAATATGTTCTAAACGAGGAACAAAGATTAAGAAGAAAATGAACGAGAAAAACTACGACGATTAGAAAATAAATTAAAACAAAAAAAATTGGAATTAACGATGTAAATGTTAAAATTAATAAAAGATTTGTGACTGAACATTTACAAGTTAATAACAAAAACGAGTACAAAAACAGTGTATTATCGAATTCCTCAGAGTAATTTAAAGGTTAGGATCAGCGCTTATGTCAAGGTCACGGATCTGAGTCCTACCAAGACGTAGCTTATATTCCGACGGGAAAACAACTAATATTTGACAGTAAAATAATACTATTCTGTTTGACAAAACTAAAGTATAAGACCTAGAATAGAACTCACGTTTTCTATTTGTCATTACGTACGTGATACGTTCCTTGCCGAGTGGAAACGAAAACATGATAAATAAGTTTACATTTGTAATGTTTGGATGTGCGATATATCAGGGCGTACAAAGCGAGAGAATGCCTGATATATTCAACACTACGTCTTTATGGATGAAACTAAAAATATGACAACCGCACGCAGCAGTCTCGCTGACTAGATGGAAACGAATTTCCAAATAGTAATAATGTCACAATGACTTTTCTTTTTGCTTTTTTTTGAAAATCTGATAGTACCATCATAATCAGCGTTACATTATGCATAAATTAGCGTGTTCAACTTATAACTTACAGTGTATTGAAGATATGAAAATTAACCGTTTCGGCTGTCAGGTTCGATTCCGTATTTCCGGAGTAATTTTAAACAATAATTATGCATAGATTAACGCACTTCAGTAAGTGACCTGAAGGTCAGTATCGGCGCTCGTTTCAAGGTCTGATACCCAATATGTTGGCTACTCCGGTAAGTATAGTAGAAATTATAACATATTAACTTGTTTCGTAAAATACAATTCTGCTTCTGAAATACACGCACACACACACACACACACACACACATATATATATATATATATATATATATATATATATATATATATATATACATATATATAGTTGCTCAGCTCTTACTAGTGTGATATTCCTAATCATTATGGTCTAATTGGCGTGTGTGTGTTTACGATGCCAAAAAAGGTGAACAAATACTTATTTGACGACCTAGGGAAGGGTACCGTGACTCCCCATGGTATGGGACTCAAGTTTATATATATTGCTACCCACTAAATAAACTACCAAAAACATCCTCTTCTGTAAACGCCATTCACGGAACCGCCGCCAGGCATTATTACGTGGGAAGTTGGACTGGCTGTCCGCCTACTCGTCTACAGCGTTGGCTCTCCTTTCTCGGTCTTCATACCTCAACTTCTTCATAATCACTGCAGCGAATCCCACAATGGTCCTCCAGTTGGTCTCTGAAGCCATCATTGTCTAATTCAGAATTTTCGGTGTAACGCTGCCTTCCAGTAATGTTTGCAGCCTCATCCTTTCCGATACCGGAAGGTGTGTGTTGTTTCGGAGCATGTGTTTCGAATTTCCGACACCGGAAAAACACATGCTCCGCATCTTCTTCCACTGCTGGAAGACAGACAAGAATAGCCGAGTCTATTTCTAGCCTGAAACGGAACAAGTAAGCTCAGAAACAACCGTGCCCATTGAGAATCTGTGTGGGATAGGAGTCCACCAAACCGGGATGTTATCTATGAGTTGGTGTGTCCATCGTCCACTCATGTCCACTCATGTCCGTTGATTCGTTCCACCGTCGCTACCAGTGTGTGTGTGTGTGTGTCTGTCTGTCTGTCTGTGTGTGTGTCTGAGTGTGTGTGTGTGTGTGTACGCGCGCGCTTGTGTGTGTATGTGGGTGGAGTGTATATTGTCTGTTGTGTGTGTGTGTGTGTGTGTGTGTGTGTGTGTGTGTGTGTGTGTGTGTGTGTGTGTGTGTGTGTGTGTGTATGTGTATGCGAGAAGCACATATATATACGAGGTGAGTTCAGAAAATAGCGAGAATATTTAAATTTCGCTGTATTGGAGAGTCCGATTCTCAAAATTTTTTTTATTAAGTTGGTATACATGCCCTTGAAGTATGATAAAACTTTCAGCTGTTTTCATTGTTGACTTTGTCTGTGACAGCCACTAAAGTTAGACGTGTTTTTATGAGACGGCAATTTTCGTTTGTTAAAAGAAATGGATCAAAGAATTTGTATCAAATTTTGCGTAAAAAATAGAATAAAGTGTAACAAAGTGTGTGAAATGTTAACAAGGGCTTATGGTGAGTTTGCTATGAGTAAAGCAAGAGTTTTCGAGTGGTATAAGCGTTACCAAGAAGGCCGTGAAAACGTTGAAGATGGCAAACGCCTTGGACGCCCCAGTACATCAACAACAGACGAAAATGTGAAAAAAGTGAAAGAAATGTTTATGAACAATCGCCGAATCACAATTAGAGAGGTCGCTGATGATGGCTTATCGATTGGATCATGTCATGACATTGTTTCCATTATTCTGTGTATGAAACGCGTGGCAGCAAAATTCGTTCCAAAATAGTTGAATTTTGAAGAAAAACAGTGACGAATGGAAGTTGCTCAGGAGTCACTAAATGAAGTAAACGACGATGCAGAATTACTGAAACGTATTATAGCACATGACGAAACATGGGTTTACGGATATGACGTCGAAACCAATGCTCAATCATACCAGTGGAGTTATTCTGGCTCACCAAGACCGAAAAAGGCCGACAAGTGCGGTCGGACGTGAAGGTTATTCTCACTGTGTTCTTCGATATTAATGGCATAGTGCATCATGAATTCCTGCCACCAGGTGAAACGTTAAATAAGGAGTTTAATTCCTTTTAATACCTACAAGTTCAATTCCGTTTACGTGAAGCAATCCGAAAAAGATGCCCAGATCTGTGGAAAAGCAATTCATGTCTTTTGAACCACTATAATGCACCAGCATTCATTGTTTGTTCGTGAATTTTTGGCCAAAAACAGTACTGTAACGATGGCCCCAGCCTCCATATTCGCCAGACATGGCTCCGTGTGACTTTTTCCTATATCCAAAAATAAATAGAACCTTAAATGGCCGTTGTTTTACAGCCGTAGATGACTTTAAAAGCGCATCACTGAAAGAACTAAAGGCTATCTCAAAGATCGAGTTTGAGAAGTGTTTCGAGGATTGGAAGAAGCGTTGGCCGAAGTGCATAATCTCCAATTGGGACTATTTTGAAGGTGACAACATTATTGTAGAAGAATAAAAAATATATTGTTCAAAAAATTAAAATTCTCGTTACTTTCTGAACACACCTCATATATATATATATATATATATATGTGTGTGTGTGTGTGTGTGTGTGTGTGTGTGTGTGT
>CM040191.1:56335688-56353188 GCA_022606455.1 Callitettix versicolor
AGAAGGTATTCATATTCATACCGATAGTCAGGCAGCAATAAAAGCACTCGCTGATCCTACAATACAGTCTAAGCTGATTTGGCAGTGTTGCATGAACCTTGCCGCTCTGTCCATGGGAAACGGTTAACTCTTCACTGGGTTTCGGGGCATAGGGAAGTCGAGGGTAATGAGGAGGCTAAATTTGGATCTGCATATGAGTTTATCGGACCTGAGCTGGCTTTAAGGATCTCTCTATCGTTGGCCAGGTCCGTTATTAATAGGTGGATTACCAATCAATATCAGGTAAAATGGGATAACCTTCATGGGCATTCCAATAGTAAACGCCACTTAAGCAAAATTCCCTTTGGAGAACTCAAAGGGGCAGCAGATGTCCTGGGCAGAGCACAACTCAGGAGGATCATGGGACTCATAACAGGGCACTGTGGCCTGAGGGTACATATGAACAGGATAGATATGTACCATGGAGAAACCGTGTGTAGGTTGCGCAGGAAAGAGGAGGAAACTGCAGGTCACATAATTTATGATTGTGAGGCTCTTGCTAGTAGGAGGCTAGGGGTTTTTGGTTTCCAAGACCCTAGGGATTTTCAGCAGAGTGAGCTAGTCAGTGGGTTGTTGGAACTTATTAGGGGCACCAATCTGCTGAACTAGGTATTCTAAGAAGTTTAGTTGCACAATAGGTCAGTTGATCGCAGTGCCTGGTGTTGAATTATCCCTTCCTCTATTACAGGGGTCTCCAAACTACGGCCCGAGGGCCACATCCGGCCCGCGGAGAGCTAGCATACTTGAAAACTCCTTTTAGAGAGTATATTTTTTATAGCAAATTAAATTTAGTTTACTGAAGTATTCTAATTTTATGTTGAATAATTATTAATATGACATCTACATTGATATGGTCATGGGCTAACTACTCATAACATTGTTGTAGGCTTATTGTTATTGTTTTTGTGATAAGTTGGATAAAGAAACACAGAATTGTAATGAGTAAAGACAAGTATAATATGCAGAAAATTTAACTTCAGTATATAATAACTAACAAATTATTGAAATGAATCCAACTAACATTTTATACATTTTAAATAAAAACATAACTTATAACAAGCATAATGACATATGAAATACTAATGAGATTTATGTAATTGAGATTTTCCACTGACAATAGTTTGTAGTTGGGAACTAATTTTACTTGTATCAATTATTAAAAGAGATTTAAGATGCTCATCAGTTAATTTAGATCTGTAAACATTTTTTGTGTACTTCATTTTGGAGAAGGTCTTTGCAGCCTTTTTTAAACGTTGCGTACTTTTTCGGACTTTTTTTTTCATCAGTGGACTATTTCACTTTTTACCACCGGCAACAATGATAATATGGTTTTGGCCCTCGGAACTTACTGGAGTAATCAGTATAGCTCTAAGGCTGGAAAGTTTGGAGACCCCTGCTCTAGTATCTAATCTAATCTAATTCGTTCATGAGATATATAGAAATTTGTAAGCAGTAATAACAACTATTAGAATTGTATAATTTTATTTTCTCCGTAACACATTATAGTTTTATAGCATGTTTTGAATGAGAGTTCAATCGTGTGGTGTTGTGAACATTGTTTTAATATTTCGTACATCATGATATGATTGTTAGTTCATGAGATATATAGAAATTTTGTAAGCAGTAATAACAACTTTTAGACTTGTATAATTGTATTTTATCCGTAACACATTATAGTTTTATAGAATGTTTTGAATGAGAATTCAATCGATGCGGTGTGTTGTGACCATTGTTTTTACGTTTCGTACATCATGATATGATTGTTAGTTCTTGAGATATATCAACATTTTGTAAGCAGTAATAACAACTTTTAGACTTGTATAATTGTATTTTCTCTTAACACATTATAGTTTTGTAGAATGTTTTGAATGAGAGCTCAATCGATGTGGTGTGTTGTGAACATTGTTTTAACGTTTCGTACATTGTGATATGATTGTTAGTTCTTGAGATATATCAACATTTTGTAAGCAGTAATAACAACTTTTAGAATTATATAATTGTATTTTATCCGTAACACATTATAGTTTTGTAGAATGTTTTGAATGAGAGCTCAATCGATGTGGTGTGTTGTGAACATTGTTTTAACGTTTCGTACATTGTGATATGATTGTTAGTTCTTGAGATATATCAACATTTTGTAAGCAGTAATAACAACTTTTAGAATTATATAATTGTATTTTATCCGTAACACATTATAGTTTTGTAGAATGTTTTGAATGAGAGCTCAATCGATGTGGTGTGTTGTGAACATTGTTTTAACGTTTCGTACATTGTGATATGATTGTTAGTTCTTGAGATATATCAACATTTTGTAAGCAGTAATAACAACTTTTAGAATTATATAATTGTATTTTATCCGTAACACATTATAGTTTTGTAGAATGTTTTGAATGAGAGCTCAATCGATGTGGTGTGTTGTGAACATTGTTTTAACGTTTCGTACATTGTGATATGATTGTTAGTTCTTGAGATATATCAACATTTTGTAAGCAGGTGTAATAACAACTTTTAGAATTATATAATTGTATTTTATCCGTAACACATTATAGTTTTGTAGAATGTTTTGAATGAGAGCTCAATCGATGTGGTGTGTTGTGAACATTGTTTTAACGTTTCGTACATTGTGATATGATTGTTAGTTCTTGAGATATATCAACATTTTGTAAGCAGTAATAACAACTTTTAGAATTATATAATTGTATTTTATCCGTAACACATTATAGTTTTGTAGAATGTTTTGAATGAGAGCTCAATCGATGTGGTGTGTTGTGAACATTGTTTTAACGTTTCGTACATTGTGATATGATTGTTAGTTCTTGAGGTATATCAACATTTTGTAAGCAGTAATAACAACTTTTAGAATTGTATAATTGTATTTTGTCGTAATATATTACAGTTTTATAGAATGTTTTGAATGAGAGCTCAATCGATGCGGTGTGTTGTGAACATTGTTTTAACGTTTCGTACATTGTGATATGATTGTTAGTTCTTGAGGTATATCAACATTTTGTAAGCAGTAATAACAACTTTTAGAACTGTATAATTGTATTTTGTCGTAATATATTACAGTTTTGTAGAATGTTTTGAATGAGAGCTCAATCGATGTGGTGTGTTGTGAACATTGTTTTAACGTCTCGTACATCGTGATATGATTGTTTGTTCTTGAGATATATCAACATTTTGTAAGCAGTAATAACAACTTTTGGACTTGTATTTTCTCTTAACACGTTATAGTTTTATAGAATGTTTTGAATGAGAGCTCAATCGATGTGGCTTATTGTGAACGTATTTTTAGACCTCATTAATTGTTATATGTTCATTAGTTCTGGAGATATATATAAATACGTGAACGGTAGCTTTAATTGTGTAATATTGGGGAGATATTTTCGTTAACTTCCTTCTGTTACACCAGCACGTACAATAACGCGCTATCATACGTCTGGAACACGTATTACACCGTTTCACGATCAAACACGTAGGACGTCCCGCTGTCGTACTTACCTAAATTGCGCAATTTCTACAAATTTATTTGCCATTTTAACACGAAAAGGAGCGCTACGCAGAAACTGAACTTATCGTTCATACGTTTATTTGCCTCAGTGGCAGGAATTTGTGAAACTTTTTCTGTTGGACTTAAGGAATTTAAGTGTTAGAATTATCTTATTTTTAAATGAACACCTCACATGTTTAATATAAATTAATTATATAATTAATATATAATTAAACATTAATATATATTAATGTTTAATATAAATTAATATAAATTAATTTATATTAATTAATTAATATAAATTAATGTGTAACATAAATTAAACATGTTTAATATAAATTAATGTTTAATATAAATTAATAATATATAATATTACACAAAACGATTCATAAAGTATTTAATTATTTTAAAATTTGAAATTACAAATCGTAGGCCACAAGCAAAGCGTATTTGTTGCTGGTCCTTCAAAAGTATAGATAGCATTTTGGTCGATTGGTACATAAAGTTTTTAGTCCAGCTAACTTTTTATAAAAAAACCCGAATGGTTTCACTAATAAGGTAGTTTCAATTGTTTAATATGTTGTATGGTTTGGTGCAATGTTGAAAAATTCAAGTTTAGGAATTCTCCCAACTCCGCGAGCGCCGCCATCTTGAAAAAACTTGGCCCTGTTTTTCCAAAAATGATTCTGAAGTATTAGTCCGACAAAAAAATATTAACACCTTTCTTAAACTATGGAAAATTATAACGATTTGAAATTAAAAATAAATTTCTAGCTCTAATAGTTGTCAAGATAGAACATTTAAAATTTTCAATATTTTTCTCATAAGTGTGAAAAATATAAATTGTTTTGTTGGTTTTTGTTCTGTAGCAAGTGAATGGTGAATACTGCGCCAAATATGAACATAATAACATCTGTAGTAGAGATAAGTGAGGCCAAAGTGATTCTGCCAGCACGTTTAGTATATCAGAAAAAATATTCCGAATATTTTTGTAGTTTTTTTCTGAGAAAAATTCAAAATGCACTATCTCAGGAAATATTTGCTGCTGGAAATATCAGTTTAGTCTCCAATTGTATAAAATATACTCTAGTTTAAAAAGTAGTGATAAATATTTTTTCCAGACAAATACTTAAGGAGCTTTTTTGGATAAAATGAGGGCTAAGTCTGAAAATATAACTTTTTTTTCAAGAGTTAAAAAAAGCGACCGCGGAGGTGGAGGAAATTCGAAACTTGAATTTTTCAACAGTGTATCAACCCATACCAAATATCAAAAAATTGTGTCCTCCCTAATTAATGTAACCATTTATGACAATTTCACTCACTGTTTCAACTTTATGTAGCCTATACGAGGTGTGTTCAGAAAGTAACGAGAATTTTTATTTTTTGAACAAAATATTTATTTATTCTTCTACATAGATGTTGTCGCCTTCAAAATAGTCCCCATTGGAGATTATGCACTTGTGCCAGCGCTTCTTCCAATCCTCGAAACACTTCTCAAACTCGATCTTTGAGACAGCCTTTAATTCTTACATCGATGCGCTTTTAATGTCATCTACTGCTGTAAAACGACGGCACTTTAAGGTTCTCTTTATTTTTGGAAATAGGAAAAAATCACGTGGAGCCATGTCTGGTGAATATGGAGGCTGGTACATCGTTACAGTACAGTTTTTGGCCAAAAATTCACGAACAAGCGATGTAGTGTGAGCTGGTGCATTATCGTGGTGCAAAAGCCATAAATTGTTTTTCCACAGATCCGGGCGTTTTTGAACTTGTAGGTAGTACTCCTTATTGACCGTTTCACCTGGTGGAAGAAATTCATGAGATATATGCCATTAATATCGAAGAACACAGTGAGAACACATAACCTTCACGTTCGACCGCACTAGTCTTCTTTCGATCTTGGCGAGCCAGAATGCCTCCACTGGGATGATTGAGCCTTAGTTTCGACGTCATATCCGTAAACCCATGTTTCGTCACCTGTTATAATACGTTTCAATAATTCTGCATCGTCGTTGACTTCATTTAGTGACTCCTGAGCAACTTTCATTCGCCGCTGTTTTTGTTCAAAATTCAACAATTTTGGAACGAATTTTGCTGCCACGAGTTTCATACACAAAACATCGGAAACAATGTCATGACATGGTCCAATCGATATGCCAACATCATCAGCGACCTCTCTAATTGTGATTCGGCGATTGTCCATAACCATTTCTTTCACTTTTTCCACGTTTTCATCGATTGTTGATGTGCTGGGGCGTCCAGGGCGTTCGTCATCTTCAACGTCTTCACGGCCTTCTTGGAAACGCTTGTACCACTCGTAAACTCTTGCTTTACTCATAGCAGTCTCACCATAGGCCTTTTTTTAACATTTCACACACTTTGTTACACTTTAATCTATTTTCTACGCAAAATTTAATACAAATTCTTTGATCCATTTCTTTTAACAAACGAAAATCGCCGAGCTCATAAAAACACGTCCAACTTTAGTGGTTGTCACAGACAAAGTGAACAATGAAAAGGGCTGAAAGTTTTATCTTACTTCAAGGGCATGTATACCAACGTAATAGAAAAAAATATTTGACAATCGGACTCTCCAAGCCCGCGAAATTAAAAAATTCTCGTTACTTTCTGAACACTCCTCGTATATTATTTAGATTTTTTTAAATTTTTTATTTTATGGCGAAAAGCACATTTTGTCTATTATCGCCTCCGTAATTGTAAGTGTGATTATAAAGTGTTAAAGTCGTATGTGTAGTGTTGTAAGTGTAAGTGTGTGTCAGACTCGGGTACTGCGAGGAATGTCTAAATCCTCTCAATAGGTGCAGCTAGTCTGCACCCCCTGTGGGGTATATTATTTAGAGATTCTTAGCTAAAGTCAGTATAACAAAGTAATCACAACATGCAGCTGTCTGGCTGATCAAAAGAAGCTTATTTTCAAAAAAGAACAATAGTTTTTATCCAATCATATTTTGATATCTCATTTCAGCAACGCAGTAAGGCAAACTAAATCTTTGGTGGATGGTCTTTTCTATTTATTCGCAATTCGTCTGCGATTATAAAATCGTTTCGTAAAGTTTTATGGCTTAAGTAAACGCCAATTAGTGAAGCTAATTTCAGTGTTAAACTTGATTAAACTACGGACACAACTTGAATGAATAATTCATTTAGAAATTCAGTAACTTCAAACAATATGAATAAACTTAAAACTCGCTATGAATTTATATTCAACCAACAAACTAACATTCAACAAACACAGTGTGAAATAATACTGAACAAGCAACACAAACAGCTTACAATAAGAAACTACAGTTAAACCGAATAAGTTGTTAACATTAATCACGATAGTAGTCAGTGTGTCAGAAACTTCCTCACAGAACAAGTAATTATACGGGGGCAAGTCAAAAAATAAAGGGAAATTTAAATTTCCTTCCGAATCACATGTATGTCAGCACTGATTGTTCTGCTATAACTCATAACGTCTATCAGCTGTTAATTGAAAGTATTGTTTTATTGTTAGCTAATTGTGATTGTGTTTAAAAGAATGTGTAAAGTGAGTTTTCCTTTGTCTGATTGCACCAAAGAAGAAATGTGAGCAGTAATACGTTTCCTCAATTCATAAGGTGTGAAAGCGGCAGAGATTATTCGTCGAATTCAACAGCAATTCGAGAGTTGTTTGAGTAGAAGGAAGATCTACCAATTGATTGATTACTTTCAAATTGGCAGGATTTCTCTGTGTGATGAACAGTGACCTCGTGGGCCTTCCACTTCAAAAACTAATGACAATATTGAATCGGTCAAACCATTGACCAAAGTTTAAAAAAATGTTCTTAATAATCGACGGAAAAAGTTAATAATATTGCAAGTGAGTTGAATGTAAGCCATGGCTCAGCATATTCAATCATATACGATTTTTTTAACTTTCGGTAAGGCTGTGCTCGTTGGTTTCGACGACAATTGACCAGCATCCACAAAGACAATCGATCTAAAATGCTTTCTAGAAGCATTTGGAACATTATGAAGAAAACGGAGACTCATTTCTTAAGCGAATAATAACCGTTAGTAAGACAAGTTACCATCATTTTGAACCATAGACTAAGCGACAAAGTTTGTTGTGGAAACATCCTTCATCTCTCAAAACCGAAGACCTTGAAAACTCAGCTGTCTGGATGAAAGGTTATGATGATAATATGGGGTATGGAAGGTCCAATTGTGGTTGACTTCAAACAATAAATAGTGACATCTACTGTGAACTACTGCGTTTATCAAATTCAAAAGACTTGGTAACCTTTTAAAAGTCGTGAATTTGCTTTAGGATAACGCTCGACCTCATACGGCTAAAAACGCAGTCTTATGCCATCGAAATTTTGATTTGGATGGAAGGAGACGGAGAAGAAGGAGGTGGAAGAGGAGGAGGAGGAGGAGGAGAAGGAGGAGGAAGAGGAAGAGAAAGAAGAAGAGGAAAAGTAAAGGAAAGAATAAGAAAAGGTGTAGGGGTAGGAGGAGAAGGTGGAGGAGGAGGAAGAGGAAGAAGAAGAGGAAAAGTAAAGGGAAGAATAAGAAAAAGTGGAGAAGGAAGAAGAGGAGCAGGAAGAAGAGAAGGAAGATAAGGAGGAGGGAGAGGAGGAGAAGGAAGAAGAGGAGGAGGAGGAGGAAGAGGAAGAATAAGAGGAAAAATAAGGGGAAGAATAAGAAAAGGTGGAGGAGGAGAAGGAGGAAGAGAAGAAGCAGGAGGAGGAGTAGGAAGATAAGGAAGAGTGGGAGCTGGAGAAGGAGGAGGTGGAAGAGGAGGAGAAGGAGGAGGATAAGGAGGTGAAAGAGGAGGAGGAGGAGGAGGAGGAGGCGTTGTCGGCGGCAGCTTACACATTCAGTGCAGGGATACGGTTTGGAATATCATATAGAAGGGAAGTGTGTAATTATTAATTTCTTGTAAGTGATACAGACATAAAATATTAATGTAATGTTACATAGTTACAGACAGTTGTTTACAAATTAATTACAAACGTTGAACGAATGTTTCAAACTACACCGGCAATCCTTGTGATCTTGGCTGCTCGTGGCGGTCCTTTGGAAAAGGCGTCCTGGTCAGAAAATAAAATTAATTATTAATAGGTAATTAACTTGATCTTTTTAAATTTTATAAAAATATAATATCTGTTTTCAGTAACTATTGTTTTTTTAAAATCTTCAAAAGGTGTAAATAAGTAACGTCTGCTTAATATGTCGTAGTTAGTGAATTTCGGTTGATCTACTGCTTACCAACAACTGACTCACAGAATTTTAAAGTTATAAAGGTCCAGGATCGAAAATAAGAAAAAATATGACCTTTGAAAATGATTAGTAGGAGGTAAATTTTTAAACGATTGACAATATTTTTTAAAGTTTAGAAACTTTGTATAGCTTCTTCACGGAGTTTTATTACAGATTTCAGTGAGTCTTTAAAGCGAAAATACCGTATTCATTGATCGCTTTTGTCAGTTCTTTTCAGAGCAAACTGATTGCCTTACTTGCAGCACATCCTGTCTATAGCTGTTGGAGACAGGCAAAAAGAAAAAGAGGAGAAGAAAGAAAGACACCAACAATAAAGTATGTACAGTATGCCTAACTCATCGATACACTACTATTATTTAATCAACATTGAGAATACTCAGTTTTTGTTAGTGTTTTGACCAAAAGTTAAATAATTATCACGAGATACAAGCAACACATTTTTACGACCTAAATTTCATTAAAGTCCACTTTGTTAAGTCTTCAGGGATATGTTCAGACAAATATACAGATATACATCCAACTGTGTACCGATTTTTGGAATAAGAAAACCGATACACCCATCAATATCTCAGGGACATTGTACACTGCCACCATGAATGAATAAATACTTATTTAGGGGTTACAAAATACAGCAACCACCGTACATGTATTGTGCCCTCATCCTATACCTCTGTGACATTCAGTTACAATATCGTCTCCAGCCCACGATGGCCTCTTCAAGAAGGCCAGGACATGTAGAGGATTCAAGGTCCTTCAATTCTAATTGGTAACTTCCCAAAATATTGGTTCTTATCGTAGAAATTGCCTCACAGATTACCAGCAAGTAAAGAGTTTTCAACGCCTTCCTACAGTATCAGCAAGATGGAAATTCTACTAAGCCAAGATTCCTTAAGATGTCTCATAGCCACTATACTTCCATTACGCTTGTTATAGTGAGGAAATTTATTTGATATATGAAAAACATAATTGCTTCACTCCACTGTTTTTCTGACTAATTATAGCCGATTTTCCAAAAACATTTGTTATTAAAAGTTCCATATAAAACATGTTCAACTTCCAAACACCTTTTTAGTTAGTAAAAAATGTTTAAAGATCAATAAAAAAGTTAGCTAAATGTCAGAATATACCTTCATTTTAAAGTTATGGTTCTGAGTTATGTCTTGAAGGCAGCTGCAACAGCTCATTTTCCAATTTGGATCGAATAATGAATGTTATTGACACAAAGGCGTACCTTAGTAAAATTTTGTCGCACTTACCCTAAACGCATTTTTAAACTTGGTCGATACAAAGCTGTAAACAATCGGGTCAATAACACTGGACACGACGTTCAGAAATTTAGCAGTCCAAGCTGAAAGAGGATCGGCGTTGAAGCTCCATTCATCCCCTAAACGCAATATTACGACGTACACTTGCCACGGTAACGAACAAACGGCGTACTCTACAATAACAGCAACTGAAATAAGATACGAGAATATAAAATATCGTAATACTCTACAATAACAGTAACTGAAATAAAATACGACAATATAAAATATGGTAATACTCAACAATAACAGCAACTGAAATAAGATACGAGAATATAAAATATCGTAATACTCTACAATAACAGTAACTGAAATAAGATACGACAATATAAAATATGGTAATACTCAACAATAACAGCAACTGAAATAAGATACGAAAATATAAAATATGGTAATACTCTACAATAACAGCAACTGAAATAAGATACGAGAATATAAAATATCGTAATACTCTACAATAACAGTAACTGAAATAAGATACGACAATATAAAATATGGTAATACTCAACAATAACAGCAACTGAAATAAGATACGACAATATAAAATATGGTAATACTCTACAATAACAGCAACTGAAATAAGATACGAGAATATAAAATATCGTAATACTCTACAATAACAGTAACTGAAATAAGATACGACAATATAAAATATGGTAATACTCAACAATAACAGCAACTGAAATAAGATACGAAAATATAAAATACCGTAATGCTCTACAATAACAGCAACTGAAATAATATACGACAATATAAAATATGGTAATACTCTACAATAACAGCAACTGAAATAAGATACGAGAATATAAAATATCGTAATACTCCACAATAACAGCAACTGAAATAAGATACGAGAATATAAAATATCGTAAATTAAAAACCATAATTTTATTAAAATGAAAAACACTACAACTTAAAACACAAAATGTAATTAAAAAGATGAAAACAAGGTTTAGAATGAATGCTACAGAATATTTTCCCGAGTGTTTAGTTAATGAGCTATGAATTCACAAGTTTATACAATAGGATATACTCCTTTATTATTAGTGCAGTATATCCCTCAAAACTTTAGACATAATTTGAACATTGCACGGTGTATCATATCATTTACAAAATTTTGGTCTTCGATTAACTATTTAAATGCAGTCGGTGGCTGCATCTATTGAGATATTTGCACTAAACACCCCCGTCTGCATTTATTAATAATAATTTTGGAGGCGTGGTCAAAGTGGTGGGGGAAGCGGAGATAGCTTCAAAATAGGACTAATATGAGTCAAAGCTAAGCGGTACGGAGCGCATTGATGGAAGCACTTACATTAAAAATAATAAGTTAGGTTTTATATAACAAAATTTTATGTTATTGGTTATTCATTTTTTAAAATTTAATTAGGTACACTAATTAAAAGAAAATTAAATATCAATGAACATTTCTAAAAACAGACCTATTCAAAGATTTAACAGCTGTTCATCAATCTGGTTTAATACTGCAGTACAGTGGGATTTTTAAGACGGATGGAATTTATTTATCTTCACCACCATTTTGTTTTTACAAATATCAGCCAGATGCAATTCTCACATATTATCCGCTCCGTATTTGGTCACTACTAGGCTTCAATTGGATTCACAAAAAGCTTATTTTTATTACCTGATATCCCAAGAGCTTTATTGGCAGCATCTTCTCTACTGGTAGTCACGGTTTGACCAATACGTTTTGTTCTGCAAATACTGAAACCCATCAGGACATACAGTACCAGTATAATGGCTGGAGGACCAAGGACCAGAATTCCATAGAAAAACTGTGTGTCGTCTGCTGTGACTTGAAGTGGATCCTGAACAAAAAACATCAAACTAAAGGCACGGTAGTGGTTCAACCTTAAAAGAACCTAAAACAACAAATCATGATTGTAATTTTTATAAAGAGTTTTTGAAGTTTCTACTTCTCATCGCGGTGTATGAGTGTATGTTTTGCACGGGGGAAAATTCAGTTTACCGTCACGTAACGCTCTAACACATCCATACGCGCACTCTAGTGAACATTATTATTAAAAACATTATTATTACAACACATTATTACAAACATTATTGTTTTTTGTAGTTTAGAAGTGAATCAGTTGTGTTTTTGAAGTGAAAATGTGTATGGTCGCGGTTTACAAAACATGGGTATAAATACTTGCTTTCGCATCACGCTTGGATCCGTAATGCACGGCTCACAACATATTCTGTTCTTGTGTATATCTAGACTGGAAGTGACTACTTTTAACTGCTGATTTCGCACAGTAGCGTCAATATTATTTCAATTGAGGTTATGTTTATTGTACCTATTAATTTTAAAATGGCGAATTTTCTAAATTTGTGTAGTTAAATAATTTAATATATATGCCCTATACTATGATAATGATAATAATAATGATCATGATGTTGGTGACGGTGGCGATGACGATAACGATAACGATAAAGATATTATTATTATTATTAATAGAGCAATCTGCACTATGAAAAAAATATATAGTGAGTTATTTTTATCGATCGCCTGACGTACGAGTGGTCTATTTCTGTTATCAGTCTATTCTGTCATCCGTTATAGCAGTGGTCCCGAGAATGACGGTTTATCGAGACTATACTTTTAGTATCCACACCGACCATCATCTAAGTTTTTCTGATTTACTTAGGTCCCCTAACTATTTTTACGACTTTTGTTATCCGTACCGTTAGGCTATCCTTAGCATTTAGGTTATCCTTACCACTTAGGTTATCCATACCAGTATGAAATCCTTACCACTAGGCTATCCTTAGCACTTGGATTATCCTTACCACTTAGGTTATCCTCACCACTTCGGTTATCCTTACCACTTATGTTATACTTACCACTAGGCTATCCTTACCACTTATGTTATCCTTACCACTAGGCTATCCTTACCACTTAGGTTACCCTTACCACTTAGATTATCCTTACCACAAGGCTATGCTTACCTCTTAGGTTATCCTTACCAATTAGGTTATACTTACCACTTAGGTTATCCTTACCACTAGCTATCCTTACCACTAGACAATCATTAGCATTTAGGTTATCCTGAGCACTCAAGTTATCCTTACCACTAAGATAACAGCTAAACCAATTACAGCAATGACCCATATAGCAGCGATGACCTTGAGAGTACGACTCTTGCTGGACCAGCTGCGCACCTTCAGGGGATGGCAGACGGCAATGTAACGTTCTATGCTCAAGGCTAATATGGTGATGTTATTGACGAAGTACAGGAAGAATAGATTTAGTTTTATACTGAAGAGTTCAGCCATGGTACTGTAAAAACCGAAACTGCAGAAAAAATGAAAGCATAATTAAAATTAGTTTTGTTAATGAATCAGTAGACGGGAAAATATAAATTTTATTATACCATGAGGGTTGCAATTAGTTATTATTATTCTACTTAGGTTATCCTTACCACTAGCTATCCTTACCACTAGACAATCATTAGCATTTAGGTTATCCTGAGCACTCAAGTTATCCTTACCACTAAGATAACAGCTAAACCAATTACAGCAATGACCCATATAGCAGCGATGACCTTGAGAGTACGACTCTTGCTGGACCAGCTGCGCACCTTCAGGGGATGGCAGACGGCAATGTAACGTTCTATGCTCAAGGCTAATATGGTGATGTTATTGACGAAGTACAGGAAGAATAGATTTAGTTTTATACTGAAGAGTTCAGCCATGGTACTGTAAAAACCGAAACTGCAGAAAAAATGAAAGCATAATTAAAATTAGTTTTGTTAATGAATCAGTAGACGGGAAAATATAAATTTTATTATACCATGAGGGTTGCAATTAGTTATTATTATTCATTTTCGTTGACACAACAAAATATTTTGTTTTGGTAACGCTGACCATTTGTTGCGAACTATATAGTTTTTATTTTTTTATATATATACGACTTAATTGTTTTGCACAACGAATTTGGCATCACACGCTTGTTCGGAAGATTTGGTTTGTTTTCAGTCCACGGACTAGTTTATTTTGGTGCGTTGGTCTGGTTTGACACCGGGGACTATTTTTGTGCGGACTGTTTGGTTTTTCCTACATATCGTATTAGTTTGTTTTCAAATCAAATTTCAAAATAATTGGGCAATATGTTTGGCTAAAAATGCGTGTAGTCATCTTTTGAAGCCGTGATCTAAAGATGAAAGTAATTAGGAAAAATGTTACGCATACGTCATTTAGGTTTTTTGCAAAATATCTTCACACCAAGTTCGAAAACAATCAATCAATGCTTTTGGCAAAAACAGCGTACACTTGTCATCGTTAATTAAATCATAGGCCGCCATCACGAAACAAAAGTACATGGGGAAAAATCTGACACTTACCTCCTTTGTGATTTCACAAGGTACTTTTGAATGGAATTTCAAAACAATCGGTCGATGCGTTTGAATAAAACTGCGTAAATTCTTATTGTAAAGGAGAGGCCGACATTTTGAAATGGAAGTAAGTGGAAACAAATGTTTAACAAACATTGTTCGGGCTTTGTGCAAGCCCAAATTTAGAAACAATCGGTCAATGCGTTTGGCCTAAACTGTGCTACAAACAAACCAAATGTCGAACGTTCGAGTTGAAACGAGTTGAAAAATGTCGATAACATAAATAAATATAAATAAAATTTAAAAAGGTTTTTTTTTAATTTAAAATTTCCGCCAAACAATACAGTAACAAGTAATTCTAACGCACCTAAACAAAAGTACTACAGAGATAAAAAGACTTGTTATAGCATGTGTAAAAAAACTTTGTTCACAATCTACTTGGAGATATAAAAGTATCTACTGTATTCTTGTTATTATGTTTTTGTATTTTAATGGTAACGATAATCATACATAAAGGTGTGATATTACTAAAATTATTGTTGGCAAAACGTTAGGGAGACAGTTACAGTTGACGTAGATAATCTGTGTGCGGAATCTTGCAAGGAAGAGTCAGCACAGGGCAAGGAATGCGGGGGAAATTCATGCTTTTTCAAAAACTTTAATTCCTATTTATAGTTACTGTTTGTCATTACATTTAGTGTAATAAAATTTTAATAAAGCATTTTAAATATTGGTAATAAAAAAATCAATATTTTATTTGTCTGTAATTTTGCCATTTAAAAATTGCTCTTATTATGATTACACAGACCGATGTTTTGTGCGTGGCTAGTACAACTTTGGTTAGAGCAGGGTTGCGCGCGCAGCTTAACATTTTCAACTGTACATGTCGCGATTATTGTCTGATATCAGCTTACTAGAAATCGATGAATTTAAGGCAGAACATCAGCACCCAAGAGAGGCAGTTGATGATGTCGCAGATAGCGAGACTGAAGAGGTAATAGTTGACCGGGCTGCGCATGTCTTTGTTGTGAGCGATGACGTAACATATCATGATGTTGCCAGTTGTGCCAACTACGGAGACAACGAAGGATGCCCAGACTATGTACAATGCAAACGCTTCGATTAGTTTTAATATTAACGTTCTCATATCCGAAGAGCCCGAAGCTTCCATTCAGTTAACAGTTCAATACCTGTTAAATGACATACGGTACCGCAGGTTCCCACATTGCGTCACAATACGATCCTGAAATAGTAACACACAAAACGTATATTATACATAGCAATCTAGTTAGAACACTAATCAGTTATTTATTTGTAACCTAAATTAATTCAGTAACTGCTAAGTTTCATCCACGTATAATCACTTAGTCTAGAATAACTGGTTTCTTTAGTAATGCGACTTAATGTCTAAACCAGTTCAAATGGTTTTACTCTTTTCAGTCTTCTGACTAAGCTATCGTTGTGAGTACCGGAGGGTTTCGACACTGATGTGTTGACTTTGTTCGAGACTTTGGGCCGCCTCCGTGGCCTAGTGGATAGCGTACTTGGCTTTCACCCCGAGGACCCGGGTTCGATTCCCGGCGAGGGCTTGGCATTTTCATACGCTATAAATCATCCCATCGTCTGCATTAGCCCAAGCGTGCACAATAGTCAGACGTTAAACACCAAAAAAAAAAAAAAAAATTCTTCGTGACTTTGAGCGAATTTTCCGACTTAATTAACGATAGTTGGAACTTCATGACCTTTATATAAGCTGTTCTATCGAATGTACCAAGGAAAATTAACAATACCACGAAGTATCTTGTTTTGAAAACTTTGAATAATGTTTCATGTCTTCGACATCCCCACAATTGAATACCACAAGACCACACTGGTTTAAGGACCTGCTGATAAAGCATTGTGTACTGACAAGGACGAAGGATGACCCATTAACCAGTAAATTTTTCCTTGTTGTAGTAAGAATACGATTTAAAAATCATTTTTTCGTTTGTTTATCAAATAAGATTCATTTAAATCGTGCTCTAAAATGAAGTAGTGTGCTAGTTCCGGCAGTTTAGAAGACACGGAAGTCAGCTGATCCGTTGTTGTATTAATATATAGTATAACAAGGACACAAATAGACAGTATGATTTTTAAAAAAAAACATTTTTTTTTGTTTGTAATTCACTACCGTCATGTTAGCGTGTTGCCGTTACATTTAACGAGGATGTGATCTGTGATTTAAATTAAATATTCCTCTACTCACCTCTCATGTTGAATGTTCTGTATTGAGAGAATCCTAAAGCACTGACACTAATTTATATAAAAATATAAATAATCGAACACAACATTTGTTTCCACAACGAACTGCAGCAATAACACTTTTAGAAATGTTTCATTAAAAATTAAACACAAAACTATACAACACCTATTGTTCCATTCTCGCACTAACAATGGATTCAACGAAAGTGAAATTGGTACCGACGCTGCTTTACGGTTTACCACTTCCTTATTCTTGTCAACCTATCAGTCACCATCAAACCACTGTTATACTTCCTGTAATATGTTTAAATTAACCACAAATCTATTTATTTACTGTAAAAAACAATTATTATTTTTTTTACCTCGCAGCAGAGGAAGCGAAGTGAGCAGGTGATGGGTTTAGTTATACCACCGTACCTCTGGCTAGGAATGAAGTATCAAAAGAAAGTATCGATACTTTTACTAGATATTGGTATCAGAAAAAACATCGATATTGCAGAAAAATCGAGAAGAATTTATCGATATCAGTGGGTATCGAATACAACTATCGAAAAAAAGACGCAAATATAAAAATACAAACAATATACGTAGTAGGTTCTACTGAATCTGTTTGATTCGTATTAAGAGCAAAACATGAAATTAAAAAATATACCAGATGTAGTAATATTTTGTACACCAGAAACAATAAATGAATATAAATTTATAAGTTACAGTTATAGTATGTACATAATAAACAATAAATGAAAATAAATCCAAGCAATTGTAATATAACCGGGAGGCCTGTTCGAAATTTCGCAATAAGG
>CM040191.1:56358188-56398188 GCA_022606455.1 Callitettix versicolor
GACTCCTGAGCAACTTCCATTCGCCGCTGTTTTTTTTTAAAATTCAACAATTTTGGAACGAATTTTGCTGCCATGCGTTTCATACACAAAACATTGGAATTAATGTCATGACAAGATCCAATCGATATACTCAGCGACCTCTCTAATTGTGATTCGGCGATTGTTCATAACCATTTCTTTCACTTTTTCCACGTTTTCATCGGTTGTTGTTGTGCAGGGGCGTCCAGGGCGTTCGTCATCTTCAACGTCTTCACGGCCTTCTTGGAAACGCTTTTACCACTCGTAAACTCTTGCTTTGTTCATAGCAGACTCACCATATGCCTTTATTATATTTCCCACACTGTTTTACACTTTATTCCATTTTTTACGTAAAATTTGATACAAATTCTTTGATCCATTTCTTTTAACAAACGAAAATCGCCGAGCTCATAAAAACACGTCTAACCTTAGTGGCTGTCACAGACAAAGTCAACAATGAAAACAGCTGAAAGATATATCATACTTCAAGGGCATACCAACATAATTTAAAAAAATGTCTGGCAATCGGATTCTTCAACCCCGCGAAATTTAAAATTCTCGTTACTTTCTGAACACACCTCGTAAATCAAAGATGCAACTTTGACAAAGGGTTAGTTTATATAAAATTGAGGGATGTAAGTCTTTCAACCAATACATGGACTTTAGTTATATCAATTTGAACTCAGGATTATGATGAAATAATGACAACTTTTGAATCTTTATTAACTATTCTCGAAAAATCTAAGGAAACAATTTATGTTTAGAAGATTTAATTCTGTATCATGAAGACACACGACTTCGAGTTTCACTACATTTAACAAGTAGCGAAATATCAAATTTTAAGCTACTTCTACCAATTTTACGACCTAAAAGATTTTTAGTTTTAAATTGTACGGGCAAGCATTTAAATTTCTTTTCGGAACTATGGATGATGGAGATTTTCAAGATATAAATTCTAAACGTAAAGTTCTAAGTTTGCAATCGGAAACTTTATTTGATGTAGAACAAGAACAACTGACGTACATGAAGTAATTAACTGATGAAGTTAATGGAAATTCAAAGTTATTAAAACCGTAGATTCAAAGTTATTAAAACTCTCAAAGATCTCATTTTAGTAGTTAAAAATACAAACATTCAATTTGGAATGAGATAAATCAGCCAACGAGAAAATTAAAATATCAATCACGCGTATATTCATTATTTTGAGAAATAGAGTTAACCATGAGTCTAGTGGATAAACAATTAGTAAAACTCCAAGAAGCCACTGGGTATTTCAGTTCTATGCTGTTAAAATCTTCTAAATTGCCCTCAATACTGAAAGAAATCACAACCCAATTACCGAGTGGTTTATCCGTATTAACAGATACTGAATTAGATAAGGTATACGGTTATTATAGAATAGCGAAAGTGCATGCTGTGTGTATAGGAAATTCTCTTAGATTAACTGTTGATTTACCTCTTAAGTTAGATAATAGATATTTTGAATTGTTAAAGTAAGCCATTAACATATTATGATAATGCCCTTATGAATTATGTAGTAGTGCGTGATAATGCCATTTCAAGTGATAGTTGTTCGCGTTACTGGAAGAAGACCAACTGAAGGACTGCACCGACAAGCTGTATGGAATCTGTGATGTTAAGACAACTCTACTACCCGCAGCAGAAAGTACCGACAAGCTGTATGGAATCTGTGCTGTTCAGACAACTCTACTACCCGCAGCAGAAAGTACCGACAAGCTGTATGGAATCTGTGCTGTTCAGACAACTCTACTACCCGCAGCAGAAAGTACCGACAAGCTGTATGGAATCTGTGCTGTTCAGACAACTCTACTACCCGCAGCAGAAAGTACCGACAAGCTGTATGGAATCTGTGCTGTTCAGACAACTCTACTACCCGCAGCAGAAAGTACCGACAAGCTGTATGGAATCTGTGCTGTTCAGACAACTCTACTACCCGCAGCAGAAGGTACCGACAAGCTGTATGGAATCTGTGCTGTTCAGACAACTCTACTACCCGCAGCAGAAAGTACCGACAAGCTGTATGGAATCTGTGCTGTTCAGACAACTCTACTACCCGCAGCAGAAAGTACCGACAAGCTGTATGGAATCTGTGCTGTTCAGACAACTCTACTACCCGCAGCAGAAAGTACCGACAAGCTGTATGGAATCTGTGCTGTTCAGACAACTCTACTACCCGCAGCAGAAAGTACCGACAAGCTGTATGGAATCTGTGCTGTTCAGACAACTCTACTACCCGCAGCAGAAGGTACCGACAAGCTGTATGGAATCTGTGCTGTTCAGACAACTCTACTACCCACAGCAGAAAGTACCGACAAGCTGTATGGAATCTGTGCTGTTCAGACAACTCTACTACCCGCAGCAGAAAGTACCGACAAGCTGTATGGAATCTGTGCTGTTCAGACAACTCTACTACCCGCAGCAGAAGGTACCGACAAGCTGTATGGAATCTGTGCTGTTCAGACAACTCTACTACCCACAGCAGAAAGTACCGACAAGCTGTATGGAATCTGTGCTGTTCAGACAACTCTACTACCCGCAGCAGAAGGTACCGACAAGCTGTATGGAATCTGTGCTGTTCAGACAACTCTACTACCCGCAGCAGAAAGTACCGACAAGCTGTATGGAATCTGTGCTGTTCAGACAACTCTACTACCCGCAGCAGAAAGTACCGACAAGCTGTATGGAATCTGTGCTGTTCAGACAACTCTACTACCCGCAGCAGAAAGTACCGACAAGCTGTATGGAATCTGTGCTGTTCAGACAACTCTACTACCCGCAGCAGAAAGTACCGACAAGCTGTATGGAATCTGTGCTGTTCAGACAACTCTACTACCCGCAGCAGAAAGTACCGACAAGCTGTATGGAATCTGTGCTGTTCAGACAACTCTACTACCCGCAGCAGAAGGTACCGACAAGCTGTATGGAATCTGTGCTGTTCAGACAACTCTACTACCCACAGCAGAAAGTACCGACAAGCTGTATGGAATCTGTGCTGTTCAGACAACTCTACTACCCGCAGCAGAAAGTACCGACAAGCTGTATAGAATCTGTGCTGTTCAGACAACTTTACTACCCGCAGCAGAAAGTACCGACAAGCTGTATGGAATCTGTGCTGTTCAGACACCTCTACTACCCGCAACAGAAGGTACCGACAAGCTGTATGGAATCTGTGCTGTTCAGACAACTTTACTACCTGCAGCAGAAGGTAACAACTGCGTATACGCAATGTTATAAGGAGAAGATGGAAAAGCTCATCAATACTGCCAGCGAGAAAGTGTAAGAAACTTTACCACAAGTGTAATGTATTCAGGTCCGAAAGGTGAATTTTGGATATATAGCTTTCCTCGTAGTATCCGTACCACGCTACAATGTAATGACCAGATGAAATTCCTAAACTAGATACACAAATATTGCAGGGTACAGGTATTCTGTACAATACAGAAAATTGTTACTTATATTTTAATTACTTTCGAATATCTCCTCAATTTAGAGGCAAAACATCTTTCACAATCCAGTCCAATTATTATTTTTTTTTTTTATCGTCCGACTATTGTGTACACTCGGGCTAATGCAGACGATGGGATGATTTATAGTGTATGAAAATGCCAAGCCCTAGCCGGGAATCGAACCCGGGTCCTCGGGGTGAAAGCCCAGTACGCTATCAACTAGGACACCGAGGCGGCTCAGTCCAATTATATAGTTTTACTTTCCGTAAAAGCCATTTTATCGCCCACTGTACTATCTTTCTTCAAAAATCAATCTCTTAAAGATTGATTTCGTCTATGATCAAAGACTAGACGCAATCTTAAATGATAACATGGATACCGTCAGAGCTGAGGGCATCACTATCGAGAGATTACAGATTAGGTTGACCACAAGGAAAACTGAGGTTGTAAACAATAGTTCATTCTTGACCTATTTCATTGTACAACAGTTATCACAAGCTGTTTATCAATCAGCTGTGTGTTTCATTTTGTATTTCCTCACTACAGTAACCAGCGTAATCGTCCTTCCCATGAAGCCGACAACCAGGAAGCACAGACACCAGGAGCCATACACGTCTACACATAGCTACAGGGGTGACGCGTCCAAAATGTTTGCCCATGGCCAACTTACCACAATGACTTGAAATAAAGTAATTGCATATGTATTAAGGAACCAAACTTATATTTGTTGTACTTGTGCTATGTTTTGCTACAAGTATATTGTTTTATGCTTTGCGTTTATTGTAGCAATTAATAGCTAAGTTTAAGTATTGTAAAAGCCAAGCAACTCTAGCACTCAGCCATAAAAGAACACCACTGAGTTCTGAACACCAGGCCGAGAACATTCTTCCGGAAGGAATTCAAAAGCTGGTTAAAAGATGGACTAATTGTATAGAAGTAGAAGTGCATTACTGTTGAATAGTAATGCTAGTATCATTTCTGTTAGTACAATAATTATTTAGATTGTTTTCAATTTCACTTTTTTTATTGACTTACCTTCGTAGTTACCTGCAATAAACATTTACTGAAAAATTACTCTATGGTTATTCATGAAACTTCTTCGTATTCGAAATTCTTCGTTTGGTAGTTGGAAGAAGTAGCTGATACAGTGGATCGAGTATAACAAAGCAGCAAACCTGATACGATAACACGGGTAGGTCGACCGCCTTAGAGATGGTACAAAAATTGGACATCTCTCTATATCGCAAGAACAGGAATAAGGGCTAATATCATGTAGAAGAGAAATAAGTCATGTAGTAAGAAGAAGAAAAGGAAAATGAAAAAGAAGAAGAAGAATGAGGAGAAAGAGGAAGAGGACGAGGAGGAGAACGAGGAGAAGGAAGATGAGGAGGAGGAGAAGAAGGAGGAAGAGAAAGAAAAAGAGGAGGAGGAGGACGAAGATAAAAAAGAAGTGGAAGAGAAAAGGGAAGAATTAGAAGAGGAAGAGAAGGAAAAGGTGGGGAAGGAGGAGAAAGATGAGAAGTGGGGGAGGAGGAGGAGAAGGAGAAGAATGAGTATAAGGAGGAGGAGGAGGAGGAGGAGGAGGCGTTGTCGGCGGCGGCTTACACATTTAGTGCAGGGATACGGTTTGGAATATCATATAGAAGGGAAGTGTGTAATTATTAATTTCTTGTAAGTGATACAGACACAAAATATTAATGTAATGTGAAACAAGTTACAGACAGTTGTTTACAAATTAATTACAAACGTTGAACGAATGTTTCAAACTACACCGGCAATCCTTGTAATCTTGGCTGCTCGTGGCGGTCCTTTGGAAAAGGCGTCCTGGTCAGCAAATAAAATTAATTATAATTAGGTAATTAACTTGATTTTTTAAAATTCTATAAAAATATAATATCAGTTTACAGTAACTATTGTTTTTTAAAAATCTTCAAAAGGTATAAATAAGTAAGGTCTGCTTAATATGTCGTAGTTAGTGAATTTCGGTTGAGCTTCTGGAGGAGCCGTCGTAGTAAAAAGTACTACTTACCAACAACTGACACACAAAATTTTAAAGTTTTAAAGGTCCAGGATCGAAAATAAGAAAAAATATGACCTTTGAAAATGATTAGTTGGAGGTAAATTTTTAAACGATGGACAATATTTTTTAAAGTGTAGAAACTTTGTATAGCTTCTTTACGGAGTTTTATTTCAGATTTCAGTAAGTCTTTAAAGCGAAATTACCGTATTCATTGATCGCTTAGTCTCAGTTCTTTTCAGGCAAACTGATTGCCTTACTTGCACCACATCCTGTCTATAGCTGTTGGAGACAGGCAAAAAGAAAAACAGGGGAAGAAAAAAAGACATCAACAAGAAAGTATGTACAGTATGCCTAACTCACCGATACACTACTATTATTTAATCAACATTGAGAATACTCAATTTTTGTTAGTGTTTTGATCAAAAGTTAAATATTTATCACAAGATACAAGCAAAACAGTTTACGAGATAGATTTCATTAAAGTCTGCTTTGTTATGTCTTCAGGGATATGTTCAGACAAATATGCAGATATACATCCAACTGTGTACCGATTTTTGGAATAAGAAAACCGATACACCCATCAATATCTCAGGGACGTTGTACACTGCCACCATGATTGAATAAATACTTATTTAGGGATTACAAAATACAGCAACCACCGTACATGAATACAGCCTACACCTCTGTGACATTCAGTTGCAGTATCGCCTCCAGCCCACTATGGCCTCTTCATGAAGGCCAGGATTTGTAGAGGATTCAAGGTCCTTCACTTCTAATTGGTAACTTCCTAAAATGTTGGCTCTTCTCGTAAAAATTGCCTCACAGATTATCAGCAAATAAAGAGTTTTCTCCGCCCTCTTACAGTATCAGAAATATGGAAATTCTACTAAGCCAAGATTCGTTAAGATGTCTCATAGCCACTATACTTCCATTACGCTTGTTATAGTGAGGAAGTTTATTTGATATATGAAAAACATAATCGCTTCACTCAACTATTTTTCTGACTAACTGTAGGCGATTTCGCAAAAACATTTGTTTTTAAAATTTTAATATAAAACATTTTAAACTTCCAAATAACATTTTAATTAGTAAAAAATGTTTAAGGACCCCTAAAAAGTTATTTAAATGTCAGAATATGCCTTAATTTCAAAGTTATGGTTCTGAGTTTTATCTTGATGGCAGCTGCAACAGCTCTATTTCCAATTCGGATTGAATAGTGAACATTATTGACACATACTTAATTGACAGTAACTTAGTCAAATTTTGTCGCACTTACCTTGAACGCTTTTTTAAACTTGGCCGATACAAAGCTGTAAACAATCGGGTCAATAACACTGGACACGACGTTCAGAAATTTGGTAGCCCAGGCTGCAATAGGATCGGCGTTGAAATTCCAATCATTCCCTGAACGCAATATTACGACGTATACTTGCCACGGTAGCGAACAAACGGCGTACTCTACAATAACAGCAACTGAAATAAGATATGAGAATATAAAATATCGTAATACTCTACAATAACTGCAACTGAAATAAGATACGAGAATATAAAATATCGTAATAGTCTACAATAACAGCAACTGAAATAAGATACGAGAATATAAAATATCGTAATACCTTACAATAACAGTAACTGAAATAAGATACGAGAATATAAAATACCGTAATACTATACAATAACAGCAACTGAAATAAGATACGTGAATATAAAATATCGTAATACTCTACAATAACAGCAACTGAAATAAGATACGAGAATATAAAATACCGTAATACTATACAATAACAGCAACTGATATAAGATACGAGAATATAAAATATCGTAATACTCGACAATAACAGCAAATGAGCCTGGATCAAACACCGAGCCTGGATCAAACACGAAGACCAGAAATTTGAAGAATCTTTCGAGGAACTGTCCGGGCAAAGAAAACTCACTAGCAAGATTATTAGATACACCAAGAGAAAATTCCATTAAGACGTGCTGATGGAAATAGAATACAAATTCAACAGGAATAAATCCAGAGACTTCTACGAAACCTTTCGGAAGCACCTTCAAAAATTCGACCCCCCAACTCTGATGCTGAAAGATAAAAACGGAAGAGTAGCTTATAGTAACGCAGAAAATGCCAACATATTTTCTGAAGCATTTGCCAAACTGTACAATTGTGGAGAGCCTGCGGAACTTCTGCAGGTGGATACAAATTAGAAAATTCACTCAAAACCGGAAGATTCCAATCCCTCTTACAGTAGATGGAATAAGAAGAGCCCTCGATCAATTGAAAAATTACAAAGCATGTGGCGAGGACCAAATCTTTGTGGAGATATTGAAGAATGCCAGCACGAAAAATATAGCGAAACTGTACAAACATCTCACCAGAATCTGGGAAGAAGAAAAACTCCCGCAAAACTGTACCACAGGAATAATCCATCTATTGTACAAAAAAGGCGACAAAACGAACTCTGGGAACTACAGAGGAATAACCATATTGGACTGTACCTACAAAGTCTTCTAGAAAATATCACTCCATAAAATACAAGATACACTAGAGCCCAAATTGGGTGACTACCAAGGAGGAGTTAGACCCTACAGAAGCTGCTCTAACCAGATCCTCACACTTAAATTAATTATGGCAAATTTCAAACTATGAAACAAACAACTTTTTATATAATTTATCGACTTCGAAAAGGCGTACGACTACATTCACAGGCCGACATTATTGAAGATTCTAAAGAACTATGGACTCCGCCCAAAACTCGTGAGAATGATAGAACTAACTCTGACGGAAACGCACTCAAAAGTGAAATTCAAAGGAGAAATCTCTGAATCGTTCCCGATTAAAGCCGCGATGAGACAAGATGACGGACTGTCTTCCTTATTGTTCAATGTAGCATTAGATTTCATTATCAATATTTGGAAACAAGAAAACCCGGTCTAAGGCAATTAAAACAAACATGATTGAATTTGCAGAGGATTTGGCTCTACTTGTCCTTAAACTACAGGAAGCAAGAGAACAAATAATTAGCCTTGATGGCATTGCGCAGAAGTTAGGCTTGAGAATATCATATGAAAAAACAGAGAACATGGCCGTGGACCCGCTATGCGTGAATAAAGTGAACATTAACGGAAACACCATAAAGCTCGTGGAATGTTTCAAATATCTAGGAGAAACCATAACATACAGTCTAGACGAAAAACCCGCACTACTCAATAGGGTAGCAAAAATTAAAAAAGCCCAGCTACTAATTTGGCCAAGTACAAGAAAAAATGCCTGTCAATAAAAACAAAAATACCCCATTACAAATCAGAAACATTATATGCCCAGGGAAACTCTCTTCCAAATCAAAAACAATAACAAAACGGACCCGCTGCTTAAGACAGAGAGAAGGATCATCAGAACGTGTCTCAACAAAAGCTACCGAAAAGACGATACCTGGAGAATAGCCACCAATGAAACAGTATACAAATATATCGACCAAGTTCTCAGTGTTTGAAAAAACGAAGAATTTCCCACTTCTTTCACATATTAAGAATGTCGGAGGACAGAATCCTGAGACAACTGGTAATGAGAAGCATCAACAGGAAAACACAGGGAATATACATCACACAAGTCCTCAGAGATCTCAGTGAAATAGGACTGAAAATGGATGATGCAACAGACAAATGTAAAATAACAAGCATTCTTAAGACTAATAAATTTAAAGTGGATAAACCGAAGGGACACAAGAAGGTAGTGATCACAGATGCCGTCAGAAAGCAACGATCTGATCGAATGAGGGATTATTGGAGAAAAAATTACAGCCCAATGTTAGGAAACACTGAAATTTAGACTCAATTGGTCCTATGAGGCCAAAAAATTAAAAAAAATAGCAACTGAAATAAGATACGAGAACATAAAATATCGTAATACTCTACAATAACAGCAACTGAAATAAGATACGAGAATATAAAATATCGTAATACTCTAAAATAACAGCAACTGAAATAAGATACGAGAATATAAAATATCGTAATACTCTACAATAACAGCAACTGAAATAAGATACGAGAACATAAAATATCGTAAATTAAAAATCATAATTTTATTAAAATGAAAAAAACGAAAACACTACTGCTTAAAACATAAAATACAATTAAAAAGATGAAAACAAGGTTCAGATGAATGCTGGAGAATATTTTCTGAGTATTTGGTTAATGAGTTATGAATTCACATGTTAAGTTTATACAATAGTGCAACTCCTTTATTATCAGTGCAGTATATCCCTCAAAACTTTAGACGTCATTTGAACATTGCACGGAGTATCTTATATCATTTAAAAAATTTCGATCTTCGATTAACAATTTAAATGCAGTCGGTGGCTGCATCTCAATATATTTGCACTAAACACCCCCGTCTGCATTTATTACATAATCATTAACATAATTTAGGGGCGTGGTCTAAGTGGTGGGGGAAGCGGAGACAGCTTCAAAATCGGACCTAGGTAGACTCCCTAAGCGGTACGGTGCGCAGCGATGGATGCACTTCCATTAAAAACAATAGGTTAGGTATTGAATAAGAAAATTTGTATTTTATTAGTTATTAATTTTTTACAAATTTAAATAGATATAACTAATTAAAAGAAAACTAAATATCAATGAACATTTCTAAAAACAGACCTATTCAAAGAAATAACAGCTGTTCATCAATCTGGTTTAATACTGCAGTACAGTGGGATTTTTAAGAGGGATGGAATTTATTTATTTTCGCCGCCATTTTGTTTTTACAAACATCAGCCAGATGCAATTCTCACATATTATCTGCTCCGTCTTTGGTCACCACCAGGCTTCAGTTGGATTTACAAATAGCTTAGTTATATTACCTGATATCCCAAGAGCTTTATTGGCAGCATCTTCTCTACTGGTCGTCACGGTTTGGCCAATACGTTTTGTTCTGCAAATACTGAAACCCATCAGGACATACAGTACCAGGATAATGGCTGGAGGACCAAGGACCAGAATTCCATAGAAAAACTGTGTGTTGTCTGCTGTGACTTGAAGTGGATCCTGAACAAAAAACATCAAACTAAAGGCACGATAGTGGTTCAACCTTAAAAGAACTTAGAACAACAAATCATTATTGTAATGTTTATAAAGATTTTTTGAAGTGGCTACTTCTTATCGTGCGGTATGGGTGTATGTTTTGCACGGGGAAAAATTCAGTTTACCGTCACGTAACGCTCTAACACATCCATACGCGCACTCTAGTGAACATTATTATTAAAAACATTATTATTACAAGGTTATTATTAAAACACATTATTGTTTTTTGTAGTTTAGTAGTGAATCAATTGTATTTTTGAAGTGAAAATGTGTATTGTTGCGGTTTACAAAACATGGATATAAATACTTGCTTTCGCATCACGCTTGGATCCGTAATGCATTGCTCACAACATATAGGGTAATTCCGGGATAGATGGCCCCTCGGGTGAGATGGACCGATCGCATATTTCGGAAACTATTCGCGTGAGTTCGCCACTGGTAGCATGTTGGTATCATGTGTGACTGTGTTAATTTGCCTTGTAGTTTTCAGCCGTTTTGATTTACTTATTTAGGAAAATAGATTTGCTTATTGGTAAAATAGAAAAAAAAGCAAACAATACCTTTGAAGGTCAAGAAAAACATATTTTAACTATAATTTTTCAAATTGTAATGTAAATATTAAAAATAGTACGTGATTTTTATTATATTACTGTTAGTTAAATCGCTCAACTTTTATATTTAGTCTAATTTTAGGAATGTTAACCTTGCTAATGTAGTTGGTAGTAATATTGGATGAATAAACTGCTATTTTTACCGATAAATATATGGTTTTGGCTAATTTTATTAATGGTCCATCTGTCCCAATATGCTTGGTCCATCTCACCCATAGTCTATGCGTGAGATGGACCGATGACAAAAAATCTGTTTAAAGTTTTAAAGTCATTTTCATTTTAAAATTAAGTAATTTTGTGCGAGTTATTATTAGAGTAATCTATGATATCACTTTAGACCCAAGAAAGAAATCGATTACTCAGAAACAAAGATATGAGTGTTACAAAAAACAGGGGCCATCTCTCCCGGAATTACCCTGCTGTTATTGTATACTGTTCTCGTATATCTAGATTGGAAGTGACTACTTTTAACTGCTGATTTCGCACAATAGCGTCAATATTATTTCAATTGAGGTTATGTTTATTGTACCTGTTAATTTTAAAAAGGCGAATTTTCTAAATTTGTGTAGTTAAATAATTTAATGTATATGCCATATAACATGATAATGAAATGAGGGAATGTGTAATAGCTTAGAGATTTATTAATTTAGAGAATCGTTTTTCCTTGGACAGTACCGTGTTATAAGTTAGAGATCGACCTGTGTAATAAGATAGAGAATCCGTACTGTGTATTAACTTAGAGATTACAGTTCCGTAAAGTTTGTTGTACCGTGTGTATATGTTGCCGACGCCGCTGCTTGCAGGCGCTTCAGTATCTTTCCGTCAAGTGTGTTGTACCGTGTGTTGCCGACGCCGCTGCTTGCAGGCGCTTCAGTATCTAGTATCTAACAAGTAGAACTCATAAAAAACAGTTCTTTTATTACAGTACGGATTCTCTATCTTATTACACAGGTCGATCTCTAACTTATAACACAGTACTGTCCGAGGAAAAACGATTCTCTAAATCAGGGGTCTCCAAACTTTCCAGCCTTAGGGCCATACTGATTACTCCAGTAAGTTCCGAGGGCCAAAACCTTATTAATAATTATTAACATAAATAATTAATATTAATAATTATTTAATAATGTCATATAATAATTATTTAATAATAGTGTCATATTAATAATTATTCAACATAAAATTAGAATACTTCAGTAAACTAAATTTAATTTGCTATAAAAAATATGTTCTCTAAAAGGAGTTTTCAAGTATGCTAGCTCTCCGCGGGCCGGACAAAATCTGTCCGCGGGCCGGATGTGGCCCTCGGGCCGTAGTTTGGAGACCCCTGCTCTAAATTAATAATTCTCTAAGCTATTACACCTTCCCGATAATGATAATGATGGTGACGGTGACGGTGGCGGTTGCGGTGGCGATGACGACGACGATAACGACAACGATAAAGATATTATTATTATTATTATTATTATTATTATTAAAGCAATCTGTGCTATGAAAAAAAATATAGTGAGTTATTTTTATCGATCGCCTAACGTACGGGTGGTCTATTTCCGTTATCAGTCTATTCTGTCATCCGTAATACCAGTGGTCCCGAAAATGATGGTTTATTGAGACTATACTTTTAGTATCCACAACGACCATCATCGATGTATTTCTGAATTACTTAGGTCACTTAACTATATTTACCACTTTTGTTATCCTTACCATCCTTACCACTAGGCTATCCTTTCCGCTAGACTAACCTAACCAATAGGCTATACTTAATACTTAGGTTATCCTTACCACTTGGGTTATCCTTACCACTAGGATAACAGCTAAACCAATTACAGCAATGACCCATATAGCAGCGATGACCTTGAGAGTACGACTCTTGCTGGACCAGCTGCGCACCTTCAGGGGATGGCAGACGGCAATGTAACGTTCTACGCTCAAGGCTAATATGGTGATGTTATTGACGAAGTACAGGAAGAATAGATTTAATTTTATACAGAAGATTTCAGCCATTCTATATTCAATACTGAAACTACAGAAAAAAATTAAAGCATAATTAAAATTAGGTTTGTTAATGAATCAGTAGACGAGAAAATGTAAATTTTATTATACCACAAATGTTGCAATGGTTATTATTTTTTGTTGACACCACAAAATATTTTGTTTTCGTAACGCTGACTATTTTTTGTGAATTTTATAGTTTTTATTTTTTTATGTATACGACTTAATTGTTTTGGCATCACGCGCTTGTTTGGAAGTTTTGGTTTGTTTTCAGTCCACGGACTAGTTTATTTTCGTGCGTTGGTCTGGTTTGATACCGGGGACTATTTTTGTGCGGACTGTTTGGTTTTTCCTACATATCGTATTAGCTTGTTTTCAAATCAAATTTATAAATAATTGGGCAATATGTTTGGCTAAAACTGCGTACAGTTCTTATTGTAAATCAGTGGCGCCATCTGGAAACCGACGTAAGTTGGAAAAAAGTCTTATACACGTCGTTCGGACTTTGTAAAAGGTACCTGCGTACCTAATTTCGAAATAACCAGCAATGCGTTTTGCCAAACAAAAACACAAAGCAATTTTCGAACAGTCAAATTTAAACAGAGACCTCGTATCCCTCGGTCAGTAAGATAAATAAATTAGTGTTAATTTTAGAATCTGAATTTATCGCCAAATAATGCAGTAACGAAAAAATCCAATACACCAAAACAATGCGATGTATAAAAACAAAACTTGCTATTTCATGTGTAAACATTTGTTCACAACAATCTAGTTCAAGATATCAAAGAATCTTCATTATGTTCATTATGTTTTTGCACTTTATTGTTGGTAACGATGGCGAAATCATACATAAAAGTGTATTAAGTAAATTATTGTTACCAAAAGGTTATCTACCCGTTGGAAGAATGAATTTGTGGGGTTCTTGTTGCACTGCGACCTTTGCAGATCCCTTTCTATATGTCTGAGATGCTCAATTACTGCGTCTTATCCAGTCCTAATCTTTTGATAAAATCTAGGATTTAGAGGGGATTTATGGTGGATAGCTCCTCTACTTCTAATTGGTGACCTAGTTCCTTATTTTGCTTGCAGATGCTTGCCTTATTGTGCTGTGAGATCCCGATAATTTTATTTTATATCTTACTTATTTAAACACCCACAAGTAGCTGAGGAAATAGGTCCGCCCATAAGAACCTTGTTTGCATAGGTAAGACTGGAACGTAGCCAGGTCTCCTTGGGCTCTGTTTGGTACATCATTAGGGCACAGAACCTTTTACACTTTAGAGTTAGCTTTGTAGACTAGTCAATGTGTATGTTCTTAGTAGATGAGTGGGATTAGTATGAACTAGAAGTACGGTGGGATCGCTAAGCTCATCAGCCGCTCATTTCAGCTGCCTCGACTGGATATGTACACTTTAGCATGACAGTTTCAGTTGACGAAGTTTAATTAACGTTGAATCGAAGATCTCCATCATGAAACGGAAGTGAAAGGAAAAATCTTATACACAGTCTTGCGCGATTTATACATGGTACCTTCTTACCAAATTTTAAAACAATAGGTTAATGCTTTCATTAAAATTGCGTACACTTGTCATATTTTGAAACCGTGATCTTGAGATGAAAATAAATTGGAAAAAAATACTTCATTTTAGGCTTTATCAAAGATATCTTCGTACCAAATCTTCGAAAACAATCAGTCGATGCTTTTGGCCAAAACAGTGTATACTTGTCATCGTTAAATTAGAGGCCGCAATCGTGAAACAAAATTAAATGGGGAAAATCTCACACGTAACGCCCTTGTGATTTACACAAAGTACCTCAAATTTCAAAACAATCGGTCCATGCGTTTGAATGGAACTGCGTAAATCCTTATTGTAAATCAGAGGCCGACATTTTGAAACGGAAGTGGAAACAAATGTTATACATGCATTGTTCAGGCTTTGTGCAGGCCCAAATTGCGAATTAATCAGTCGATGCGTTTGGCCAAAACAGTGTATACTTGTCATCGTTAAATTAGAAGGCGCCATCAGGAAACAAAATTAAATGGGAAAAAATTTCATACGTAACTCCTTTGTGATTTACACCAAATTCCTCAAATTTCAAAACAATCGGTCCATGCGTTTGAATGAAACTGCGCAAATCCTTATTGTAAATCAGAGGCCGACATTTTGAAACGGAAGTAAGTGGAAACAAATGTTATACATGCATTGTTCAGGCTTTGTGCAGGCCCAAATTGCGAATTAATCGGTCAATGCGTTTGGCCAAAACTGTGTATACTTGTCATCGTTCAATTAGAGGCCGCCAACGTGAAACAAAATTAAATGGGGAAAATCTCACACGTAACTCCCTTGTGATTTACACAAAATACCTCAAATTTCAAAACAATCGGTCCATGCGTTTGAATGAAACTGCGTAAATCCTTATTGTAAATCAGAGGCCGACATTTTGAAACGGAACTAAGTGGAAACAAATCTTATACATGTATTGTTCGGGCTTTATGCAAGCCCAAATTGCGAATTAATCGATCAATGCCTAAAATGTGCTACAAACAAACCAAATGTCGAACATTTGAGTTTAAAAGACACCTCGCTTCGCTCGGTCAATAACATAACGAAATACTGAATAAATATAATTAAAAAAGTGTTTTTTTATTTGACATTTCCGCCAAACAATACAGTAACAAACAATTCTAATACACTAAAACAAAGTACTATAGAGATACAAAACTTGATATAGCATGTGTAAAAAACTTTGTTCACAACAATATACTTGGAGATATCAAAGTATCTACTGTATTCTTGTTATTATATTTTTGTATTTTAATGGTAACGATAGTGAAATCATACATAAAAGTGTAATATTACTAAAATTATTGTTGGCAAAACGTTAGGCAGACAGTTACAGTTGACGAAGAAAAGCTGTGCGCGTATATTACAACGAAGAGTCAGCACAGGGCAAGGAATGCGGGGGAAATTCATGCATTTTCAAAAACATTAATTCTTATTTATAGCTACTGTTTGTCATTACTTTTAGTGTAATAAAATGTTAATAAAGAGGTTTAAATATTGGTAATTAAAAAAATCATTACTTTATTGGTCCGAAATTTTGCCATTTGAAAATTGCTCTTATTATGATTACACAGACCGATGTTTTGTGCGTGGCTAGTACAACTTTGGCTAGAGCAGGGTTGCGCGCGCAGCTTAATTTTTTTAAATGTACTTGTCGCGATTATTGTCTGATATCAGCTTACTAGAATTCGATGTATCTAAGGCAGAACATCAGCACCCAAGAGAGGCAGTTGATGATGTCGCAGATAGCGAGACTGAAGAGGTAGTAGTTGACCGGGCTGCGCATGTCTTTCTTGTGAGCGATGACGTAACATATCATGATTTTGCCAAAACAGTGTATACTTGTCATCGTTAATTAAATCATAGGCCGCCATCATGAAACAAAAGTAAATGGGGAAAAATCTGACACGTACCTCCTTTGTGATTTACACAAGGTACTTTTGAATCGAATTTCAAAACAATCGGTCGATACGTTTCAATAAAACTGCGTAAATCCTTATTGTAAATCAGAGCCCGACATTTTGAAACGGAAGTAAGTAGAAACAAATGTTATACATGCATTGTTCAGGCTTTGTGCAAGCCCAAATTTCGAAATAATCGGTCAATGCGTTTGGCCTAAACTGTGCTATAAACAAACCAAATGTCGAACGTTCGAGTTGAAACGAGTTGAAAAATGTCGATAACATAAATAAATATAAATAAAATTAAAAAAGGTTTTTTTTTTAATTTAAAATTTCCTCCAAACAATACAGTAACAAATAATTCTAACGCACCAAAACAAAAGCACTACAGAGATAAAAAAAACTTGCTATAGCATGTGTAAAAAAACTTTGTTCACAATCTACTTGGAGATATCAAAGTATCTACTGTATTCTTGTTATTATGTTTTTGTATTTTAATGGTAACGATAATCATACATAAAGGTGTGATATTACTAAAATTATTGTTGGCAAAACGTTAGGGAGACAGTTACAGTTGACGAAGATAATCTGTGCGCGGAATCTTGCAAGGAAGAGTCAGGATAGGGCAAGGAATGCGGGGGAAATTCATGCTTTTTCAAAAACATTAATTCCTATTTATACTTACTGTTTGTCATTATTTCTAGTGTAATAAAATGTTAATAAAGAGGTTTAAATATTGGTAATTAAAAAAATCATTACTTTATTGGTCCGTAATTTTGCCATTTGAAAATTGCTCTTATTATGATTACACAGACCGATGTTTTGTGCGTGGCTAGTACAACTTTGGCTAGAGCAGGGTTGCGCGCACAGCTTAACATTTTCAACTGTACTTGCCGCGATTATTGTCGGATATCAGCTTACTAGAATTCGATGAATCTAAGGCAGAACATCAGCACCCAAGAGAGGCAGTTGGTGATGTCGCAGATAGCGAGACTGAAGAGGTAATAGTTGACCGGGCTGCGCATGTCTTTGTTGTGAGCGATGACGTAACATATCATGATGTTGCCAGTTGTGCCCACTACGGACACAACGAAGGATGTCCAGGTTATATACAACGCTAACGTTAAAATTATTTTCTCTGTTAGTGATGTCGTCATATCCGAAGAGCCCGAAGCTTCCATACTGTTAACAGTTCAATGCCAGTTATATGACATACGGTACCGCAGGTTCCCAAATTGCGTCACAATAGGATCCTGAAATAGTAACGCACAAAACGTAAATTATACATAGCAATCTAGTTAGAACACTAATCAGTTATTTATTTGTAACCTAAATTAATTCAGTAAGTGCTAAGTTTCATCCACGTATAATCACTTAGTCTAGAATAACTGGTTTCTTTAGTAATGCGACTTAATGACTAGACCAGTTCAAATGGTTTTACTCATTTCAATCTTCTGACTAAGCTATTGTTGTGAGTAGCGGAGGGCTTCGGCACTGATGTGTTGACTTTGTTCGTGACTTTTGATCGAATTTTACGTCTTCATTAAAGATAGTTGGAACTTCAAGACCTTTACATAAGCTATTCTTTCGGCTGCACCAAGGAGTATTAACAATACGACGAAGTATCTTATTTTGAAAACTTTGAATAATGTTTCTTTTTTATTACTTCGACAACCCCACAATTGAATACCATAAGTCCACACTGGTTAAAGGACCTGCTGATAAAGCATTGTATACTGACAAGGACGAAGGATTACCCACTAACCAGTACATTTTTCCGTGTTATAGTTTCAGCTCCTCTTGCTTTTTCCTTACATGTGGGTTCTACCAAAGTTTGGCATCTAAGGTTACGCTAAGATACTGTAGTTTTCGTATTTTCGTATGGAACTACTTGATGACTGATAAATAGGTCTTTGCTCAATGCACTTATTGATGATATTGACATTCAAGGATTTGCATTCATTAAGTTTGATTCGCCACTTCTTAATTAGCATTGTACGAGGTGTGTTCAGAAAGTAAAGAGAATTTTAAAATTTCTCGGGCTTTGAGTGTCCGATTGTCAAACTTTTTTTATTATGTTGGTGTACATGCCCTTGAAGTATGATAAAACTTTCAGCTGTTTTCATTGATGACTTCGTCTGTGACAGGCACTAAGGTCAGACGTGTTTTTATGAGCTCGGCGATTGTCGTTTGTTAAAAGAAATGGATTAAAGAATTTGTATCAAATTTTTCGTAAAAAATGGAATATAGTGTAACAAAGTGTGTGAAATTTTAACAAAGGCATATGGTGAGTCTGCTATGAGTAGAATAAAGCAAGAGTTTACAAGTGGTAGAAGCGTTTACAAGAAGGTCGTGAAGACGTTGAAGATGACGAACGCCCTGGACGCCTCAGCACATCAACAACCAATGAAAACGTGGAAAAATGAAAGAAATGGTTATGAACAATCGCCGAATCACAATTAGAGAGGTTGCTGATGATGTTGGCATATCGATTAGATCATGTCATGACATTGTTTCTAATGTTTTGTGTATGAAACGCGTGGCAGTAAAATTCGTTCCAAAATTGTTGAATTTTGAACAAAAACAGCGGCGAATGAAAGTTGCTCAGGACTCACTAAATGAAGTGAACGACGATGCATAATTATTGAAACATATTACAATAATGGGGGTGACAAAAAATGGGTTTACGGATATGACGTCGAAACTAAGGCTCAATCATCCCAGTGGAGGCATTCTGGCTCGCCAAGACCGAAAAAGGCTCGACAAGTGCGATCGAACATGAAGGTTATGCTCATTGTGTCCTTCGATATTAATGGCGTAGTGCATCATGAATTCCTGCCACTAGGTGAAACGGACAATAAGGAGTATTACCTACAAATTGCCGTTTGCGTGAAACAATACGAAAAAAACGCCCGGATCTGTGGAAAATTACCATTCATGGCTTTTGCACCACGGTAATGCACCAGCTCACACTTTATTACTTGTTTCTTGAATGTTTGGCCAAAAACAGTACTGTAACGATGCCCCAGCCTCCATATTCGCCAGACATGAGTCCGTTTGACTATTTCCTATTTCCTAAAATAAAGATAACCTTAAAGGGCTGTCGTTTTACAGCCGTAGATGACATTAAAAGCGCATAGCTGAAAGAACTAAAGGCTATCTCAAAGATCGAGCTTGAGAAATGTTTCGAGGATTGGAAGAAGCGCTGGCACAAGTGCATAATCTCCAGTGGGGACTGTTTTGAAGCCATCAATGTAAGTGAATAAATATATATTTTGTTCAAAAAATTAAAATTCTCGTTACTTTCAAAACACACCTCTTATATCGTCTATAGCTGTTTGTAGTTTTCTGGTGTCGCCAGCAAATGTAGCAACGATATTTTGTTCAAATTTTGGAACATCACTAGTATGCAGAAGATGTAAGTTTGGCCTAAATACACTACCCTAAGGCTCTCCTGCTTGTATTTTCTTCAGATCAGAGTAGGTCTCTTCTTGCTTAGTTCTAAAATATCTTTCTGAATGTAGAATATACAAGGTCCGGCAGGTTCGATGTTTTTTTTAAAAGGCTGATACGCGCGCATGGGTGGTCATATTTTTTCCGCAATGGTTAATATCTACTTGTCAACAGATGCCATTTCGGTAACAGAGGAGCCTCGGTCAGCAGCACATCGTGTATTTCTTTACGGGAGGTCCTGTGGTGCGCACACAGCGACGATTTCGAAATCATATTGATCGTTATGGTCGTGTTCCACAACGGAATACCATTATGAAGTTGGTGAATAATTTTCAAAGTATATGATCTTTAAAACCGGGGACCGCAAGGGGGCGTGATCAGACCTGCATTACTGGGTCAGACCTGCATGAAAACGAACGGTCAGTGACTGTTAACACAGATCGTTATGTTACCATGTTGCGTGATTATTTCCTTCCCAAATTAACAAGACCACTCATCAAACTCAACACAGTTTGGTTTCAACAAAATAGTGCAACTTGCCGTACATCTAGAGATACAGTGACTTTTTAAGATATTATTTCCCAGAACGCCTGATTTCATTGCATGGGGATATCGAGTGGCCATCTCGTGACCACCTTGTGACTACTTTTTACAGTGTTACCTAAAAGTTCAAGTTTACATTAACAAACCACGAACGCTTGAAGAGCTTTCCGAAAACATAACTCAAGCAATTCAAATTCAAAGGATTCAACCTGCCATGCTTTAAAGGACTGTGAACCATTTCGCCACAAGAATATCTCGACAAAAATGGACGAAACGTAAGTGATGTGATTTTTCGATGCTGATTATTAAAAAAAAAATATATTTTTTGCAAATGGCAATATACCAGTTATTTATAAAAACAGTAAATTTTAAAATTGATTCGAAATTAAATGTGTGACAGTCATTTCAAAAACATCATACTTCTCTGTAGGATCCTGTAGTATAATAGGATATTGAACAGGAAAGAGCAGTTTGAGCTAATGAATCCTTTGTGACTTTCCAAGGCCTGAGAAAAGTCTAAGAGCAATGCCGAGCAAATTTTCTTCTCTTCTGATGTTTGTTCAATTTTATTACACGTATTTATGGCAAATAATTATGGCACGCAGCTGTCTCGCTGACAAGATGGAAGGAAATTTCCAAAAGTATTTTTGGAGTTTATCTTAACCTCCTTTTGAAACTCTGAATTCACTATTATGAACAGCATTGAAATCTACATATATTAGAATTTTAGAATTTCAAATGGATATACTCGTATGAAAATAAAGCCTGACCGCCGTCAAATGTAATTAGATTTAAATTAATTTCAAAAGATTTTAAAATTATAGATTTGAAACAGTAGTTTGCGAAAATTTTTTGTTATTTTTTTCAAGTGTTTGCGAATATGATTATACTATTGATCTATTTCGTTGAAATTTTTGCATGCAGTTTGTTTTCAGACCATCTCAATAATTGGTTTGGTAGTTATTTTATTGGTAATGAAAATATACAGTATACCTTAAAATAACTTTACAAATCTACAGGATATTGTCCTTTACGTTAGTATAAAGGGAAAATTATGAATATATACTGTTTCCGGAAACTCTTAGTTTTCCTGATGTCCGCCATTTTGTTTATTTTTACAGAAAAAACATTATAACTTTTAAAATAGGAAATATATTGGATTGTAATTTTTTATACGCATTCTTTATTATGTCTTTTATGTGTAATAAAAGTAAATATTTTGTATATTTACAAAACGGCGGCCGTTTAAAATATTTAATATCATTATTTCGAAAATTTTAGCAAAATGTTACAAGAAATAAAACGGTTCCTTTTTTTTCAATCAAATTTGACTTTTTTGTATTTATAGAGCTGAACAAAGGCATCTATTAAAAAAAAAAAAAAAATGCCAATAACTTTCGACATTTTTTTACGCAGGCCTACCTTGTTACGCAAAGTAAATTAATTGTTTCATATACAAACATCCAAGGTTAAACATGTAAAGCAGGCTCCAAGGTACTGACCGCCTGGCTCACTCAACTAGCACAGCAAGCGACAACCAGTCCAACTTTTAATAGTGAAAAGTCCGCGCAGTTTATCCGCGTTAGTGCTTTTTCCGGAACCGCTGTCTCCAGTTTCCACTGCAGAGGCTAGAGACAGACTTTCCACTAAATCTGACCATCACTTCGGTATTCCTAAAACTAATAGTTTTTTTACGGTCTATCAGAAAGATACAGTTCAGTGACAGTGGCCTCCCAGACCAAACACCGGCTACTTTACAGTACGCAAAGGACATCCAGGACATTTTCCCAGGCACATCTATCGAATTTTGACTGTTCAGAATTAATATCTGTGTTACCTGGTTCTACAATAGAGGGTGTAGCCATTGTACTCCAGTAGTACAGACGAAAAGTAAGTCAGCTGATCCATTGTTGTACATACAATCAGTATGTTTTTAAAACAGAAATTTTTTTATTTGTAATTCACTACCGTCATGTCAGCGTGTTGCCGTTACATTTAACGAGGATGTGATCTGTGATTTAAATTAAATATTCTTCTACTCACCTCTCATGTTGAATGTTCTGTATTGAGAGAGTCCTAAAGCACTGACACTAATTTATATAAAAATATAAATAATCGAACACAACATTTTTTCCCACAACGAACTACAGCAATAACACTTTTAGAAATGTTTCATTAAAAATTAAACACAAACTTTACAACACCTATTGTTCCATTCTCGCACTAACAATGGATTCAACGAAACTGAAATTGTTACCGTATCGTCGATGAATTTACGGTTTACCACTTCCTTATTCTTGTCAACCTATCAGTTACCATCAAACCACTGTCACACTTCCGCTAATATGTTTAAATTAACCACAAATCTATTTATTTACTGTACAAAAAAATTTTTTTAATTTTTTTGCATATACTGCCATTTGGAAAAGTTAACGAAACAACTGCAATCTTAACCAGGAGAAGAAGCTGTTATTCGTAGCAGGGATGAAAGTACCTCTAACTAGGGATGAAATATCAAAAGTAAGTATCGATAATTTACTAGATATTGGTATCAGAAAAAATATCAATATTGTAGGAAAATCGAAAAGAATTTATCGATATCAGAAGGTATCGAATATAAGTATCGAAAGAAATATGACGCAAACAAAAATATAAATAATTAATATAGTAGGTTATACTGTATCCGATTAATATAATATTATTATTTTGTTTTAAGCCTAACACAGTTGTGCGTCTATATACAGTGCGTCTACTCTGTTAATAATATGAACCTAATTATCACGGTTGTTGGGTAAAGAAACCTGACACGCGTGCGCGTTAAAAATAGAACACGGTTTTTGATATAACTAGTTTTGCGTAAAAGTTACAAACCTCGCAATGACAATTAGGTTATTAGTATACTGTACGAGGTGTGTTCAGAAAGTAACGAGAATTTTAATTTTTTGAACAAAATATTTATTTCTTCTTCTACATTGATGTTATCGCCTTCAAAATAGTCAACATTGGAGATTATGCACTTGTGCCAGCGCTTCTTCCAATCCTCGAAACACTTCTCAAATTCGATTTTTGAGATAGCCTTTACTTCTTTCAGCGATGCGCTTTTAATGTCATCTACGGTTGTAAAACGACGGCCCTTTAAGGTTCTCTTTATTTTTGGAAATAGGAAAAAGTCACACGGAGCCATGTCTGGCGAATATGGAGGCTGGGGCATCGTTATAGTACTGTTTTTGGCCAAAAATACACGAACAAGCAATGAAGTGTGAGCTGGTGCATTATCGTGGTGCAAAAGCCATGAATTGTTTTTCCACAGATCCGGACGTTTTTTTCGGATTGCTTCACGCAAACGGCGTTGAACTTGTAGGTAGTACACCTTATTGACCGTTTAACTTGGTGGCAGAAATTCAGGATGCACTATGCCATTAATATTGAAGAACACAGTGAGCATAACCTTCACGTTCGACCGCACTTGTCTTCTTTCGGTCTTGGCTAGCCAGAATGCCTCCACTGGTATGATTGAGCCTTAGTTTCGACGTCATATCCGTACATCCATGCTTCGTGACTTGTTATAATACGTTTCAGTAATTCTGCATCGTCGTTGACTTCATTTAGTGACTCATGAGCAACTTCCATTCGCCGCTGTTTTTGTTCAAAATTCAACAATTTTGGAACGAATTTTACTGCCACGCGTTTCATACACAAAACACTGGAAACAATATCATGACATGATCCAGTCGATATGCCAACATCATCAGCGACCTCTCTAGTTGTGATTCGGTGATTGTTCATAACCATTTCTTTCAGTTTTCCCACGTTTTCATCGGTTGTTGATGTGCTGAGACGTCCAGGGCGTTCGTCATTTTCACGGCCTTTTTGGAAACGCTTATACCACTCGTAAACTCTTGTTTTACTCATAGCAGACTTACCATAGGCCTTTGTTAACATTTCACACACTTTGTTACACTTTATTCCATTTTTTACGCAAAATTAGATACAAATTCTTTGATCCATTTCTTTTAACAACCGGAAATCGCCGAGTTCATAAAACAAGTCTAACCTTAGTGGCTGTCACAGGCAAAATCAACAATGAAAACAGCTGAAAGTTTTATCATACTTCAAGGGCATGTATACGAACATAATAAAAAAAAAATGTTTGACAATCAGTCTCTCCAAGCCCGCGAAATTTAAAAATTCTCGTTTTTTTCTGAACACACCTCGTACATTGCTCAGTGGTATAATGGCTTAAAATCTTAACAAATTTTATCTTCTAAGGATGAACATCTTTTAACTCAATAAAATACTAGCATAACCCTTAGCGGCTTCGCCCACGAAACCTAAATTGTTTCAGTAATGTAATAATTTTGGAAAATAAAAAAAATATTCATAAAATCGTGATCATCTAAACTCGTGATTATTTTACAATGATTATGAAAAAATATTATAACCTGAATATGTTGTTTTATTGTCTTCAACGTGTTACATCGGAATTTAAGAAAATCTGATAAAAAATATTTTTCTTCAATATAAACCTCTTCTACATTTTTGTACGTTTTGAGGATGAACTTGGAGGAAAAGTTCTGAATTGCGTTTATCATAATTCGTGTTCTAGAATATTTTGTTTTATTTTTAAGAAAATCCGATAAAAAATATTTTTCTCCAATACAAACACTCAAGTGAAAAAATTCTAAAATGATACCTCATTTACATTTTTATTCTTTTAGGGGACGAATTCCAAAAAACGTTGAAATATGTGTTTCATTATTTGTGTTTAATAACATATTTCTAGAATATACAATCAAAAAAAATTTTTCAATGCAAAATTGTTAACCCCTTTTTACATTTGCTACCCCATTTCAATCTCTTTAGGGGATGAGTTTTGGGAAATGGTGAAAAATATATTTCATTACTTATATTTAAGGGTGACAATGTTATGTTTTAAGAAGGCCAGACTAAAAATATATTTTTCCAATAAATTTTTTGTACCTCTTTTTACCTCTTTAGGGGTTGAATACTGGAAAATCGTTTTTCAGTGCACCCCTACATGTGGTGGTAACACTGAAAATTGCAAATCTTTACCTATTACTGTCTCGGCTTTACGTTGATTGTTAAAGTTGGACTGGCGAAGTAGTTTAATGGCGTTAAAAACAAATTTTTGCAAAAGCCTTTCTTAGTGCATTTTGGACATTGTTGTAAGAAGGTGCCCTGAAAATTTCATGTCTCTAGCTATAATAGAGGCCTGTACGTTGGTTATTAAATTTTTACTGGGTTTAATGGCGTCAAAATCAAAATTTTGCAAAATCCTTTCTTTGTACACCCCTACAGGTTCTGAAGGGCCTGTCTAAATTTCAAGTTTCTATCGTTAATAGATTTGGCTCTACGTTGATTCTCAGTCAGTCAGGATAACGCCGCTTATATATATATATATATATATATATATATATATATATATATATATATATATATATAGAGAGAGAGAGAGAGAGAGAGAGAGAGAGAGAATTTAAAAAACCTTATTTTGTTACAACGCCTGTTTGTTCAGTTATTGTCAAAATCGATGTGAATTGTTTAAACTATTTACATGATGTGAAGTTTATATAATAAGAAACAAACAATACAAACACTCTCTCTCTCTCTCTCTCTCTCTCTCTCTCTCTCTCTCTCTCACACACACACACACACACACACACACACACACACACACACACACACACACAATAACAACAACAACCCTGAAAATTTCAAGTCTCTAGCTATAATAGCATTGGCTGTACGTTGATTATTAAATTTGGACTGGGTAAGTAGTTTAATGGCATTAAATAAATTTTTTGCAAAATCTTTTTTAAGTGCACCTTGACATTATTGTAAGAAGGAACCTTGAAAATTTTCAAGTCTCTAGCTTTAATATTATTGGCTGTATGTTGATTATTAAATTTAGACTGGGTAGTAGTTTAATGGAGTTAAAATAAAATTTGTTGTAAAATCCTTTCATAGTGCACGCCTATATGATAATATAAATGTACCCTGGAAATTTCAAGTCGCTAGCAGAAATAGTTTTGGCTCTGCATTGATTATGAATCAAGTCAGTCAGGACTTCTTCTTTTATACATTATTATTAAAAAAAAAAAAATGTAAAAATCATAACTTCAGTAAAAGTGCTTAAGTTGCATAAATACCCAATGTGAGGAAGTAAAATAAATAAAATAAAAACCAATATAAGGACGTAGTTTAAACCAAATGGCAATAACTTGCAAGTGTGACCTTGATTACTCCGTAAACATAGTTTCCGCTTCCCTCTGCCCCTTCTCTTTACTGTTCTGTATGATGAACGTTTGCTGATTGGTTGTAAAATGTAGGCCTGCTATAGTTTTTCTTTAATGTTAAGGCTCAACCGGTTCAGTTTAGTTGTGTGTTCGCGCTTTTATTCGTTTCGTTTTTTGCAAATTTTAATAGTTATTGTGTGTTCATATTGTGTTGATTCATGTGATTATCAAGTGGCATTTGTTTATGTGAGTGTAATTATTCATTACTTAATTTCAAGAATTAATGATTAAGTAGCCTTTCTTGATACTACTTCCATCATTGAGGTTATGTCAAAAACGTTGGTCAATTAACTGTAAACTACAAGTTATTATGCTATTTTTTTGTTGCATTTCAATTTTGTAAATTTACATTTTCATCTTGTTATTTTTCGATATAGTTTGAATAATATAGGCCACACCCTAACCAAATTTAAAAACTATTTTAAACAGATGAATAGGCCCGTAGTAAGGTTTTGTGTATGCCCATTGTTAGCTCTCTTCCCTACGTTAGAACGTAAATATAACATTTTCTTTTAGCACGTAGGCCACTAGACTACATTTAAACATATTTTCGAAAACAAAATATGTGTTCAGTTGATTACTTTGGTTTAATGTAAGCCAAAAGTTAACTAAGTTTGATAAATTAATTACAAACAAAAAAGTAATAATTATTAAATTGCTGGGTAAGTAGCCTAACCTAATTACAGTGTCATAGTAAAAATGTAAAATGTAATTCGTGTTAAACACTTAACCAGTAATGAACTTATGGCAAAAAGCATTATGTTTGCGTTTTATTTTGTTCAATCATTAGCACTTATCGATCCTATCAAAATTAGGCATGTTTTTTTCCTACTTTTCAGTTTTCAAACTGTAGCGGGATTTTCAGCCGTGAGAAGTTAGCAGCGACGTCAATCCAACAATCAGTGACGTCAAGTCACACATTAAAACCGACAAAGTCGTTAAATCAAGCATGCAAATTACTTTTAACCAATGATAAATATTAAAACATACCATTAGGACAAGTAATTAATGTATTCCAACAATTCATCTAATTATTTTTAATAGATTTATTTTAATAACTTTTTTCGTAAAAAAAATTAAATTTAAATCGTGATGAAAATATTTTTTTTTTTTTTTTTGTTAAATCATTTTGAACAACAACTTATAATACAGTTCAATATGTTTATGTTCTGTTGTGTTCAGTTATTAACACGTATCATTCTTATAAAAATTAGGAATTTGTTGCTAAATGGCTAGTTTTCAAACGTTAGCTGTATTTCAAATCGTAGGAAGTTAGCATCGACGTCAAACCAACAATGACGTGAAACTATCAACAACGTCAAACCATACATCAAAACTAGTTTAATCGCTTAAAAATTACTTTTAACATATGCAAAATATTAAAACAGGCATTAAAATAGCAATTAATTTATTTCAACAGCAAAAAAATTACTAAATTTATTTTTAACGAAACAAATAGTTTTGTATATTTATAACGTCATTAAACTACTTGCCCAGTTCAACTTTGATAATCAACTTATAACCGAGACTATTATAGCTAGATACTCGAAATTATCAGGGTATTTTCTTACAACTATGTAGACATGGATTAAGGAAGGATTTTGCAAAAAATTGATTTTAATGCCATTAAACTACTTACCAAGTCCCATTTTAATAATCAACGTACGGCGGAGACTATTATAGCTAGAGGCTTGAAATTTTCAAAGTATCTTCTTACAGCTATGTAGAAGTGCACTAAGAAATGATTTTGCAAAAATTTGATATGAATCCCATTAAACTACTTACCTAATCCAAGTTTAATATAATCTATGTACTGCCGAGATTATTATATCTACAGCCTTGAAGTTTCCAGGGTAACATCTTACAACAATGTAGAGGTGGACTAAGAAATAATTTTACAAAAATTATATTTTGAGACATTAAACTACTTACCCAGTCCAATTTTAATAGTCAATGTACAGTCGAGACTATTCCAGCTAGAGACTTGAAATTTTCTGCGTATCTTCTTACAACTATGTAGAGATAGATTAAGAAAGGATTTTTTCAAAAACTTGTTTTTAACGCCATTAAGCTACTTAACCAGTCCAACTGTAATAATCAACGTACAGCCTAAACTATATATTTTGATATTATTATATTGATTTTGCACATTTTTGTCCAATCCTATTGATTTATTGGAAGATGTAGACTGTGATTGAAAATAATAGTCTAAATTTATAAGTACAACTAGTTTACCCGTCGCGACTTCGCCCACGAATCTTAAACTGTTCCATTAATGACATAATTTAGAAACATTAAAAAATATATTAATAAAAGCGTGATAATCTAAACTCATGATTATTTTACAGTGAATATGAAAAAATATTATAACCTGAATATGTTGTTTTAATATATTTAAACGTGTTCCATTCGAATTTAAGAAAATCTGATAAAAATATTTTTCTCCATTACAAACATTTATACATTTTTAAATTTTTGTGTTCTTTTAGAGGATGAATTCGGGGGGGGGACGCTGAATTACGTGTAACATAATTTGTGTTTCAGAATATTTTCTTTACTTTTAAGAAAAGCCGATAAAATATATTTTCTTCCTCCAATGAAAAAACTCTTTTTTACATTTTTATTCCTTCAGGGAATGGATTGGAAAAAATGTTGAAATATGTGTTTCATTATTTTTGTTTCATAACATATTTCTAGAATATACGGATCCAAAAAAAAATATTTCTTCAATTTGAAAATTACATACCCCTTTTTTCATTTTCTACCCCCTTTCAATCTCTTTAGGGTATGAGATTTGGGAAATGGTGATAAATATATTTCATTACTTATACTTATAAAAGTGTAACTATGTTATGTTTTAAGAAGGTCAGACGAAAAACATATTTTTCCAATAAAAATTGTTGTACCTCATTTTTACATCTTTAGGGGTTGAATACTGGAAAATCGTTTTTCAGTGCAGCCCTACATGTGGTGGTAACCTTGAAAATTTCAAATCTTTAGCTATTATAGTTTCGGCTGTACGTTGATTATTAAAATTGAACTGGGTTAGTAGTTTAATAGCGTTAAAATCAATTTTTTGCAAAATCCTCTCTTAGCGCACCTCGACATTGATGCAAGGAGGTACCTTGAAAAGTTCAAGTCTCTAGCTATAATAGTATTGGCTGTACGTTGATTATTAAAGTTGGACTGGGTAAGTAGTTTAATTGCGTTGAAATCATATTTTTGCAAAATCTTTTCTTAGTGCACGCCTATATGGTAACATAAATGTACCCTAAAATAGTTTTGACTCTGCGTTGATTATGATTCAGTCAGTCAGTCAGGACTTCTTCTTTTATCGCCTATATTAAGACGATATTTTCTTTACCGTCACAATCTATATTCCAAGAAAAACTGATAACTTCGGGGCAAAATTTTGGAAATAAAATAGACTTCTGCCCTAAAATAGTTTTGGCTCTGCGTTTATTATGAATCACTCAGTCAGTCAAGACTTCTTCTTTTATATATTAAGACGATATTTTCTTTACCGTCATAATCTATATTTCCAAGAAAAACGGATAACTCCGGAGCCAAATTTTGGAAATAAAATAGACTTCTGTCCTAAAATAGTTTTGGCTCTGCGTTTATTATGAATCACTCGGTCAGTCAAGACTTCTTCTTTTATATATTAAGACGATATTTTCTTTACCGTCACAATCTATATTTTCAAGAAAAACGGATAACTTCGGGGCAAAATTTTGGAAATAAAATAGACTTCTGCCCTAAAATAGTTTAGAATCTGCGTTGATTATGAATCACTCAGTCAGTCAGGACTTCTTCTTTTATATATTAAGACGATATTTTCTTTACCGTCCCAGTCTATATTTCCAAGAAAAACCGATAACTCCGGGGCAAAATTTTGGGAATAAAATAGACTTCTGCGATAACGCTCTCGACTTTTAATATCAGAAACTATGTCGCCAAAGCCAAGCGGAGAAAAACAAACTTGAAGGCTTATAAAGCATTCGGTAGCCTATCCAAAGTAATCAGAGCTGAATAAATTCACCACGACCTCTGAAGTTTACAAAGAAAACAACAAATATTTGCCCGGTCGCGTCGGCTTCCCAATAGCATCGCCTTATTTCCGCAACTAGACGTTTTACTGAGCAATATCCTATTGGTATATCAGCTACTCAGACCCGAGACCATAGGATTAAGTTTTGATTGTACAGCGTATGGGTTTTAGGACTATGTATGTATTAGCCAGCAGTGTTCGCAATTTTTGTCTAATTTCATTCGGACTGAGCACAAAAATATATTTCATGTTTTATAACAAAATACGTTTAACATTTTCAAAATGGCAGCAACTTCAGTTCTTAAAAAGTCATAACTTTTGTTCCTTATATTCGGAAATTTATTTCTACGATCATAATCTTTATACAGATATTCGTAGTTTATATATTTTAAATTTGAATTAGGTGTTATTCTAAAAAGGTGGTCTAGTTGATAACGTACTAGGCATTCACCTCAAGGACCCGGGTTCGATTCCCGGCGAGGGCTTGGCATTTTCATACGCTTTAAATCATCCCATCGTCTGCATTAGCCCAAGTGTGCACAATAGTCGGACGTTAAACACATAAAAAAAAAATGTTATTCTAAAATATATTTTTTATTTTTATTCCTAATGTTTTTACTATGGGGAAGTGAGAGAGCGTGCGCCCGCATTCACGTACGCGAAATTGAACACAAAAGCGGGCCCGCACCTACACAGGCACACGCTCGCGTGCATGTGCACTTACACACACCCGCGCGCGCACAAACACACGTACGTACGCACTCACTCATGCATAAAACACACACACAAATATATTTCAAAGATTTTTAACAAAATACGTTTAACATTTTCAAAATTTCAGCAATTTCAATTATTAAAAGTCATAACTTTGTATCTTATATTTTAGAAAATTCATTTCCACCATCGTAATCTATGTTAAAATTTTTGTTATTTAGTATTTTAAATTTTTGGTTTTGCAAGCTATTCGGTTTTCTCCTTTTTTTAGATTCCGTCTATCAGTCTTGCCTCCACCTAATTTATTTTTTATTTTAATATTATTAAACGCATAAGCTACTGTTCTCCTCCTAAACTTGCGTCTGGCGATGTAACGCGTTGCAAAGCCCTATCTGCCAATTGCCTGTCGGCTATTGCTCTTTGAGAAGAATCTGATAAATCAGAATACGCGATATTGTAGACCTGACAAGCTTGATCTAATTAGCTAACTCATAACGTGGAAAGAATGAACACTCCTGTATTCAGTATAATGATCTGTCTTCCCGAGCTTCGACAATTCTACTTCCGTTGACGCGTTTCGGAGAACCTCCATCTTCAAAAACTCAACTGAGTATAGATATAGTTTTTGAAGATGGAGGTTCTCCGAAACGCGTCAACCGAAGTAGAATTGACGAAGCTAAGGAAGGTAGGTCATTATACTGAATACAGTGATAATAATTCTAGTAGAAAAGAAGAAGAATATAAAAAGAATGACGAATACTCCTCGTTAAAAAAGAGGTTGAAATCGCACGTTTTTACTAAAATCTATTTTCTGATGTTTTTATTACATCGGACCAAAATGGCGAAGTAAGAAAGCGTGCGCACGCACGCGCGTACACACTCACGCGCGCACACGTGTGCCCGCATGCACACACACACATACACACACGCACGTGCGTGCGCATACATATAAACAGATGTTACATTTAGCTCATTTCAAGATCTCAGGTGTTGGTTGTTACCACGATGGCCGCTTCAAGAACTCATTATTCAGTGGAATTTCGCTAAAAAGACGAGAACTAATACGAGAATGAAAGGCCGTACGGGCACCAGTGTATGGGCATTTACACGTATAGCGTACAAACAATGTTTTGCCAAATTTATTCCAACTTGGTACAAAAATCGTTATAGTATCCTGGACACGTGCGTAACACAGAATAATCACTCCAAACGTTTCAAAATGGAAGCAATTCATAATATAAAAATGGACTTTCTTACCCAAGTTTTTTAAACAACTTATTTTACCATCGTTGAATAATGTTAACGTTTATAAATTAGCATTTGATATTTTCGAAATCCAATAAAATTCAGAAAATAAATTCACTCAGGATTCACTTCGGTATTTTCAAATCAGTTTTTTAAAATATTATTAATGCTGTTTAGAGATTCACAAATGATTGTAGGACTAAGAAGAAAGATTAAAGTTAAAAATTAGCTTCCATCACGGCCGCGAGAGGGCGATTATTTTCTTTTCGTAACAGGTAAATAATTTCACCGGATATCTTGAAACTTCGCTGTAACAATGTAGATCGGCTTTGGGCGAAAGATATTGAAACCAATGCTTGGGCGATACTTTTAACAAAGAAGGGCTTCTTTTTATCCGAACAACAAAAGAACGCGGAAAACAATGGCGCAAGTCTGTTTGAGGTTAGGAAGGAAAAATTGAAGTGCTACCTTTATGTGGCTTAAATATAGAACACTGCTTGGAATATTAAAATTATTACACTTTCCTGTAACCGTATTGAATGTACAAGAGTAAGCGAGAAGTAGGATATATTCTTTAATAAAATTATTTAATTTAGTATTTTCCCCTGGAAATTAATAAAGGCCTCGACTGTATTTACAAAATAAATTATTATCTTTTTTATAAAAATAATAATAATTCGTACAAATTGGGTAACACCTAATTTGAAGCCGTTAATAATTTCATCCGCCTGTAGCTCAGTAAGGGTAAATGTTTGAAATAACGGGGTCCGTAACGCTCGGGAAAACAATAGGGCAGAAGTAATAGCGTGAGACTACAATGCTCGCTTTACAAGTGTTTGTTTAAAAGCCGGAAACATTTGGAGCTGAACATTCAACGCGGTGTAACTTTTAATGTGACGCAAAGCTTTTGGCGAATTGAACAAGATACAAAGTATAATTCGTAATACATTACTTTACTAAATTGGTTTTTAGGCTAGTTATGTAATACAAAGTTCATGTAAACACTAACTTTTTCAGATATATATTTTGTATTGCTTTATTTATTATACTTTTGAAGAATATTTCTTATCGCGGCGTATGTTTTGCGCAGGGAATATCAAGTTTGCCGTCACGGAACACTCTACCGTCACGGAGCGCTCTAATGTTTGTTTAGTGATTAATAAAATGTATTTTTGATGTGAAAACTTGTATGGTCGCGGGAGAAAAGACATGGGTGTAAATATTTGATTCCGCGTCACGCGTGAATCCGTAATGTATACCTTACAGCATTTATTATTCGTGAATATATCGAGACTGGAAGTCACTGCTTCTAAACAGCTAATTTCGCACAATAGCTTCAATATCATTTCAATTGAGGTTATGTTTATTTGATTAGGATAAACATTATTGATTCTTCCCGTCAGTCGTCTATCCACTCACCTCATAAAGGCTACCGCTGTTTCGAAACGGTATAGTTTCATCTTCAGGCCATACAAAATGTTAAATCCCTCTGTCGAGGTCGTCACAAAGTCAAACAAAACATAAATCACAAACACTGATCACAAACGGAAAACAATACAATATATATATATATATATATATATATATATATATATATATATATATATATATATATATATATATATATATATATGAAAACGTTGGCGTTTTCATGAAGTTTGTATTATTTATCTAGCCTAAAAACCAATTTAGTAAAGTAATGTATTACGAATTATACTTTGTATCTTGTTCAATTCGCCAAAAGCTTTGCGTCACATTAAAAGTTACACCGCGTTGAATGTTCAGCTCCAAATGTTTCCGGCTTTTAAACAAACACTTGTAAAGCGAGCATTGTAGTCTCACGCTATTACTACTGCCCTATTGTTTTCCCGAGCGTTACGGACCCAGTTATTTCAAACATTTACCCTTACTGAGCTACAGGCGAATAAAATTATAAACGGCTTCAAATTAGGTGTTACCCAATTTGTACGAATTATTTTTTTTAGAAAAACGATAATAATCAATTTGTTTTTATAAATACAGTCGAGGACTTTATAAATTTCCAACATAAATGCTCTCCGTTCTGTACTGTAATACTAGAGTCAAACGGATCATTAATTTGTAAAATTACTGCTAAATAAAAAAAGTAAATTCCAAAAAGAAATTTTAATCTTAATATTTCTTTTCATTTTAATTAGCATTAAAATCTTTATATATTAGTGTTTGTAACTTCAAAATTACGTCATAAATACTGCCGTGAGGTTCTTTTTCGTTTTTTCAATCGAAATTGATAATGTAAAATTCTGTTTTACGCAGATTTAAAAGCCAATCACTAAGTAAACTTAGATTTTCGAAAGAGTGTATTACAGAAACCTGATTGGTGGTCATTTTGGAACTGTTCAACTGGATTTGTTGCATTTCTTTGAGCCCATTTTTAATTAGAACGGACAGAAATTGAAAAGATGAGAGTACACACACACACACACACACACACACACACACACACACACACACACAAACACACACACAACAACAACAATAACAAAAATAAAAACACCATCACCATCAACAACAACAACAACAAAATACCACCACCACCACCACCACCACCATCAACAACAACAACAAAAACAACACCACCACCACCATCAACAAAAAAAAACAACAACAAAAACAACAAAAACAACAACACCACCACCACCACCATCAACAACAACAACAAAAACAACACCTCCACCACCACCACCACCATCATCATCAACAACAACAACAACAAAAACACCACCACCACCACCACCACCACCACCACCACCACCACTACCACCACCATCATTATCATTATCATCAACAACCACAACAACAACAACAACAACACCACCATCATCAACAAGAACAACAACAACAACTACAACAACAAAAATAAAAACAACACCACCACCACCATCAACAAAAACAAAAACAAACACCCCCCACCCCCACCCCATCATCATCAACAACAACACCAATAACAACAACAAAAACAAAATCAAAAACAATATCAACAACACAACAACACCAACAACAACAAAAACAAAGAAACAACGACGACGACGACAACGACATTAACGACAATACCAAGAACAGCACCACCAACAACAAAAACAAAAAAAAAACAACAACAACAACAATAACAAGAAAAACACCACCACCACCTCCACCAACAACAACAAAAACAACAACAACATAACAAAACAACACCACCACCACCACTACCAACAACAAGAATAACAACAACACCACCAACACCAACAACAACATAACAACAACAAAAACAACAACACCCACAACAACAACAAGAATAACACCACCAATAACAACGACATAAATACAACAACAAAAACAACACCACCATCCAGCAATAACCACAACAGCAATAACAACAATAACAACAAAAACAACACCACAACCACCACCACTACCAATAAAAACAACAAAAACAACACTCTCACCATCAGCAACAACAGCAGCAGCAGCAGCAACAACAACAACAACAAAAACAATAACAACAAAACTTGTCCATAAAAAGTGATGCAGATGTGAGGAGCTTACTTTAAGATCCCGTTTGTGGGTCTTTTATGGTGATGGTCCTACAATTCCAGATTTTTCAAAGGATTTTCAAAAATGGTTCAACAATATTAGGAAAATATTCTCAAATTTAAATACTTGCTCGAAAATCTCAGGTTTATTATACTTGAATACGCGTATAAAAAAGTGACACATCGATAGAAGAAGTAGTTTCTCAAAATCAAATAAACTAGATTTTGAAAAGAAATTTTCATAAATGTAGATTTATAACAAAATAATCTAACAGGATGTAGAATATTTTTTAATCTTTGTGTAGAATATAGTAGGCCCTATAGAATGTAGTAGAATATAGTTTGTGTTGAATATATACATTATAGAATATAACATAATATTTGAGTAATGTTGTGCAATATTTGTATAATTGCTAATTAAAAGACGATGACAAATTCGGTTCGGAATAGGTTGAAGGATAAAACCGATGAAGCAGAGATGAGTGTCACAGATCACGATTTGTCTGAGCTATAAAACGGAATTAAACTGACATCGTTTTTCTATAAAAGTGGCTGGTGATGTTTTATCACTTTTAGCAAAAGTTTAAGTTTCGATTTTTGCTATATCTCTTCTAAATTTTAGCTATCTGACTGCGCTCGTCTGAGATCCGGTAAACACGATTTTTAACCTGATTCACAGTGAAAACAGTCGTTTTGGCTAAAATCAATTTCAAAAATTGTTTTTTGAAAAACAAAGAAGTTGCTAACTAAATCATCAAATATATCATCAAATATCATCAAAACCGGACGAAAAGTTTGGAATGTAAAGCTGTGCATTATACAGACATACGCGGTGTGTTCAGAAAGTAACGAGAATTTTTAAATTTCGCGGGCTTGGAGAAGCCGATTGTCAAACATTTTTTAATATTATGTTGGTATACATGCCCTTGAAGTATGATAAAACATTCTGTTGTTTTAATTGTTGACTTTGTCTGTGACAGCCACTAAGGTTAGACGTGTTTTTATGAGCTCGGCGATTTTCGTTTGTTAAAAGAAATGGATGAAAGAATTTGTATCACATTTTGCGTAAAAATGGAATAAAGTGTAACAAAGTGTGTGAAATGTTAACAAAAGCCTATGATGAGTCTGCTATGTGTAAAGCAAGAGTTTACGAATTGTATAAGCGTTTCCAAGAAGGCCGTGAAGACGTTGAAGATGACGAACGCCCTGGACGTCCCAACACATCAACAACCGATGAAAACGTGGAAAAAGTGAAAGAAATTATTATGAACAATCGCCGAATCACAATTAGAGAGGTCGCCGATGATGTTGGATCATGTCATGACATTGATTCCAATGTTTTGTGTATGAAACGCGTGGCAGCAGAATTCGTTCCAATTGTGAAATGGTCAATAAGGCGTACTACCTACAAGTTCAACGCCGTTTGCGTGAAACAATCCGAAAAAACGCCCGTATCTGTGAATAATGCACCAGCTCACACTTCATTGCTTGTTCGTGAATTTTTGGCCCAAAACAGTACTGTAACGATGCCCCAGCCTCCATATTTGCCAGACATGGCTCCGTGTGACTTTTTCCTATTTCCAAAAATTAAGAGAACCGTAAAGGGCCGTCGTTTTACATCCGTAGATGACATTAAAAACGCATCGCTGGAAAGAACTAAAGGCTATCTCAAAGATCGAGTTTGAGAAGTTTTTCGAGGATTGGAAGAGGCGCTGGCACAAGTGCATAATCTCTAATGGGGACTATTTTGAAGGCGAAAACATCTAAGTAGAAGAATAAATAAATATTTTGTTCAAAAAATTAAAATTTTCATTACTTTCTGAACACACCTCGTACATAACTTTCCTAAAAATGTACAAAGAAACCTGAAAACCGTTATACTTCAAAACATTAAAATCAAATTTAACGATCAGTATAATTAAAAAAAAATTATTTTATTGCAACAACGATGTGTTTCTAAGGTTAGGCAAGGAATTTTCAAACAAAATATAAACGTAACAGCTTAGTTCATGTTTAGTTTTAGTTTTACGAAAAAATAAAAGTTAGACAACTTCAGCAATTCGACGAAAATTTTAATAAATATTTTATACAAAGATAATTTCAAACTTCAACCTAACTTGACCTGTAAATTTACATGTTGTAATTGAGTTTATGTCATGAAGCACGGTAAATTTAGTTCCGCCACTTATCTAATCAAAGCACGAATAAACAAGCACTTACCTCCGGTTATATGCAGCAATAGCACGGCCTAACTGTATTAAAGACTTCAAAGTAGGGAATTATTACTTTGCTTCATACAACGTTATAAAACTAACCTCAAAGATAACCTCAAGGTAACAGTGCCTCACTTTTGTTGCTTAACGTCGTAATTTGTGTCAGGTTAGGCTAATAAGGACGAGGCTTTAATGGAATTTTTTTTTTTTAACGTCCGACTATTGTGCACACTTGGGCTAATGCAGACGATGGAATGATTTATAGCGTGTGAAAATGCCAAGCCTTGGCCGGGAATCGAACCCGGATCCTCGGGGTGAAAGACTAGTACGCTATCAACTAGGCCACCGAGGCGACTACTACTGCAGTAATTGTAGTGTAGAATCAATGGCCTTGAAGTGTGGAAGTTAGCACAGGAAGCGGTGCAGATTTCTGACTTATTGCGTGTAAATATATCATTTAATATGTAAATTTTACAATTAAGATGCCAACGGAATATAGATGAAATACGAGTTTTGTATGTTTGTTGTATAAAAGTAAGACTTAGTTCAAGTAATAAAATTAGTACTAAAACTAACTTTACTTGTTAGGCTATACCCTGTATGGAGGACCAATCTGGTAGTACAGATATTAATCTTGAGCAGTCAAAATCCTATAGACTAGCTGACCTACCTGGCAAGTTGTCCGGAATGTCCTTGCACACTGTACAGTCGCCGGTGATCAATCGCTGCGGTCGGGAAGGTTACTGCCACTAAACTACAGACTGATGGAAACTCTAAGAATGGACCGATAACAAAAAAAAGTGTTTTAATTAGCACCGAACTAGTTGTGGGATCAGTTAAGATGTAGCGAGAAAATAAAACGCACTATCGTGTCGAACAATGCGAACTTCAACTACACGCGGATACTGTGGTCGTTAGCGGTGATACTTGAGCAGTTGCGGAATTCAACTTCACTCAAGCAATGTGGTCGCTGGCGGTGCGAGTTGAAAACGGAATTTGAACTGTTCGCGGACACTTGTGTGGTCGCTTGTGGGTGCGAGTTGGAAACGAAATTTGAACTGTTCGCGGACACTTGTGGTCATTAGCGGTGCCAGTTGGAAACGGAATTTGAACTGTTCCCGGACACTTGTGGTCACTAGCGGTGCGAATTGGAAAGGGAATTTAAACTGTTCGCGACACTTGTGGTCATTAGCGGTACGAGTTGGAAAGGGAATTTTAACTGTTCGCGGACACTTGTGGTCTCTAGCGGTGCGAGTTGGA
>CM040191.1:56410688-56415688 GCA_022606455.1 Callitettix versicolor
TGGGTAAGCGAAGTTATAATCACAATCAAGTGTCAAATTGTAATCATAACATTCATGTAACAATACATTGGAAATACAAAATTGGGTCTTCGTTGTCAATTCAATTTCTTAAAATTAAATTTAAAATTATTATTTATGTAAATTTTAACGATGATTTCGTTGGTGAAATTAGATTGGTATAGTGAACGCAAAATCAAAGTTCTGTATTTTTTAAGAATTGACGTTATTTTCTAAGTTTTGGACTTAATATGCCGAGTAGTAAACCTTTTCAAGGTATTACCAAAATTGATTTTTGTGTGAATTCTAAAAACCACACTAAACAGGATCACGTTCATTTCAAAGTAAGCCGCCTCGGTGGCCTAGTGGATAGCGTACTAGGCTTTCACCCCGAGGACCCGGGTTCGATTCCCGGCGAGGGTTTGGCATTTTCATACGCTATAAATCATCCCATCGTCTACAGTAGCCCAAGTGTGCACAATAGTCGGACGTTAAACAAAAAAAAAAAAAAAATAAATAATCTTTACTACTTAAATCTAATCTTTAATCTAGTCTAGTCTTTAATCTTTAGTCTTAAAATAGACTAACCAAAAAAATATTTGACTACTTTCGCAGTAGCAGAGCCAAACCACTTTGGTTTAGAGAAACGGAGAAAGGCATAACAGAACTGCAGATCACTGACACTATGCTCATGGACAGAACAGCCAAAACAATAACCAAGGACAAGAAGCAACGGTTCCAAGGCAAAGTCAAATCCAAGCGAACGATCCAAATCTCTGACGAAGAAAGAAAAGCAAGATCACAACGTATGAAGCAATACTGGGCTGCGAGGAAGGCACAGAGCATTGAGAAGTGATTGATTTGGTGTACCCCAAAGTTGGGTGAAACAAATAAAGAGAAAAAAATAATCATTTCAAAGTTTTGGGTCTGGTGTCACTGTAATGACCGATACAAAGCTCATTTTCGTAAAACAATCCAAAAGCAATATTTACAGTTGAGTGTACAGTATAATACGAAATCTGTATGATTTAAATCAAGTAATATCATTATTTACAAGAACAATACGCCTACAGTAATTTACGATGGTTAGGGCAAAACCAATTTCCCAAGCCATTGTGTCCAGTCACGCAAAGCGGAGGAAATCCGGGTAATTGTAGTCCTTAAACATTCTATAATCATCAGCCAAATCCTTATCCTTTTTTCATCCGGTTATTTTGTATGTCCTGTTTTCCCCCACGTACTGATGATATTAAAAATTTAATACTTTTCCTTCGTTGTTTTTATGTCGCCGGTAATTTTCTCACGATGAAAATTCACTTTTATTTGAGATAGTGAGCCTTATGGATATAAAAAAGCAAGAGCTTTAATTCGGAAAATCTTAAGTATATCCTTCCATCGATATAAATAAAAATATCAATATCATTTTAGAGTAAAAGCAAACCCATTTCGTTGTTGATTCATTTACTTTTGTAAGCAGTAAATGGTTTTGAATAAAACTATTTACTCTAAATGGAAAGTATCCTTTGTCAATAATATATCTAGTCAGTAGGAGATTATCCTGTGAAGTAAACGGTTATGTTGTTATTTTATTTGTTGCCATGTTGGAGTTTGTTTGTTTGCAAAGTTATTAAACATTCTTAATCAAGTTTTTCCCACTTACTGGAGATTTTAACCCTAGAATGGACGGGCTGGGTCTGAGATCCAGACGTTTTTAAATTATGTTAGCTTCAAGGTCATTGGCGTTGCAGACCGTTATTTCTCTCTGTACCTTCTTAAAAAAGTATACAGAATGCGCTACTGTTGCATGTTTGTCAATTCAGCTTTTAGTCATCAGTTGTCACGTGTTTGAATATCTTGTGGATCTGTCAGACCCAGCCCGTCCGCTCATGTTACTTTTTCTGACATAGCAGGATTTGTGTTTTAGGACTGTTTTTAATTTTGTTCGTTTTAATACTATTGACAAGTTTAAACAAGTGCAGTGCTTTTGTTGTTGACAAGAACTTATCAAAACAGATGCTGCAACTCTACTTGAACATGCGAGCTCAACAAAACAAACTCCCACGAGAGATTCGGCAGTTAGCAACTAAATTTTCTGGATATGAAGCTCACCCTAAAGAGGACCCTGCTCCAGGAAAGCGTGCGAGATGCTCCATGTGTAAAGACATCAAAACAAAATACTTTTGCAAAGAGTTTAAAATTTGGTTATCTCTCTACGACAATGAAATGTTGTGTAGCGATTGCTGTAAAAATTAAGTTATTTGTCCTCTCCAAAAACATAATTTTTGTATTTTATTTAACTCTTAATATTTTTTCCTTAAAATCATTCTTTACATACTAGGTAAAATCAAACCCAATCAAAATTTAAAAATTCTTACCTAATTAATGTTTATTTTTAAAAAATCGTATAATTTTTTGTTAAAAATGTACAAGGTTACTTAGTTTTTTTTATACCATTATTTGGGCTCAATATTATTTTGTTTTAGTGTTATACTACTAAAAACACTTCTAGGTTTAATATAAAAACATTTTTTGATCAATAAAAATAATTTGAAATTATTTATAAATTTTTTAATTCTTGGGACTGTCAGACCCAGCCCGTCCACTACGTAAGGTTTTTTCGCCCGTTCATTCTATGGTAGATCTTATATGTTCGAAGAAAAGAACATATAGTGGCTAATTAACAGAAGTCGGTCTAAACCTTAATCGAAACACTCGAAGTTGGAATCTATCTTAATCACAAAATATAAAAATATATTTGCGTAATTTCACTGATTCTGGATATCAAAAAGGTACCGCTGAGGAACGTAGTGTGGTAGAATCTTCAACGTCAAAAACATTAGAATTGTTATTACTAGTATTAAATAGTAAACGACCGATAGTGTTTACATGTACTACTATACCGAGTGTATCAGAGGCATTACAATTCTACTGAAATGAAATTCATTTCACTCTTAGCAATCTAAATACACTCGCGAAATACAAATACAATACACGGAACCATCAGAAGAACTAACCTTAAACAGCAAACCTCTATTATAAAAATGGGTATTTTGAATCACGATTGATTCTCATGAAAGTTTTTTTCGGTTGATGAATTCACTTCTATATCGAAGGATTTACTTTTAAGCAAAAGGTAATCATTATTGATATGGAATGAAAGAAATGATTTCGCTTCTACGTTTTATTTGAAACAGAACATTTTTCTTCTACCTTTTCCTTGAAGCATTTCCTTCAATTTTATTCTTACGGCTCATCGTACATTTTCCCAAACGTTTTTTTCTACTTATACCGTATTTTTGTTTCTGTTCAGGGTAAATTTTAAGTTTTATTTTTATGCGCTTCTTACAGATAGATTTGTTTTTGAAAGCTTGCGTTAATCTAGGATAATATAACAATATTGTATGATTTTCTTTCCCGTAAACAACTTAAAAGAGTTATTTAAGAAAGCAGAGACGCTTTATTTCAATTTTAACAGACCGTTAATTTTAATTCTTTAGTGCATTCAAACTCAATGTTTTATTTTGCTTTTTTAAATGTTTTCTTTAACTTAAAACGACGATTTCTTAAAACATATATACTGTATAATTAATACTTTAAAGTACATAAATTATGCTCAAAACAAATTTATTTTTATGACATAATTTTTTTGATAAAAATTTTATTTGTACAATTACAATTGTGCATTCATTAAATCATACAGTATATAATAAAAAAAAAAATGTTTTATTGTTAGCCGTGACTTATTAAAATTACACAAATACGATAAAATATTCCAAGACGTTTTAATTTTAAAACGGTTGGTAATAATAGTATTAATAACACAATATTTCAAGCCTAAAGTGGAACGTAATTAGAAATAGAATTAAAAGATTTACCTGTGTGTTGATGAAGGGCGTAGTTGAAATGGCGCCGGTCATACGCATCACAGACAACATGAGAAAGCCGGTGTATAATTAATGTGTGATATATAATTAATTACTTGTAACATAATGTATGCGATGACATTAGTATATCGACAAAGTTAAGTGCAACCAATTTATTAGGTCGTACGCGTAAACAACTACCTGTTAATAACGTAAATGGAACAATGAGGAAAAATGTGCGAGTGAAAGGTCGAGTACCCATAATTCTTTATTTCGCCGCCTCGGTGGTCTAATGGATAGCGTACTAGGCTTTCACCCCGAGGACCCGGGTTCGATTCCCGGCGAGGGCTTGGCATTTTCATACGCTATAAATCATCCCATCGTCTGCATTAGCCCAAGTGTGCACAATAGTCGGACGTTAAAAAAAATCCCTCTTTCTGGCCTTCGCTATTGCTGAGAAGTGAATGTCTTCTCAGGTAGGCCTACATCATTGTAGGCTATTGGTATATTTTCTTCTTCTTTCGATGAGGCCTGCTAGGGACCACTTAACAATTTCAATTCTTCACACTTAGATGTTTTCTCTTCCGTTCCCTCCAATACTCCCTCATCCTTTCACTATGCAGCTTCTTTCTGTCTTCGGACCACTTCACAACAGGTTTCTTCCGCAATCCTCCTTGGAATACCTCCATACTCAATATCCTCTTTCTAAAAATCTCTCTGTTGCGTTTCTTCTTCTTTTATATCATTTCTTTCTAAATCTTTCCTTACCTCTTGAATCCAACTAGTTGAATTTTTATCCCATAGGTACTTGAGTATCCTTTTCGCTAGCCTTGAATCATTCATCCTGTACATATGTCCAAAAATTTGTTATATTTTGTTCTTACATATTTTTAATTAGTCGAATATATCTTACGGGTTTCTGTTATCAAACATCAGCAGGGCTGAAACGTTTCGAGATATTTGATAAAAATATTCAAATGGCCGGCATTTCATTTGAAATAATGTCTTTTTTTTGTACGAATATAGAACGTCATTTTAACAATACGTAAGCAAAATCTGAACTTAATAGGTTGTACATTTTCACAGCTATTACGTTTAAAAAAGAAAACAAAATGGCTAGTGGCCGGAAATTAACGAGCT
>CM040191.1:56425688-56433188 GCA_022606455.1 Callitettix versicolor
GCATTGCTTCTTCCACTTTCGCAATCGTTTCGTCCAAAACAGATGGCCGTCCGGAACGCTGTTCATCATGACCGTCCGTCTTTGAATTCTCTACACCATTTGTGCACGTGTTGAATGCTCATGCATTTTTTTCTGTAGACTTCACACAGTTGGATATGAATGTCCACCGGGGCAGTGTTTTTGCACACAAAAAACGAATCACAGGGCGTAATTCCACCTGGCGGGAGACAGAAAAAACAATTTCATTATTAACGGCTACCAAGACAAGACTGAGCGTCGCACAGCGCTCGCGGAGAGGGGATTGGAAGTGGAGAAAACAAGCTGCAAGCCAAGGTCACCGGATCCCGTGTAACAACGTTCGCAGCTACTGTAGCGCCTTGGGAACCTTACTTTACGGACAACCCTAGTATATTACAATGTTTAGCTATAGTTTAAACAAGTACTGAGCTGAACATATGAAATGTTACTAACAAATTATAATATGTTAATTGGAATTAAATGTCTACTTCGACGTATATCTAACAACAACAAATTGACAATTGAGAAAGATTTATATTTGTAATCTGTAATTGTATATTCTGTAAATAAGAACATCAAAAATAAGAACTTGGTAAATTACGTCATTGTATTAACTTTAAACTGTTTTTTCATTTAAGGCGTTGTGATTAACTTATTTTGAAAAGTTGATGGGTTTCTACAATGTCATGATGTCTCTTCTTTTATAGAGCATTTTCATTGTGTCTTCTACAAAATTTAAATTTAAGTCGGTTTTTAAATAATTATTACGTTGTATTTGTAATTGGTCGAATAAATACATTCTGTGCTCTCTGAATTATCAAACTGTTAGATGTCCTCGTACATCCTCAAATTTGACAACCATACGTCCAAATAGGTTTAATTCGTACAATTACCTTTTGTTGTAAACATTTTATTGCTATTTTCTCCAAAACCAGGCAATACTGACTTTTAATCTTATTTGCTGTGCTTTTTTACTATCATGAAATCTTTCAATTTAAACGTCTATAATTAAGTCGTAGGAAGGAGTTTGTCGTTACACGCCTCCGCATTGGTCATTCGTTGCTGACACATGGTTTTCTAATGGACGCGGGGAGCCACCTACATGCCAATAGGGATGGGCACTTCTGCTATTTTAAAAAAATTTCAACGAACTGTTTGTTGGAAAAAATAACTGTTTGGAATAACAGTTTGAAAATAACAGGTTTAGAAAAATGACACTCGAAGTTGTATTAGCAGCTAAAACTAAGCACAAACGTTCAGTTTTCTAAGACTACTGTTTCATTCCCATTACCACCATGTCTTTAAGTGTTTTTGTGTGTAAAACATTTAGAAAAAAATAATTTTTATAAGTGTAGTAATAATTAAATTACATTCTCAAAACGTAATATATATGTATGCCATTTTATGTACAAAATTCAATGAATTTCTAATAGAAGCATTCTTTTTTTTTACTTAAAAAATAAATAGCCTTTCATATTTACTGAAATGCAAACAATTTAGAATATTTTTAGTTGATTAAAAATATTGATGATTGATAATAAATATAAAAACTATGTTTAAATAAAATTAGGTTATGTATTTACAAAACACAAGTAAACTACGGAGAAAAACTAATATATAACACAATTATGGCTGTTTTTACAGTTTAAAAAATGTTTGAACAACAAATTTTACATTTAAAATTTTCAAACAACTAGCAACAAAATAGAGATAAACTTTCACAACGTCCAAACAGTTCTTACTTCACTACGTTGCAACAAGAAATGGAGGGAAAAAGCAAATAGGAAGTTAAAGAAAAGGTGTTTGTAGTCGTTTGTACTGTTTGAAGGAAAACAGTTTAGCAGGAAAATAGCAGAAAAAAGTGTTAGCGCTTGCGGCAACGTTCGAATATAATGTAGGTGGTGGGGAAGTCCAAACTGTTGTTCCTTGTTTAACAAATAATGATCCAGTCCAATTGAAACTGCTAGTTTCCGTTTGGCAAAGCAGTTTGTTTTTCGTATATAGAATAACAGTTTGTTTTAACAATTTGGAGTTTTCTTACCCATCTCTACATGCCAACTCTGTGGAGAAACCATCACAGTCAAACACTTGCTCTTAGGCTGCGATTATTTGAGAAACGTGTGTAGAATATATGGATTAATAAACTATATGCAGGCGATCTTGGGGGACGATTCATCAATCATTGATCGCGTTTTAACCTTCCTGAGGCGCTTGTATATATATATATATATATATATATATATATATATATATATATATATATATATATTTAATTTTATCTTTATCCTTTGTATTTATATATTTTGTGTAGTTTATATTCTTGTTAACTAGTTTTAGGTAATTTTATTGTGTTTCATAATATTTATTATCTTTCTGTTTGATTAGGACCACTTTACAGTCCACTTTTATATTGTTTTGATTTTAAATTATTTATTCTTGTTATAAATGTTATCTAGTTTGTAAGTAATGTTAAGTTTTATCGTCCTTTTGTTTCGTTAGTTGTGTTTATGCCATGATAACCTTAATGTGCTTTTCGCCTTAAAAAAAAATGCAATAAATAGTTGCAACGTTTATGTTAGTAATGTATAAAAAGTGTTTGCGCGGCTGTGACATTTATTTTGTAATCTCGCCTTTAAATAAGGCCACTGCTATTTGTAGCGTCTTACTTTGTAATGATTTGTAAGGCGACTTAAAGTCTGATTTATTTCTTACAACGCTCCTGTAAGAAGTCATTTTCCAAGTCGTTGGTTAACTCTAATCAGCTTTCTGTGTGACTTGTTCGTAGTCCTTAACTTTGTCGAGCGTTTCAAGCTTTAACTTGTAGACTAATTTTAACTTTATTATTGTTATAATACCTCGTTGATAGTAAATTGCCATGGCAAATGAATTATTTAGAGCGGTCGTTGTCCGCACACACAAACGCGCGCGCACGCACACACACACATCGGATTTTACATATAAAAATAAATAAAAAAAAGCTGAATAACGTCTTCCAGGTTAGTATTATTTTTTCTTAACTCCAGAAATAGGTAAGGTGTTGAGTTAAAAATTGTGTAATTCTTTAGTATGATAAATATACAAGTGTACCAAACACAAAGACTGTAATTAAAATTTTGAAAATCAAATGTCTGATTTTTTTTTATTTTAAGGCAAGAAGCACATTGTGGCTATTATCGCCTCCCTAAATGTAATTGTGAGTGTAAAGTGTTAAAGTCGTAATGGTAGTGTTGTAAGTGTAAGTGTGTGTTAGACTCGGGTACCGCGAGGGACGTCTAAATCCTCCCAATAAATGCAGCTAGTCTGCACCCCCTGCGGGGTAAATGTCTTTGAAACCGTATATTAAAAAAAATATAAGATACAAGATATTTATTTTAATGATAAGGAAAATAGTTTGTTTAAATGTCTTTGTATTGACATTGTCAAGTATACACAAATCATTAAGACAGTAATACAAGAGAAACGTTTTAAAACACGTTTAGCTTATCATTAAAAATAAATATATTTCGTGTCTTATAACATGTGATAACATTGTGTCTTATAGCATCTAAATCCTCCCAATAAATGCAGCTAGTCTGCACCCCCTGCGGGGTAAATGTCTTTGAAACCGTATATTAAAAAAAATATAAGATACAAGATATTTATTTTAATGATAAGGAAAATAGTTTGTTTAAATGTCTTTGTATTGACATTGTCAAGTATACACAAATCATTAAGACAGTAATACAAGAGAAACGTTTTAAAACACGTTTAGCTTATCATTAAAAATAAATATATTTCGTGTCTTATAACATGTGATAACATTGTGTCTTATAGCATCTAAATCCTCCCAATAAATGCAGCTAGTCTGCACCCCCTGCGGGGTAAATGTTTTTGAAACCGTATATTAAAAAAAATATAAGATACAAGATATTTATTTTAATGACAAGGAAAGTAGTTTGTTTAAATGTTTTTCTTATTGACATTGCCAAGTATACACAAATAATCAAGACGGGAATACAAGAGAAACATTTTAAAAACACGTTTTGTTTGTCATTAACAATAAATATATTTCGTGTCTTATAACATCTTGTAACATCCTTGCAGTGTCAAACATATTTAACTTTGAAACGGTGCCATTCTGAAAATTGAAATAAAGTATTTGATACACTAGTAAACATTAACATACAGAAGACTTATAATAAACAGAACTAAAAATATTTTTTTTTATTTCTGTAATAACAGTGAGTTTTTGAAAAAAAATGGCTGACTGCGACTAAAGTAAGACGATTCGTAAAACGTGAATATTTGGCGTTTATATATAAAAATCTAATCCTGTATAGATCGCTACAGTATTTTGTGACGAAATATGTAGTCCTTCACGAATAGAAAAAAAGTTAGTTCTATTGTACATCCGTCAGACACGACTGTTTTATATGTTTCGAAAAATCGTATCCGGTATCTTCGAGGTGGTTCTCGCTTCATTTATAAATGAAGTTAAATTTTTTCAAGACCATCATACACGTTTTGTCTATAAAGTGAGAAAGTTAGAACAACCGCGACATTTAGTTGTCTCACTGACATGATGGAAGCGAATTTCCAGCGATATTTACCTATTTTTCAACAATTTGTTTTCACCATGATAATCAGCAGTGAAATCTGAATATGTTTGCATTATCACTTTCAAAACAAACTGATAATATGGAAACGTACCGTAACCGTGAACAGGCTCACTTTGGCATTTTCTCAATGGAATTGGAAAAGTTAAAATAATTTATGCAAATTTTAACGATTATTACCATGTATTACCTGATCCGGGGGAAGCAACTTGAAGTGAACAGCTGATTGTAGCTCATACTAATCTCATTTATCTACTCCCCCCCCACACACCTACACACACGCATACGCTCGCGCACGCGCACACACACACACACACACACACACCTATGCACACACTTACACACGCGCACGCACATTCACACACCTACACGCGCGCACAAACGTACGCGCGTACACACACGCGCACACGCGCACGCGTTCGTGTGTACACACACACACACACAAACACACACACCTACATACACGCTCGCGCGCACATTCACACACCTACACGCGCGCACAAACGTACGCGTATACACACACACACACAGCGACGGTAGGATGAATCAGGAAACGGACGATGGACGCACTAACTCAGAAGTAGCATCCAGGATTGGTGCACGAGGGAGCACGGAGAGGTGTACTTCTACCTCACACAGGTTCTAACTGGGCACACTGCTTCTGAGCTTACATGTTCCGTTTCCAGTTGAAACAGGCTCGGCTTGTCTCGTTTGTCTTCCAACAGTAAGCGAAGATACGGAGCACTTATTTTTCCGCTGTCAGAGACTCGATGAGGACAGAATGAACCTTGCAAAAACATCTACGAGTCAGATGAACACATCAAAATGTGGTTACGACAATGATGACTTCAGAGGTCAACTTGAGGTCGATTGCAAGATTCACCGCAGTGGTCAAGAAGAGGCTGAAGGTCAAGAAGATCATGAAAGAAAAGCGAATACTGTAGACGAATAGGCGGACAGATTGTAAAATAATGTTTGGCGGCGGTTCCGCGGGGGTGGTTTGCAGAAGAGGAATGCTTTTGGTGGTTTTTTAGTGGGTAGCAATATCTGAACTCTGAGTCCCACAGAGTTTGAACCTGAGTCCTGTACTATCAAAGGTAACTAGCAGAGTGAGCATCTACAAACATCTCAGGGATGTTGCCAATTAGACGTGGAAGAATTACCACCTTGAATGCTCTACAAATGCTAGACTTTATAAAGAGACTAGAGGAGGCGGCGTAACTACCTTAGGAATATCAAAAGGGGTCGCAATAGTTCTACAATTGTCACAGTTAAAAAGTAACCCTGGCAATCCATTCATTTATTCATGCGATGGTAAAATCTGATTTTCAGAATGATGTAAGGTAAAAAATTAATGATTTTTTTAAGATTTAAATTGTGTCATTTTTTAACTCTGAAACTGATTTCGATGGATAACGATTTCGGGATTGTTTTGCTCTTAGATGTTAGCATAATCGATATTTATCATAAGTTTAAATAGGTTTTTAATTATATATAGGGGAGAGCGGGGTAATACCACGCGGTGGGTAATGACACGCACCTGTCTTTAGAAATGCCTGTAAGGGTTAGAAGTGTGTAAAGTGCTGTAATCTGTAGGCCCTTAGGTCTATTGGTGGCCAGTGTATGAGAAACTGCCAATAGGAACAAGTGTGTTGTCATAAAGAATTTTTTCGAAAACCTTCAATTTTGGTTGAATTGATCTGGAAAGTTTGCTTCAAGATATTTATTGAATCAGTTTAGATTTAACCTTTTCTTTATACATATCTCTAAAGTATAATAGTTTTTAAATAGTACTTATATTAAACAATGTTTGTTTGATGCTTGTGTGACGAGTATGATGATTTTTTCCACAATGGTGACAAGCGGCGTAATGGCACGCGTCCGCGTGGCATTACCCCCAACTGCGTGTCATTTCCTCACCGTGCGTGCTAATACCCGAAAGTACTATCTTTTCGATTTTACATATTTCTACTGAGGTACTTTGTTTCATTTCCAACTCTTACTAAATCTTAATGTCGAGTACCTTCATTTTGAGTTTGTTTTTTTTTTTAAAACCTAACTTCTCCATGGATTTTGTGCGTAATGCTACACATCTTTTTATTAAAAATAATTTTATTAAAAAAAATGTTAATGCCCTCTTTTAAAATTAAATTCAACTTCTATTGTTACAGACCTAGCTTACACCATTTTATTTAATAAATTTTAAATTTCACTTTTATGTGTGTTGTGAAAAACATTGTTGGCACTACAGTAAATTAAAACCTGTAATGAGAAGTCAAACTACTATTGAGATATAAATTATAATAAAAACATTGTTTAACATAGGCTTAGTTAAGACTGCTCTTTACGGCAGCAGCTAACTGGCACAGTACATTATGTTTCTGTACAATTTGATGAAACAAACCAGAGTAACCTCTAAAGCAGCATGGACTGATGAGCAACTTCAGATGGCCATTAAAGCAATCAAAGACGGAGCTAAAATAAGAGAAACAGCTAGACGTTTTGGTATTCACGAAGCGACGCTTCGCACGAGAATGAAATGTGGTCTCATAACCGGTGGTCCTAGAATGGGGCGAAAAGCTGTATTTTCTGTAGCACAAGAGAAAGAAATAGCTCATCATCTTATTCTGCTATCGAATTTGTTTGACGGCATTACTCCAATTCAACTTCGACGAATTGCATATGAATATGCTAAAAAAACAAACTTAAGAATACTTTTAATGCAGGTACAAAAATGGCAGGTAGAGATTGGGCTGATGGATTTTTGAAGAGGAATCCACAGTTGAGTGTTCGCCAGCCGGAAGCTACTTACTTCTCTTAGTAGAATCCAAAGCTATAACTAATGGAATTGAATTAGTGACTCCAGAAGAAACACAAGCAGAATCAT
>CM040191.1:56438188-56440688 GCA_022606455.1 Callitettix versicolor
AAGAAAGAAAAAAATATAATAAAATGAAATATGACAGACCATATTCATATATAAAAGCGACATGCAGTTGTCTCGCTGACGTGATGGAAGCTAATTTCTAACATTACGTTACAATAATTTGAAAATTAAATTCAAAATTATAACCAGCATAAATTAGCGCTTCAAACTCGAGCTCTGCATAAAAATACGAAAATGAACCCTGATCCCCTTGAAAGTCAACAGATTTTGACTTATTGAAAATTTTAAGGCTGATTACAAGGTGAAATCGGATTCGAAATGGCGTAGAACATTGTATAACAACGCCGCCTCGGTGGCCTAGTTGATAGCGTACTAGGCTTTCACCCCGAGGACCCGGGTTCGATTCCCGGCCAGGGCTTTGCATTTTCATACGCTATAAATCATCCCCATCGTCTGCATTAGCTCAAGTGTGCACTATAGTCGGATGTTAAAAAAAAAGAATGTAGGACAAGAATATTACGGATGGCTTAAAATTGTTGATGTTTTAAAACTATTGAACGTCTTTTAGCAGGTAATTTTTTAGTCGAATATTATACTCGAGTTAATTGGATAGAAATTTCGAAATCCACAGTGCAGTAATAATGAGGCAATAAAAGGATGAGTTTCGCGCGCGCGTATGTATCTTGATGGCAATGTACAGCCAAATCTATGGCATAAAACATCTGAAATGTTAACGTAGGTGAACAGAAGAAGGTCGGACAACACCTGGAAGCTGGATTTTAAAATTTCTGATTATTTTGTTTTATTTAATATAAACTGAAAAGTACACTTTACGTTATCTAGCGTCTTTTTTTTATACTATTTTCACTTAGAAACAAAAATAGAACAATTGTAAATCATTATCTCATGCTCATTGAAATTTATAAGTATCGATTAAGGGCAACGCTGTGTGGACACTGTTAATATGTGTATAAACAAATATTTTTTTACGGTCACTCAAAAACAGTGGTCATGATCGAAGTTAGTTTCAATATGGTCTGGGTATTACTATGATGGTCGCTCCAATATTTGTTACGAAATGGTCCAAAGGGATTAATCGAACTTCGTGTTCAACAATGCAGTATTCACCGGATACAAAATTGATTTTCTGTTATTGATGTATGGCAGTTTAATCAAGTTAATTTTGAAAATATTCAACTAATCGGTGTTTGTACAAAGCCTTTGATGTTGAACGTTTTTGACTGTATCAAAGTGTACGGGTCGGTGTGGGGGTGCGCAAAGTAAACAGAAGTACCTTTGAAAGGTTAAACCTCTGTTTGATTATAAATCATACAGTGTTTCATAAGCTCGTGTTACTAAACTAATCTGACATCAGTGAAAAACACGGCAAATATTAGTGAATTTACTTTGGGAAATGGGACGATCCCGACCTGAAAAAGGAAATGAATACCGATGTGACGTAAGGAGACGTTTTTAGGGTTGTTAACATTTCAATATTTAGGGAATTTTTACAGGAAAATGAGCTGTTTGGAGCGGCTATCATAGTAAGACCCAGAGCACGGACCTTGAAATGAGCATTGATCAATTTTTGATGAGTCGTTCACACACACACTCGATTACACACTCGCGTGCGCCCGCACACACACACACTCACACACATACATATACACACACACGCACGCGCACGCGCACGCGCGCACACACACACACACATACACACACACTCTCACACACACGCACGCGCGCACACGCGCACATACACATACGCTCGCGCTCACACACACACACACACACACACACGCACACATACATACACACGCGCGCACATACAAACACGCGCACGCGCACGCACACACACACACACACACACACGCGCGCGCGCGCGCACACACACACACACACACACACACACACACACACGCACCACACACACGCACCACACACGCGCACGCACGAACGCACACACAACACACGCATACACACACACACGAACGCGTACACACACGTGCGCGCGAGCACACACACACACACACACACACACACACACACACACACACACACACACACACACACACACACACACACACACATACATACACACACGCGCACCACACACGCGCACGCACGAACGCACACACAACACACACGGATACACACACACGAACGCGTACACACACGCGCGCGCACACACATGCACGCACGCGCGTGCGCGCGCACACACACACACACACACACACACACACACACACACACACACACACACACACACACACACACACACACACACACACACACACACACACACACACACACATACACACACCGACGCATGAAATAAGCCTGAAGAATCATCGTCCTATCAACCAATATATATACATGATACAGGGGGGAGGTATTGGAAAGGATTGCCTATGGAAGATTTGCATCATTCGCTGAAGGAGGGAAAGGACTTTGGGACGACCAATATGGATTTCAGAGTTGCAGAGCTATCATCAATGGTATTGACGGCGTCGTTAATAAAGCGAGAAAAGCTATTGAAGGA
>CM040191.1:56450688-56530688 GCA_022606455.1 Callitettix versicolor
TATATTCTTTGCATTAATTTACTTATAGTCTCTTCCGTTATTTTGTATACAACTAAATTTATTCTTTGCATTAATTTCCTTATAACCTCTTCCCTTATTTTGTATAAAACTAAATTTTTTTTTTTCATTAATTTCCTTATAGTCTCTTCCCTTATTTTGTATACAACTAAATTTATTCTTTGCATTAATTTTCTTATAGCCTCTTCCGTTATTTTATATACAACTAATTTTATTCTTTGCATTAATTTCCTTATAACCTCTTCCCTTATTTTGTATAAAACTAAATTTATTTTTTTCATTAATTTCCTTATAGTCTCTTCCCTTATTTTGTATACAACTAAATTTATTCTTTGCATTAATTTCCTTATAGTCTCTTCCCTTATTTTGTATACAACTTAATTTATTCTTTGCATTAATTTACTTATAGCCTCTTCCGTTATTTTGTATATAACTAAATTTATTCTTTGCATTAATTTCCTTATAGTCTCTTCCCTTATTTTGTATACAACTAAATTTGTTCTTTGCATTAATTTCATTATAGCCTCTTCCGTTATTTTGTATACAACTAAATTTATTCTTTGCATTAATTTCCTTATAACCTCTTCCCTTATTTTGTATAAAACTAAATTTATTTTTTGCATTAATTTCCTTATAGTCTCTTCCCTTATTTTGTATACAACTAAATATATTCTTTGCATTAATTTACTTATAGTCTCTTCCGTTATTTTGTATACAACTAAATTTATTCTTTGTATTAAATTTTTTATAGTCTCTTCCCTTATTCGTTATACAACTAAATTTATTCTTTGCATTAATTTCCTTATAGCCTCTTCCGTTATTTCGTATACAACTAAATTTATTCTTTGCATTAATTTCCTTATAACCTCTTCCCTTATTTTGTATACAACTAAATTTATTTTTTTGCATTAATTCCCTTATAGTCTCTTCCCTTATTTTGTATACAACTAAATTTATTCTTTGCATTAATTTACTTATAGTCTCTTCCGTTATTTTGTATACAACTAAATATATTCTTTGCATTAATTTACTTATAGTCTCTTCCGTTATTTTGTATACAACTAAATTTATCCTTTGCATTAATTTCCTTATAATCTCTTCCGTTATTTTGTATACAACTAAATTTATTCTTTGCATTAATTTTCTTATAGCCTCTTCCGTTATTTTATATACAACTAAATTTATTCTTTGCATTAATTTCCTTATAACCTCTTCCCTTATTTTGTATAAAACTAAATTTATTTTTTGCATTAATTTCCTTATAGTCTCTTCCCATATTTTGTATACAACTAAATTTATTCTTTGCATTAATTTTCTTATAGCCTCTTCCGTTATTTTATATACAACTAAATTTATTCTTTGCATTAATTTCCTTATAACCTCTTCCCTTATTTTGTATAAAACTAAATTTATTTTTTGCATTAATTTCCTTATAGTCTCTTCCCTTATTTTGTATACAACTAAATTTATTCTTTGCATTAATTTCCTTATAGTCTCTTCCCATATTTTGTATACAACTAAATTTATTCTTTGCATTAACTTTCTTATAGTCTGTTCCCTTATTTTGTATACAAATAAATTTATTCTTTGTTTTAATTTCCTTATAGTCTCTTCCCCAATTTTGTATACAACTAAATTTATTGTCTGCTTTAATTGCCTTATACGATCGATTTTTAAATAACTATATTTCCTTTAAAGAGCACGTGCATTGTTCACATTATCCCTGGGTTTTCGACAAAAGTTGAGAGACAGACGCTGTCAGAAAGTGATTAGAGCGGGATTAAAAATGAAACAAAAACTTGAGCGCTGACAACAAAGTCTCGAGCGATATTACAATGCCCGGCCGTCTGTTCTGTTGGCGTCGATATGTAAACGAGTTTTTTCAGTCTGTATCGACCGTTCGCAATTAAAAAGGCTTTAACTGTTTACCATCTTTATCCGAAACCGGTATGAAACTGCACATGTCAACGTACTGTCACAAAATATTACAAAATCCAGGTGTGTGTAACACTTGACTGCGTCCGGAAAATGTTTCTGTTTTCATAAAATATTTTCGTGAAACGAATGATAAAGTCAGCACAAATAATCACTACATGCAGCACTCTCCCTGACCCAAAAACGCGAAATTTCAAAAGGTAACGTATTTTTTTGGAATGTTTCATGTTTTAGGGCTGATTGTGATTTTGCGCGTCACTTGATACAAGTTCACAAATTTATATTGGTTGTTACAGTAAAAGATAAGTATATTAATTCGTAACGATCAGCTGATTTCATTGAACAGCTGATAGGTTTTAGGTTATGTTGTTAAAAACGATGTTAATTTGTCGTGTTTTTGAACGAATTATTGTAATTAAAAAGGGAGGGAAAACATTATATATGATTTTTATTTTGGGTTGAGTAACAGACATTTTTTATCTTACACTTTTTTCGAAACACTGATTTCGCCATTAGTTTTAGTGGCAAGCTTAAGCGTTATTTTCTGATAACTGTTATAACCGTTATTCCTGCTTTAGAATTACGTTATTTGGTTAACCGTTATTTCAACTGTTAAGCAGATATTTGAGTACAATGAGAAAGTTACATGAGTTTTTACTCATATTTTAGGACATTTATGTGTTAGCAATGAAAGTCAATGTTAAAAAAATACAGTTGGTGAATAAATAAAAAAAAAACAAAACAATCGGCGGTCAAGGTTCATGCTTTCCTGATTAACACTTGAACCGTATCATTCTTCTTCATTTCAAAATTGAAACACGTAACGAAAATAATTCAGCAATGTCCGAAACAGCCTGAATCATTGTGCATATGAATATGTCATTATATTATATACTTGTAATTGTGGGAAACGTACATTAATATTATTCAACATAAAAACTTGTTATTTTGTATTTTGAAATATTTCTTAACCATTGAAGTAACTAGTTCATAAATCTAAATACTGTATATGTGAATGGCTCCGAGCTGCTCTAATGTTCGAACTCGCACAACTACACAACAAAGGAGTAATTCAGCAAAGTTCTGCCGATGACAGACTACAAACAATACAGCCGCTGTTAGGCACCCCCAGCGCGCACAACCCTCTGCTCTTTGTAAAATCATAAATTAAGCGTGCGTTATTACATTACTGTTAGGAAATATGTCGGTCTCTGGAGTTTATTGGTTTGTGTGCGATAACTTTTATATTGATCCTTGTAGAATTTGTGTGTGGAGAAATTTCAATTGATTGATACGTATGCAAAACACATCATCATCCTTCGCGCTACAACTTTTATTATTATTTTTTTTTAATTTTATTTACAACTGAGTAGAAATACCCATCTAGTAATTTACATTTAACACATGTTTACACTTTAAAGGGGTATATCCCATTGGATATATTCCCTTAGAAACTAATGTCCATCCGGACCAGCAAAAACCATAAGGTCCAGTGGCTTTGTTCTTCGTAGCCTTCTAACCACACCAGCCTTAGCCAACAATCCGCGTATCTCCGGATGCTCGTGTTGAGAGATGCGTTGTCCGTACTTCTTTGCATGCTTCTTTATCTCCTCACTGACCATATCTATTTTCAAATCCCTATGGAGGTTGTCGTTATTTATGTACCATGGTGCATATACGATGCATCGCAGCACCTTATTTGAAAGGTTTGTATCTTTTTTACATTTGTCTTCTTTGTACAGCCCCAGAGCTGTATTCCGTAGGTCCACACGGGTTTCAAGACTTGCCTATATATCAGCAGCTTGTTATGGATTGATAATTGGGATTTTCTTCCCAAAAGCCAATACATACTTCTGAATTTTAATTTTAACTCCTCTGTTTTCTTTTTAACGTGTTCCTTCCACTTCAGTTTTGCATCCAGTGTCATACCTAAGTACTTTGCTGTATTAGCATAGGGAAATTGTAATGAATTGATTGTAATTGGTATATGATGATCAATCTTCAAATTTGAAAAGTTAACATTAACTGATTTTGCCTCATTGAGGCCAATGCGCCACTTCTTTGTCCATCTGCTAATAGCATCTGAGGCCCTCTGAAGTTTGCCTGCAGCTTCCTCAATTTTCTTCCCGGTGGCTAGTATTGCAGTATCGTCTGCAAATGTGGCAACTGTTACATCTTCGACATTAGGAAGATCTCTAGTGTACAGGAAATATAATATCAGTTCCAACACATCTTTTATTATTAAAAAAAAAAGTTTGACTCCCTCAAAAATCGTCACTATCTGTCTGACTCACCTACAATAATCCATCGTCCTCTGTTATTAAATGCTATAACATCTCGATTAACTCCATCGAGTTTTAAGCATTTAGTATCGACCGACCACTTGTTCTTTTACCCCCCTGTATCAGGGAATATATTTTCTTGACGATGTTATCCATTCTGATAATGTTGTCTGGCCAGCAAAATCTTGCAAATTTTTTTATTTGCATTAATTTGTTAATTAAATTAATTCAACAATTTTTATAACCTATAACAATTTTCTTATAATAAATGCACACATTTATTCTTTGCATTAATTTCCTTATAGTCTCTTCCCATATTTTGTATACAAATAAATTTATTCTTTGCATTAATTTCCTTTGCTACAGCAATACTTAATTAACTCTTCATGTATCCAGCTTTTATAGTCTTTGATTCTTCATAAGTTTCACAGGACCATAATGTTTTCCCCTTCCAGCACTAGTAGCAGTTGTGTTTCAATTGTTGTGGTCCTGGTCCAAGCTCCTCACAACAAACAAGCATTGGGCGTATGAGTGTTTCGTACAATTGTAACAATTGTAATTTAAAAATACATATATTTTAAAAATAAATAAAAGGCACAAAAGTGTGTTTATTTTGAGCGAATTTTCAGTGAAAATGAGCTGTTAAAACGGTTAACTTGATCCGGGAGTTTGAAAAGAACCGATCCTGACTTTAGCGGTGTATGAATGAATGAATTTCTAGGGTTATTATTGAATTGCTACTTTTGTAGACCTATTGTGCGTTTAGTTACGATACTTCTCCAGTACTAAACTCTTGATAAAGTCAGCGAATTTAAGAAAGTAATTCCACCCTTATAACTGATAACTTTCCACTTCGTTTTTGATATGCTTGCAGATGCTTCCTCTGATTATTCCCTTACAACCTTTTTCAGTCTTTTAACCATGGCGATTGCTCTCCATGCGGCCAGGTTTTGTTGTGTTACTTTTGTCTAGTTCATTATATTTTATACCTGTTTCATTAATTTCAATTAATCGTTTGAATACATAGATTTATTTTAATTTAAATTTAATTGAGAATGAATACGTTTTCATTAAAATAACCGGAGGACCAAATAAAGAAAGAAACAAAATACATACAAGCAAACGTGTACGAGATGCGTTCAGAAAGTAACGAAAATTTTTAAATTTCGCGGGCTCGGAGAGTCCGATTGTTAAATATTTTTTTTATTGTGTTGGTATACATGTCCTTGAAGTATGATAAAACTTTCAGCTGTTTTCATTGTTGACTTTGTCTGTGACATCCACTAAGTTTAGACGTGTTTTTATGAGCTCGGCGATTTCCGTTTGTTAAAAGAAATGGATCAAAGAATTTGTATCAAATTTTGCGTTAAAAAATGGAATAAAATGTAACAAAGTGTGTGAAATGTTAACAAAGGCCTAAGGCTATGAGTACAGCAAGAGTTTACGAGTGGTATAAGCGTTTCCAAGAAGGCCGTGAAGACGTTGAAGATGACGAACGCCCTGGACGCCCCAGCACATCAACAACCGATGAAAACGTGGAAAAAGTTAAAGAAATGGTTAAGAACAATCGCCGAATCAAAATTAGAGAGGTCGCTGATGATGTTGGCATATCGATTGGATCATGTCATGACACTGTTTCTAAGTGTTTTGTGTATGAAACGCGTGGCAGCAAAATTCGTTCCAAAATTGTTGAATTTTGAACAAAAACAGCGGCGAATGGAAGTTGCTCAGGAGTCACTAAATGAAGTCGACGATGCAGAATTACTGAAACGTATTATAACAGGTGACGAAACATGGGTTTACGGATAGGATGTCGAAAGTAAGGTTCAATCATCCCAGTGGAGGCATTATGGCTCGCCAAGACTGAAAAAGGCTCGACAAGTGCGGTCGAACGTGAAGGTTATGCTCACTGTGTTCTTCGATATTAATGGCATAGCGCATCATGAATTCCTGCCACTAGGTAAAACGGTCAAGGGGTACGAACTACAAGTTCAATGCCGTTTTCGTGAAGCAATCCGAAAAAACCGCTCGGTTCTGTGGAAAAACAATTCATGGCTTTTGCACCACGATAATGCACCAGCTCACACTTCATTGCTTGTTCGTGAATTTTTGTGCAAAAAACAGTACTGTAACGATGCCCCAGCCTCCATATTCGCCAGATAAGGCCCCGTGTGACTTTTTTCTATTTCCAAAAATAAATAGAACCTTAAAGGGCCGTAGTTTTACAGCCGTAGATGACATTAAAAGCGCATCGCTGAAAGAACTAAAGGTATCTCAAAGATCGAGTTTGAGAAGTGTTTCGAGGATTTGAAGAAGCGAAACAAGTCCATAATCTCCAATGGGGAATATTTTGAAGGCGACAACATCAATGTAGAAGAATAAATAAATATTTTGTTCAACAAATTAAGATTCTCGTTACTTCGTGAACAAACCTCGTATTTGAGCAGTGACTATTGAAATATGATAAATGGTTGGCAACGTTCAGTTTTGTAACTCCGAGCTATAAAAGTAATATAACACATGCTACACAAAGTTTATGTAGATAAGGTCTCTAGTCATTATATTCACTTATCTAGATTCTGATTGTTTTGATATATCACTGTTGAAACGCGGTATGTCCAAAGTTTGTAGTTTTTAATTTTCGTATATAATCCGGCGGTTTGCGTGTCTAGATTTCACTTAAAAAAGCACATACAATTGTTTAGCTGGCAAATATACAATACAGGATTTCAGTGGTAATGTTGTTTAGCAATCAGAACGGAAAAGTTTGTCTACCAGAGTATCAAGCACGGCATTGACGCTTCCTGACCAGAAATGGGGTTAAGATTTACCGCGCACAAAATCTGAGAAACAAGTGATTCTTTGATATGCGATCTTTTATCGTCTCGCTTTTGGTGAACGTTTTGAAGAGAAAACGATCCGATTTTTTCGGAGTTAAAACACGGCGGTTTTCGTGCATTGACTGATCGCAAGCGCGATACTGCGGAGAATGTTCTTCGAGTACGGTTGCGGAACGAGTGAATATTTTAGCTGAATTAATAAAGCTTTAGAGCGTACTCTCTGTCTGCTTGAGAAAACAACTTCCGTAAACGTGGCTTTTCATAAATTCCGTTTAGAATGGCTCTGAACATTGACCCTTTAATATTTAAAAACTATTAATATAAGGCGAGGTACCTTAATGAACAATATCCTAACTCGTGATGCATCAAGAGTTCACTTAATGTATACTCCGTTTGATACACCATTAGATAGATGTCATTCACTGCATTGGCACTGTGGCTTTAATTATGTAAAATAGTAAATGTGTGTGTGTGTGTGTGTGTGTGTGTGTGTGTGTGTGTGTGTGTGTGTGTGTGTGTGTGTGTGTGTGTGTGTGTGTGTGTGTGTGTGTGTGTGTGTGTGTGTGTGTGTGTGTGTGTGTGTGTGTGTGTGTGTGTGTGTGTGTGTGTGTGTGTGTGTGTGTGTGTCTTTGGTAGATAAATGAGAGAAATATGATCTAGAAGTACTGTTGGATCGTTGAGCCAACCAGCTATTTCAGCTGATATCCTTACAGTTTTAAATTTAGATTAATTTAGATTAGATCTATATATATATATATATATATATATATAGAGAGAGAGAGAGAGAGAGAGAGATTATATATATATATATATATATATTATTATTATTATTATTATTATTGTTATTATTATTATTTGCATATAGACCCTGCTCCAACTCATGTCTGGTTCCTTCTAATCCTCCACACCTCCCTCATCCTGTCCCCATGGATCCTCCTCCGCTCCTCCGTCCCTTTTACCCCTGCTCTCTTTGGGAAGTTATTCTCTAGGATTTTCCACCCGAGCATCTTTCTCCTGTATGCGTTCCTGTTTTCAATGTCCGTTGAGTCTATCTCTGCGTGATGTAGGTCTATTCTGACTTGTGTGACCCACGACGTTGTTGATTTGACTCTTTGTAAATACTTAAGGATTCTGTTGGCAAGTTTCGTTGTGAGGAGTCTAGTGATGTGTCCATAAAATTGAAGCCTCCTTCTTCTGATATCTGCTGCCAGGTTCGATATCTCTGGGAGTGCAACCTGCGTTAATGTTGGGCCAAGGATCTTCCTCAAGATTTTGCGTTCTTCCTTCAAAATGTCTTCCATGGTACCTTTTGCGTCTCGCTTGCGTATAATGCTCCGGTTTTATGACTGTTGAGTGTCTGATTTTTAGCGTCGACATACATTTCTTATTGGAGATATCACGCGTTATATCAAGAGCCATCTTTATTATCAGTAGCCGAATCCTTTGTGCAGCCTTCTCGCCAGCTGTGGGTTCAAGAATTTCTCTCAGATATTTGAAGTATCTGACTCTGTTTATTTTAACATATTTTGTGTTTAGTTCTTGAATATTTAATTTTGAACAGAACAATTCAGTTTTTTGAAACGAGATCTGTAGACCGACCCTCTCTGCATATATATATATATATATATATATATATATATATATATATATATATATATATATAGCATGCGATGTGATACTGTTACTTTTGGGAAATTCCCTTTTAACAAATAAACGGATTACTACGCGTACCAAGAAAATAATCCCATTGTTTTAACAATCGATACGTATTATAAGTTCACATACTAAGAAAATACATTAACATAACAAAAGCTTTATGAAATTTAATAAGTTCACGCATTTCACTTTGATCAAAGATCGGTACGATTTGTGTGAAGTGATCACCACTACGGCCGACAGCGGAGGGATACAACTTTCCAATTCACGAACAAAATAATGACTTTACAAACAGCTTTACTTACTGCCGTGACGAAAGTTTGTTGTAACTCAAATCCTTTCCCATCTGCTGACTGAAGCATCGTAATCTCCTGGGAGAGGATTAGGCCTTATCCTTGCCTTAATTAAGGACTTTATCGGAGATTTTAGCTTCGAGAGTGGTTTCACTTTCTTAGCTGTAACGGTAAGTATTTGTCTTTTGAAATTACGCAAGCTGGGTAAGTTTAGCGAGAATTTTACACAAACTTTAAATAAGGGGTGAAACTTTTTATAGAAAGGGAATAATGGTTTACATAATTTTGGTGTATTTATGATTTTTATTATTACTGTTTATCCGAACATTTTCCGTCATTTGGATGTTTAAATTTAAATAACTTTGTGAACCGGTGTTGGCATGTGCGGACATCAGTCGGTTATTTACTTTTGTCTTAAGTACATCCTTTTCTAATACGGTATTTGAGTGCGTTTTATTGACGACGTGTGGTTTCCTTATCACAAATAACTCTTAGTTTCAATTTTCGTTCTACCATTCAGGAATCAACCTTGAAAGTTTGTTACTAATTTTTAAGTATTTTAATATAATCGTAAGCATCTACTCTTATGTTTAGGTTTAAGTTAGGCTCTTCACACCGTTAGTTGATCTGAACTCTCGAAATATCGTCGTATCTGTACTCTCGAAATATCGTCTGTTGTATCTGCACTCTCGAAATATCGTCTGTTGTATCTGTACTCTCGAAATATCGTCTGTTGTATCCGTACTCTCGAAATGTCGTCTGTTGTATCTGTACTCTCGAAATATCGTCTGTTGTATCTGTACTCTCGAAATATCGTTTGTTGTATCTGTACTCTCGAAATATCGTCTGTTGTATCTGTACTCTCGAAATGTTGTCTGTTGTATCTGTACTCTCGAAATATCGTCTGTTGTATCTGTACTCTCGAAATGTCGTCTGTTGTATCTGTACTCTCGAAATATCGTCTGTTGTATCTGCACTCTCGAAATATCGTCTGTTGTATCTGTACTCTCGAAATATCGTCTGTTGTATCTGTACTCTCGAAATATCGTCTGTTGTATCTGTACCCTCGAAATATCGTCTGTTGTATCTGTACTCTCGAAATATCGTCTGTTGTATCTGTACTCTCGAAATATCGTCTGTTGTATCTGTACTCTCGAAATATCGTCTGTTGTATCTGTACTCTCGAAATATCGTCTGTTGTATCTGTACTCTCGAAATATCGTCTGTTGTTTCAATATACACAAATGATTGCAAGTACACGAGGAAATACTTATAATTAATATATTTTAATATTTTTTTTATTGGAATGTCAATAATAACTTAAACATTACATATCAAATTACAAATATGTTTTGATATGTCTTAAAACATAAACGTGATTTGATAAGTTAGAATTATGGACGGGTAGCCACCGGATACGGAGCGGAGTTGCTAACCTCCGGTTAACCTAACCTATTGGTTTTAACGCAAGTGAGGCCACTGAAAGCGTACCGCAGCTGAGCAGAGTCAAGCGGCGTCGCAGGGATCCGCTCCGTATAGCTTCGGCTCGGTTTGTTCGGTTTTGAAGCTGACTCCGCTTCCTCCGTCACGCAGACCACGCCTCCAAACTTATTTTTTCTCGTTACCTAGGTTACGGGTTTTAAATTTTGTAGTTTCATAGAATCAGTTACAGTAGGCCTAAATATTTAAATTAGTAGATACAAACGTGTTTTTTAACTGACAACTCCGTTTCCGGTTGCCGTTTATTTTCATTCCGCTCCACATTTCGTGTCCACCCGGCCTAAGGGTAATGTTTTTATAAACAAGGTTGATTACCGGCAGTGTTCTGGCCGATTACGTATTATTTACCTCCAAATGTGTGACACTTTTCTCATCCAAATGAGCGTGACAAAAGAACATGAATTTCACAGTAATATTATTCAGTTTTTACATATGAATCAGTCCATTTACGTTCTCGGCGCTGATCGCTTTGGGGTACATTTTCGTAGTTTCAACAAAATTTAATAACAAAATGCAGATTACAAAATCGTATATTTTGTTGATATAAAACGGCAGCCATTTTTGATAATATATTCAAAGATTTGTTTAAATGAGGATTTTGTCCAAGCTAACATAAAAATCGATTTGTATGCTAAGTTAAAATTAAATATGAAAAAAAATTGTGAACAACGTGCACTAGTGCACACAAAGAAAGACACAATTATAAATAATTTTTAGACTTATCAAAACGGCCGCTATAATCGTTCATTTCCAAACGGAAATTCTCTTAAAACATAACGTTTAACATTTCATGCTAATCTCTCTCTCTCTCTCTCTCTCTCTCTCTCTCTCTCTCTCTCTATATATATATATATATATATATATATATGGCAATGTCCTGACTAACTGACTGATCAACGTACAGCCCAAACTATAAAACCTTGAAATTTTGACGATACTTTCGTTTTAATATGTAAGAAGAATATGTACTAAGAAAGGATTTTTCAAAAAATTGATTTTAACACCATTAAACTACTTACCCAGTCCAAATTTAATAAACAACGTACATCCAATACTATTATAGTTAGAGACTTGAAATTTTCAACAATGTCAAGGTGCACTAATAAAGGATTTTGTAAAAAATTGATTTTAACACCATTAAACTACTAACCCAGTCCAAATTTAATAATCAACGTACAGCCAAATACATTATAGCTAGAGACTTGAAATTTTCAGGGTACCTTCTTACAACGTTGTCGAGATGTACTGAAAAAGGGGTGCACTGAAAAACGATTTTCCAGTATGCAACCCCTAAAGAGGTAAACATGAGGTACAACAATTTTTATTGGAAAAAATACGTTTTTCATCTGACCTTCTTAAAACGTAACATAGTCACTCTTAAGAATAAGTAATGAAATATAATTTTCACCTTTTCCCCAAAACGCATCCCTAAAGAGATTGAAAGAAGGTATAAAATATAAAAAAGGGGTACAATTTTGTATTGAAACAATATTTTTTTATCTTATATTCTAGAAATATGCTATGAATCACATATTTCAACATTTTTCTGAATTCATCCCCTAAAAGAATAAAAATGGAAAAAGAGTTATCATGGGAGAAAAAAAGAGTGTTTGCATTGGAGAAAAATATGTTCTATCAAATTTTCTTAAAAGTAAACAAAATATTTTAAAACACAAATTATGATACACGAAATTCAGTATTTTCCCCCGAATTCATCCCCTAAAAGGACAAAAATATAGAATAGGTATAAATGTATTGGACAAAAATATTCTTGATCAGATTTTCTTAAATTCGAATGGAACATGTTTGAAGACAATAAAACGTTATTTTTACATATTCACTGTAAAATAATCACGAGTTTAGATGATCACGCTTTTATTAATATATTTTTTTTATGTTTCTAAATTATTACATTACCGAAACAGTTTAAGTTTCGTGGGCGAAGCCGCGACGGGTAATGCTAGTCAGTTACAAAATGTACACGATCTATCCAAATCACTGCTAAAATTAACAGTTCGATCGAACGAATCTGATTTTACACAATTGAAATTATTTATCCCTTTGGACAAACAGCTGATTTGAGCGGACCTATAACCCAGTTGACGACGTTAATCAATTTATTCACTTCGGATCGGTACTTGGACGATTAGAGCTCGGGTCGGAAACAAACAGAATCAATCTGAATCAAGTTCAATCCTTCAACTTAATTAGTTTAACCGGGAACGATGAGAAGTGAATCATTGTATATATTACAGTACTAATCGTGTTTTATTCATAACGGAAATTCGAAATGTAATTACGAAATATAAACGGCAGTGAATCGGAATAATTAGTTCAGCATGTGTGCGATGCAAACGTTCATTAATAAATTTGTAAGCAAGTTTGTAAGCATTATTCCTTCTTCTTTATTCCTTCTTTCTTCTTTTCGTTTCGCCCTCTTTGGGGTACGCTGAATTAATCATTTCTTGCGCACTGCACTTTTCTTTGTTCCCAGTAGATCTTCATTCTTTCCGATCTTCTCTTCCTCTCCTCTTCCGAAATGATAGGTTTAGGTCTTATTTTGGTTTTATCTTGGAATCTTATACTTTCGTCTTTGGTAATTATCTTAGCAGTTTGGTCAAGCAGTGAATTTTCTGTAATTTTTAATTCTATTAGGTCTTTTTCAATTTCTTTAAACCAGTTCGGTTTTGTTTTACGATTATGGAAAAAATCAAACACCTGTTTCGTCAATCTATTGGAATTCATTCTAAGAAGATGGCCGTAAAAATTTATTCTCCTTTTTCTCATAGTATCTGACAGTTTTTCAATTTTCTTGTAGAGAGCTTCATTTCTTATATATACTACCTTATTATCCTGAAATTTTGTTCCTATAATTTTTCTTAAGATTTTCCTTTCCGTTATTTCAAGCTTTTCTATCTGGCCTATGCGATTCATGGTTAATGTTTCTGCTGCGTACAGTGCTTCCGGCTTGATCACTATTTTATAATGTTTAATTTTGGACCCACATGAAAGGGATTTCTTATTGTATGTTTCTTTCGTCAATTGGAAGGCCAATTCAAGTTTGTTTTTCCTGGATTCCATTGCCTTGCCTTCATCTGCATTCCAACTAATCCATTCACCAAGATATTCCTTTATTCCTTCATTCTTTATTCCTTCATTCTTCCATTTTTTTAATTTAAAATATCGGATACAAATACGTCGTGAAAACGCATATGACGAAATGTAATTGTAATATTGAAACTAAAAAAAATATATATTATTTTTGTTCATTCGAAAAAGAATGAATTTTTTATCAGTGTTAACGGTAAGGGAAAAGCAACGACAGTAACTGCGGCAGAACGTTTAGGTGCGCAGTTAAGTGACGCAGTATACTTGAGCCACTTCGACCACCAAGCACCTCTATGAGATATAATTACTTTTATGGATATCGTGGGTTTATTTACGCGCGCGCAGTTCGTGACGTCAGCAGTCATCGTAGCACTCGTAGCAGTACTGGCACAAACTCAAAAACCTCTTTAGAACGAAATTATGATGTGGAACAGATTTTGCTGAATACGGATCCTCTCAATTTTTTGGTTATAATTCTAATTAAAATGAAATTGTGAATGATAGAGTGTCAACATATACACGTACACTGAACGTTTAAAAGTGACACAATCTTATAGAGAAATAAAAAAAGTTACTTTATTCTGCGTGATAGTTACAAAAATTATTGAAAGTGGGCGCCATTGTGCGGTTTACACGACTGAATAGGATGTTACTTGTTCTTAAACGCTTGTTGGGAAACGCATCTTTGCAGTTTTAGAATTATATTTTTTTTGTGTTTTCGTCCGACTATTGTGCACACTTGGTGGGCTAATGGAGACGATGGGATGATTTATAGCGTATGAAAATGCCAAGCCCTGACCAGGAATCGAACCCGGGTTCTCGGGGTGAAAGCCCAGTACTAACAACTAGGCCACCGAAGCGGCTTGGAATTATGTAAGTATGGGTTTTGTAAGGAGTGTGCCTACAAGAAAAAGAGTAGTGGCGACAGGTCAAGGAATCGAGGAAACTAAATCCTTTTGAAATTACTTGTCCATGAAAACATTGTTTTAAGAAAGTCATGGTGTCGGCTGTATACGATGAAACCACGTGTGCTGCAGCTTGTCTGTAAGGATTGTATTCATTAAATGTTGCACAATTTGAATGTTGCTTTCAATTATTTATCGTGTCGCGAAGACATTTTTAAAGTTTTCGACATTGTGACATCTTCGTGGTACATGAAACACAAAATGTGTATAAGCTACACGAAACATTCGTGTATTGTTTGTAGATTTTGCAATTATTTGTGAATTTACGTAGCCGTCAAGATGTAACCATGTTTCGTCAGATCAATCAAAAAACATTCCTGCATATCATTAGAAATTTATAATTGAATTCCTTTTAGTGCTTACTTGTGTTACAGCCCAGCCACTCAGTAAACGGTCTGCGCGAACATTTCTCGCGCATGTAGGAGAACTCCCCTCCAGCTCCCTCCAACGGTCCAGTGACGCAGAGCCTGCCAATCTGAGTTTAAAAACGGTTACTACTCAGCGACAGTGAAGGAAAAGGAGGGGGAAAGAGTGGGTACTTGACCTCTCACTCGTACATTTTTCCAGTGTTCTTAGCAGGCCGGCTGACCTATAATAGGATCCGGTGCGGCAATGTTTTCGTTCAATAAAAATATATTTTAATTGTTTGTTAAACAAAAATTACAATACGCTCTAATGTAAGCGACAAGGGCAATAGACATTCCGGCAATTAACGACTGCAAATTTAATTCATTTCACGATGTGTTGTAAAATATTAATGCTTCGATGGCGGATAGTTAATTAAATTACGTCACAAACACGGAGGACGTGTTGGCAATAATAATTTAATTTACATTCTGTGTAAATTAAGTGATAACGCAGTTGGATTTGTTAAAAAAAACTAACAAAATACGAAATAAAATCAGGTACTGCGCTTGTTACTGGATCACATTAATAGTCGCGGCACGTAGATGCCTCACGTAACGAAAATAAATTTCCAACTATTGCGGCACGCAGCTGTTTCGCTTATGCGGTAGTAGAGGATTTAAAAAAGTATTTTTTTAAAATTAGGTTTGCACATAATTTATAATTAATTATAATTAATTAATTTATTATAATAATAAATAAATAATTTATTAATTAAATTAATTTTATTAATAAATTTAAATTTAAATTTAAATTAATTAAATAAATTAATAAATTTTGTTAATTAATAAATAAATTATTATTATAATAATTAATTAATTAATTGTAATTTTCTTATATTAGTATTTTAAACTTTCAAATTACGTTATACAAAATAAACCCTGACCGCAGTCAAATTAAAGTTCTTAATTTTAACGGATTTTGAAAAGTCAAAACGCTAATCCAGTTTTTGAGGCTGATTAAGATGGTGGAATTTCGTTATGGATCGAATTTATGAGAAGAATGTTACGAATTTTTAAAAATTTGAAGTGGTCGCCATTTTTAAAATGTTGAACTACATTTGATGGTTAACTAACTTGTTCAACGTATTTACAAAAATTGATTTTTGTGCCCAGTTTTAAAAACAAAAACAAAAAAAATTACATATTTACAACCCCTTAAAAATGATCTAGAGGTTAGGATCGGTGCTCGTATTAAGTTTTCGGGATGGATCTTATCGTATGGCCGCTCTACAGCTTATTTTTAATGTAAAATCGCTTTTAAGCGAATCGCTAAGTTTTTAAGCAAAATTGAACTCATTAACTTCCGATGGCTTCTCCGCGTGCTCTGTCGACTGTCGCCGTCATTATTCTAACTGGAATAAAATAAAAAAATCGAACCGGGCACAAAAATTGTAATAGGTTTGATGGGGTTCGTCACACAGCAAAATCCGTTCTACTGTTTCAAAAACCCGATCAATTGCAATCATTATTACAACACAGCCACCGGACCACATATTTAAATATTTAGGATTATCACATATTTTCTTCAGTCTAGTGGTCTTTTTTACTCACTTCGTAAATGCTGCCGCCCTTTCGAAATTCAAACAAAACATTGATAATATAAGTCACGAACACTAAATACGATTTTGAATAAAACACGATAAAATTTAGTTTGGCCAACTACGTGCGACGCGTTTGTCGTTACATTTCGGACTGCTCGACATGTCAGAGTCCGAAATGTAACGACATACTCGTTGCACAAAGTGTTTGGCCAAACCAAATTTTATCATTTGCGTTTTAATAAAAATCGTGTAATTGTGTTTTTGTTTTTTGTCGTGTATTTTTTTTAACTTTTTGACGATCTCGAAAGAGGGATATGACATTTTGTATTACAGCCTGAAAAACAGTAAGGTTTCGAAACCGCGGTAGCCCTTACGAGGTGAGTTAAGAGACCACTAGACGGAAGAAAAGAGGTCATTAATTAAAATAAAATTAAAGGCTTGTTTTTGTGACGTGATCTTGTGTTACTTTTTTGGGAAAATCGCTTTTTTAAGTCACTAAAACCGCTGTTTTTCAATTATTGTAATTGATAATAACATTTCGTAAATAACCACTAACATTCGTAAAATGTAAAAACATTCGTATTATATATTTGTGTTTGTTTTTGTTTTGAAAATATGATTTTAAAATTGTATTTATCTTGTACATCATGGACGGCATTCAACTTTGGGGTTGTGCCAGTCAAAGTAACAGAAATTTTGTTTAAAGATTTCAAAATAGGGTGCTTCGGGGTATCGTTGATGCTCCTTGGTACATCCGAAATGACAGCTTGCATAAAGACCTAGCAGTTACAACTATCGATAGTGAAGTTAGAAAATTTGCACAGTCACAAACAGAGACTACATCAGCACATTGATGTCGAGGCCCTTCAGCTACTCAACAACGATGGCACGGTTAGAAGATTGAAAAGAGTAAAACCATTTGAACTGTGCAGTTTTTAAGTCTCACTATTTAAGAGACTATTAGTTCTGAACTAGGTTACTGTAAGTGGATGGAACGTAGTTCAACTAATGTATCAATTTAGGTCCACAACAAATAGCTCATTGGTGTTGCACTAGATTGCTATAAAAAATCTTTTAAATCTACATCAAAAGTTATGAAATTGAGTGTATAATTGTATGACTCTGTGTGTTTTATTATTACATACTCTTCAAACTTGAAATGAAAGTTAACAGTATTTATTAACGTTAAAACCCGATTTCGCCTTGCTACCTCCTCGCAAACATTTCTAATTAACGGTAAATATATACAACTTCTTTGTGCTGACTTCAGCCAACACAATTACCCTACCTCAAAGGGGTGAAAACTACCCCCTTACTCCCTATTTACTTGCTTTGAATGTTGGCATTTTGACGTTGTGAACGCCATCGTGCCTCGGTGCTTGTTTTTCTAATTAAAACGTCAACAAAAAACTTGATCAAAGCTTATAACGTAAGTATAATTAACAGAGGTCGATAGAAAGCTGAAAAGAGAGATGTTTTTTTACTGAAGTTCTGTGAAGTTTGTTTGAATTGTAATTATCTACTGATTTTACAATTACAGTTTTTTGTTCTAGTTAGTTATTACTTTTATATTAATTATGTAATAACTATTTCCTATTACCTTCTTTACATAGTGTGGAAACGAATTACAAAACTGCAGTGCATTCAATTTTATTCTGCGGTATTCATAAGCGAACACTGCAGAAAACAATTCTGAAAGTTTCCTTTGGGAATTGTATGACATAGCGTTCTACATTGTGACGATTGTGCTTTTGTTTTTAGCAGGTCCTCTACAACCTCAAAACTGAGTTCTTTCTCTTCCGCCAGTATCAACTTCGGAACAAATTTTGATGCAACAATGAGCACGTACAAAATCATCACGCGAAATTGGGTAATGTGTAGAAACCTCTTGGGTAAGAAGTAGGGACATCTTGGAAATCTCCCATGCGGTCAAATAACAATCTTCCAGTACTAGATTGTTTAGCCTCTCAAGAACAATCACAACCCGAACGGCAGAACACTTTTCACTTTCCATTGATGTGCAGCCATATTTAATCGATTTAAACACTCCTTAATTTGTATAACTCTTACAGAATCGTCTCCAAGCACTTTATGAACCATAAGAATTTTTTGCGTTGAGTATGGCCAAGCTTTTTACAAAATTCGATGCAGCACCTTTGCAATTTTGCTCAACTCGTTCAGTTATTTGCGTTGGGTAAGGCCAAGCTTTTTACAAAATTCGATGCAGCACCTTTGCACCTTTGCTCAATTCGTTCAGTTATTTGCGTTGGGTATGGCCAAGCTTTTTACAAAATTCGATGCAGCACCTTTGCACCTTTGCTCAATTCGTTCAGTTATTTGCGTTGGGTAAGGCCAAGCTTTTTACAAAATTCGATGTAGCACCTTTGCACCTTTTCTCAACTCGTTCAGTTATTTGCGTTGGGTAAGGCCAAGCTTTTTACAAAATTCGATGCAGCACCTTTGCACCTTTGCTCAACTCGTTCAGTTATTTGCGTTGGGTATGGCCAAGCTTTTTACAAAATTCGATGCAGCACCTTTGCACCTTTGCTCAACTCGTTCCGTTATTTGCGTTGGGTATGGCCAAGCTTTTTACAAAATTCGATGCAGCACCTTTGCACCTTTGCTCAATTCGTTCAGTTATTTGCGTTGGGTAAGGCCAAGCTTTTTACAAAATTCGATGCAGCACCTTTGCACCTTTGCTCAATTCGTTCAGTTATTTGCGTTGGGTAAGGCCAAGCTTTTTACAAAATTCGATGTAGCACCTTTGCACCTTTTCTCAACTCGTTCAGTTATTTGCGTTGGGTAAGGCCAAGCTTTTTACAAAATTCGATGCAGCACCTTTGCACCTTTGCTCAACTCGTTCCGTTATTTGCGTTGGGTATGGCCAAGCTTTTTACAAAATTCGATGCAGCACCTTTGCACCTTTGCTCAACTCGTTCCGTTATTTGCGTTGGGTATGGCCAAGCTTTTTACAAAATTCGATGCAGCACCTTTGCACCTTTGCTCAACTCGTTCAGTTATTTGCGTTGGGTAAGGCCAAGCTTTTTACAAAATTCGATGCAGCACCTTTGCACCTTTGCTCAACTCGTTCAGTTATTTGCGTTGAGTATGGCCAAGCTTTTTACAAAATTCGATGCAGCACCTTTGCACCTTTGCTCAACTCGTTCCGTTATTTGCGTTGGGTATGGCCAAGCTTTTTACAAAATTCGATGCAGCACCTTTGCACCTTTGCTCAACTCGTTCAGTTATTTGCGTTGGGTAAGGCCAAGCTTTTTACAAAATTCGATGCAGCACCTTTGCACCTTTGCTCAACTCGTTCAGTTATTTGCGTTGGGTATGGCCAAGCTTTTTACAAAATTCGATGCAGCACCTTTGCACCTTTGCTCAACTCGTTCAGTTATTTGCGTTGGGTAAGGCCAAGCTTTTTACAAAATTCGATGCAGCACCTTTGCACCTTTGCTCAACTCGTTCAGTTATTTGCGTTGGGTATGGCCAAGCTTTTTTTTAAAATTCGATGCAGCACCTTTGCACCTTTGCTCAACTCGTTCAGTTATTTGCGTTGGGTAAGGCCAAGCTTTTTACAAAATTCGATGCAGCACCTTTGCACCTTTGCTCAACTCATTTAGTTATTTGCGTTGGGTATGGCCAAGCTTTTTACAAAATTCGATGCAGCACCTTTGCACCTTTGCTCAACTCGTTCAGTTATTTGCGTTGGGTATGGCCAAGCTTTTTACAAAATTCGATGCAGCACCTTTGCACCTTTGCTCAACTCGTTCAGTTATTTGCGTTGGGTATGGCCAAGCTTTTTACAAAATTTTACAATACCTCGTTGTAAGCGCTATTTGACGTAAGAATGTAATCTTGTACTTTTTGTATTTCATTTTCTTTAACGGATACAAACATGTTAGTTGATTTAGTTACCCTTGGATAGGCTACATACAATTGTCCGTGAGTAAAGACGCCATTTTGTAAATACAATCCTGCTCTTTGAAGTGTTTGTTCCTTCGACTTGTTTTAGTGATTGCAAACGCAATGTTAATACATAACTGTCGTCTAGTAAATTGAAAAGGCATGATTGATAACCTCTAACTTCATTTCGACATTTTAATTTTACTTCGTATTTTACGATGTCCGTATTAACAATAGATAACTGCACGATGGAAGGAGAAATCACAAATATATTTGTGTAAAAAGTGTCCAAAACATGTGTTTGGTATTCAAAATTCTTGTCCCGGTTTGTACGAAATCAAATTTTGTGCCAAGTTTAAATTAAATCGAACCAAAGTTGCGAAACCGAGAAAGTCTAACACACTGTCGTACCTAATTCCGTTTTTAGTGTTAGTCTTACTATATTGAAACTAAGCCGCCTCGGTGGCCTAGTAGATATCGTACTGGGCATTCACCCCGAAGATCCGGGTTCGTTTCCCGGATAGGCCTTGGCATTTTCATACGCTATAAATCATCCATCGTCTGCATTAGCCCAAGTGTGAACAATAGTCGGACGTTAAAAAAAAAAAAAAAATTGTACGACCGGCAGGGATAAGGAACTGTCAGTTAGGCTACATAACCTTTAAGTTTAATGACTTTTAAGTAAACAATGAAATTGTTCTAAGCACGTTATGCAAAATAGTAGCTTTTTTAATGGGATTGTAACGTGATTAAGTTAGTTTCATAAAAAATACAAAATATTGTTTGATTTTTGATGCCGCGCATGCGCATCCAAGATTCCGTTTTGCCTATGAAAGTTAAAAGTGTCTGTTATGTTAAAGTTTTACACAAACAGTAAGTTTTAGCGTTAAATCGTTTTGCAATGTCAGAAACTGGTTAAAAAATCTTTCTATAGATACCTCACTTATTCTTGAACGAATAGTATGTGCTGAGAAAAAGGGATGTTGACTCGAAATATATATTATTATTATTACCTGCGTATAGACCCTGTTGGATCACGCAAAGCACCCCGACTCATGTCTTGCTCCTTCTAATCCTCCACACCTTCCTCATCCTGTCCCCATGGATCCTCTTCTGCTCCTCCGTCCATTTTACCCCTGCTCTCTTTGTGATTTCATTCTCTGGGACCTTCCAACCGAGCATCTTTCTCCTGTATTCGTGCCTGTCTTCAACATCTGTTGAGTCTATTCCTGCGTCATGTAGGTCTATTCTGACTTGTGCGATCCACGACGTTGTTGATTTGACACCTTGTATATACTTAAGGATTCTGTTGGAAAGTCTCGTTGTTGGGAGTCTACTGATGTATCCATAGAACCTAAGCCTCCTTCTTCTGATATCTGCTGCCAGGTTCGATATCTTCTCTGTGGTCTTACGGGAGTGCAACCTGTATCCATCTTCTGTTAATCTCGGGCCAAGGATCTTCCTCAAGATTTTGCGTTCTTCCTTCAAAATACCCTCCATGGTAGCTTTTGTGTGGAGTGCTAGCGTCTCGCTTGCATATAATAGCTCCGGTTTTATGACCGTGTTGTAGTGTCTGATTTTTGTGTGCGTCGACATACATCTCTTATTGTAGATATCACGCGTTATACCAAGAGCCCTCTTCATTCTCAGTAGCCGAACCTTTTGCGCAGCCTTCTCGCCACCTGTGGGTTCAAGAATTTCTCCCAGATATTTGAAGTGCTTGACTCTGTTTATCTTACCATATTTTCTGTTTAGTTCTTGAATATTTAATTTTGTGCAGAAGAATTCGGTTTTTTTAAACGTGATCTGTAGACCGACCCTCTCTGCACATTCCTTTAGGACTTCTATCTGTTTAATCGCTGTTGTTTCATTATCTGTGAGTATGGCCAGGTCATCTGCAAAAGCTAGGCACGCGATTTCTGTGTTGTCCTTAGGTCTTTTAAGTCGAACTGATTTCCAGTGCCCTACAATTTTTAATTCTTTCTCCCATTCCCATATACCCATATATATATATATATATATATATATATATATATATATATATATATATATATATGTTTCGCCTTATTTGTGCAGCTATACATCTATCCCGTACTTCCACATTGGTTTTAAGACCTGTTTATATATTAACAACTTATATGTCCTATGAACAATTGATTGAAACTTCAGTTTTACATCAGCAAATGATAGAAAACAAAAATGGACTTTTGAAATCCAAACATAAATTTAATTTTCAAGTAAAAAAGTATTCGATTAATTACATATTAAGTCATGCATGTAATTCCCGATTTTGTACTTCCCGATTTCGGTAAAATATCGATACAAAATACAATAAACAGGCAAATAAAATAAATAACAGACGTTTTACCATAAATAAAGTTATATTAGAAACCTGAATCTTTCTCGCTGATTAAATCTAACCAAATTTACAATTTTTGGTGCGTAAACATTTCACAGTGTTAATGGGCTTACCGCTTAATGTACTCTTGGTGTATTAATCCAGCTTACTTGGGGATGGGTTGGTCCCATTGCATTAAGACAGGACAGAACTTGCTAATTGAAGGGACATGTTTCAAGGAAAGCTGCTTAAGCAGTGCATCCATTCCCGTTGTTAGTCGTTCGGTGATGCCGTTGTCTTCTGTTGGTAGCATATATTGTGCATTACTAAACGAAAGAAATTATCAAATGAAATGGCGTGGAGAACATTCATAATTCGAAAGTTATTTAAAAAAAAAATATATATCAAACGCGTTAATATGTACGGCAATAAATGTATTCCCTCTGTATTCTCAGTAGCAGTAAGGTCGAAACAAATCGTGCCGAAATTGTGAACGTGACACACACACACACACACACACACACACACACACACACACACACACACACACAATTTAAAATGCTGTTTTATGCAGACTTGAAGTACATCATATGTGCATGTTATAGTATTAAAATAAGTCATATGTTCGTGTTATAGTATTAAAATGGGTCATATGCGCGAAATATAACATTAAAATAAGACATACGAGGTGTGTTTAGAAAATAACGAGAATTTTAATTTTTTGAACAAAATATTTATTTATTCTTCTACTTTGATGTTGTCTCCTTCAAAATAGTCCCCATTGGAGATTACGCATTTGTGTCAGCGCTTCTTCCAATCCTCGAAACAATTCTCAAACTCGATCTTTGAGATAGCCTTTAGTTCTTTCAGGGATGCGCTTTTAATGTCATCTACGGATGTAAAACGACGGCCCTTTAAGGTTCTCTTTATTTTTTTAAATAAGAAAAAGTCACACGGAGCCATGTCTGGCGAATATGGAAGCTGAGGCATCGTTACAGTACTGTTTTTGGCCAAAAATTCACGAACAAGCAATGAATTGTGAGCTGGTGCATTATCGTGGTGCAAAAGCTATGATTTGTTTTTCTACAGATCCGGGCGTTTTTTAGGATTGCTTCACGCAAACGGCGTTGAATTTGTAGGTAGTACTCCTTATTGACCGTTTCACCTGGTGGCAGGAATTCGTGATGCACTATGCCAATAATATCGAAGAACACCTTCATGTTCGACCGCACTTGTAGAGCCTTTTTTGGTCTTGGCGAGCCAGAATGCCTCCACTGGGATGATTGAGCCTTAGTTTCAACATCATATCCGTAAACCCATGTTTAGTCACCTGTTATAATACGTTTCAGTAATTCTGCATCGTCTTTAACTTCATTTAGTGAGTCCTGAGTAACTTCCATTCGCCGCTGTTTTTGTTCAAAATTCAATAATTTTGAAACGAATTTTTGCTGCCACGCGTTTCATACACAAAACACTGGAAACAATGTCATGACATGATCCAATCGATATGCCAACATCATCGGCGACCTCTCTAATTGTGATTCGGCGATTGTTCATAACCAATTCTTTCATTTTTTCCACGTTTTCATCAGTTGTTGATGTGCTGGGGCGTCCAGGGCGTTCGTCATTTTCAACGTCTTCACGGCCTTCTTGGAAACGCTTATACCACTGGTAAACTCTTGCTTTACTCATATCAGACTCACCATAGGCCTTTGTTAACATTTCACATACTTTGTTACACTTTATTACATTTTTTTACGCAAAATTTGATACAAATACTTTGATGCATTTCTTTTAACAAACGAAAATCGTCGAGCTCATAAAGACACGCCTAACCTTAGTGGCTGCCACAGTAAAAGTCAAGAATGAAAACAGCAGAAAGTTTTATCATACTTCAAGGGCATGTATACAAACATAATAAAAAAAAAATGTTTGACAATCGGACTCTCTAATACCGCGAAATTTAAAAATTCTCGTTACTTTCAGAACACACCTCGTATATGCGTATTACAGTATTAAAATTGAACATATGTGCGTACTTTGAGACAACCGTAGAATAAAAATTCATTACATAATACTCTGGTAACAGTTAATTAGTTAGTTCATTAGATAATAGTTTGATAATAGTTAGTTTATTAGTTAATAGTTTCGTAGCAGTTAGTAATTATATAATATTTTGGTAATAGTTTGAATTTCGCTATCAAGTAAAATAAAGTTATTTTTGAAAATTTAAAAAAATCTCAATACTCTACGTAATTAGCACATATGTAATTTCGTATTTTAAAGTTTAATCGAAATAAAAAAATGCACACTTTTTTCTTTTATATGAAAATATAAGTATGTTCTCATATCGAAATGTACCTTTATTAAATGTTCCCGGTTTTTTAGTGTCATGAATTATTAAGCAAGCAGTTCAAAGAACAGTAGACCTCGCAGTATATGCTTAATTAACGTACTGCTATATATATGCTTAATTGCTTAACGTATATGCTTAATTGCTCGTAACTTTTTTCACAATCTTTAAACGGTAACCGTAACATTTACGAAAAATGTTATGCTCTTTCTCAGCGAAGTGATGAAAACGATGATAGATTTTGCCGTTCAGCCAGTATTACAAAAAATAACCAAAAACAGAGTGAAAAAAAACAAACCAACGTTTGTTTATTTAAAAAAAAATACGTTACGATAAATATAATTTTTAAAATTAAATATCCCTGCACTCGTTTGTCCTTCTGGAGTCATGGAATTAAAATACTTTCTCTTATACTTGCTAGGTAATCAAATTACGTTTTAAATAACATAATAAAAATGAAAAATGAAACTAGAGTCAAAGTTCACGAGAGTGAACGTTTTCACTCTCTACGTTGAAAACAGAGTGAATGGGAAGAAATTTCACAAATGAGCTTTTTGAGCTTTTCACGAAGTACTTTCAAAACAACGAGTACTAAGTTTCAAAACAATCGGCAAATACCTCATCATCGTTACATCTGAAGCCGCCATCAGAAAACAGAAGAAAATGGAGAAAGGTCTTACGTATGCCATTTGGGCTTTGTACAAGTGTCCTGTATCCAGCTTACGATCGACGTTTTAATCTGATTTGATTCATTCTTGGCATAAATATCGATTTTGGTTGTGGCTTCGATCCCAGTTTGTTAACCCAAAAAATACGTTAAAACGTTTCATTGGAGGCCATTTCGAATTTTTAACTACGTCAACATTTTTTTATTTTGCATTTTTTTAAAAATACGATTTCACTAAAAGCATCGATTCAATTTGAGTGAATTAACAATTTAAAATTTTAAAATTTTACTTAATAAAGGAAAATTAATGTGATTACGGTATAGTTTCATTTTTAATCTTTATTATGTTATTTAAAACGTACTTTGATTACCAAGCAAGTGTAAGAGAAAATATTTTAATTCCATGACTGCAGAAGGACAAACTAGTGCAGGGATATTTAATTTTAAAATTATATTTATCGTAACGGTATTTTTTTTTAAATAAACAAACGTTGGCAACACTGATAAAATAACGTGGAAGTATTACAAAAGTGTATTTGACAGGGCCGGAAACACTGTGGCTTTAGATAACATAACGTGACATTGTTTACTGTTTGTGTACTCATGGCGTTTCGTTCTTTAATCTCGTTGTTTGCCAAATAAAACATTTTCAAAGTACAAAAGTATACACAAAGCCCTATGCGCTGTATGTGTTGTGTTTTAGCGTGAAAGACAGCTAAAAGCGCCGCCCAAGCGCCTTAACATTAGATGTAAATTTATGGAATTGCAGTTTTACAATGTTATTTAAAAAACAACAAGCAGTATTTTGAAATTTGAAGATTTTTTATAGAAAGTACGTGTATGAAAAACCTGGTATCTTTCTTCTTCTTCTTCATTTTCTTCTTTTTCTTACTATTAGCGAATTTCCGTTGGAAAAATAGCTATTTCTTCATTAGCCCCTCGGCAATCATGGTACGCCCCAGTTATTTTGAAATGAGCACTAATTCAGTTCTCTAAATCATTTTTTGAAGAGACGTTCAAATATATAAAAATATGTTTGTGTATGTGTGTTCGCGCTTGTGTGTGTGTGTGTGTGTGTGTGTGTGTGTGTGTGTGTGTGTGTGTGTGTGTGTGTGTGTGTGTGTGTGTGTGTGTGTGTGTACGTGCGTGTGTTGTGTTGTGTGTGTGCGCGCGCGCGTGTGCTCTTGTGTGTGTGTTTGTGTGTAGTGTGTGTGTGTGTGTGTGTGTGTGTGTGTGTGTGTGTGTGTGTGTGTGTGTGTGTGTGTGTGTGTGTGTGTGTGTGTGTGTGTGTGTGTGTGTGTGTGTGTGTGTGTGTGTGTGTGTGTGTGTGTGTGTGTGTGTGTGTGTGTGTGTGTGTGTGTGTGTGTGTGTGTGTGTGTGTGTGTGTGTGTGTGTGTGTGTGTGTGTGTGTGTGTGTGTGTGTGTGTGTTTGTGTGTGTGTGTGTGTGTGTGTGTGTGTGTGTGTGTGTGTGTGTGTGTGTGTGTGTGTGTGTGTGTGTGTGTGTGTGTGTGTGTGTGTGTGTGTGTGTGTGTGTGTGTGTGTGTGTGTGTGTGTGTGTGTGTGTGTGTGTGTGTGTGTGTGTGTGTGTGTGTGTGTGTGTGTGTGTGTGTGTGTGTGTGTGTGTGTGTGTGTGTGTGTGTGTGTGTGTGTGTGTGTGTGCCTTGGTATGCTCACCTTCGCACTTTTAGTTCTATTTGATTCAAACTTGCACAAAAATTGAATATGGCTTGAATATTAAATTAAAAAAATGTAATAGCTTAGACAAAAGTGAGTGGTAACCAGTAAAATTTGTTAAACAGCTTCAAAATGACAGTCATTTATGTTCTTTAGAAATTCATAATTTTTTTGTGTTACATCTTTTTAAAATCCAATTTTACCATCGTAATCTGAATTAAAAATTACATAAATTAGCAAATTGGTTTTTCAAAATCTGATCTAACAAAAAATATTTTTGACGTCGTGGTTCATTTTTGTAATACAAAGATATTTTGAATATTTTATGTGCTAATATGTGCAAATTTTAATGCTGATTATGATGTGTGAAATGAAAATTTCAAAAACGGAAAGGTAAAGAAAAATAACCCATTTTTGGAAATTCGCTTCTATCACGTCAGCGGAGCGCTACGTCAGCTTTTATTTCTACAGCCTTGGGCCGTTCCACGGCATCTTACAAAATATACCGCTGTTTCAGCATACACATATAATAATATTCGAAAAACTTTTAATCATATTTTAATATAAGCTTATAACTTATACCATACACTATGTACAGTAACCGTTGTCAAATTACATTTTTTTGATTCCAACTGATTTTGAAAATCAAAATGCTAATGATGATCGTTTAATATCGATTAAGATTGTGGAATCGGATTTTCAAAAATATTCAAGACGAAAACGCTATTAATTCTTAAAGGTTTGAACTGACCGCCATTTTGAAACTGTTGAACGAATTTTGCTGGTAAACGAGTTTGTCCAAACAATTTTCTTGCCAAGTTCGAATCAAGTAGGACTAAAATTGCGAATGTGTAATATTTCAAAGTTAACAATCCCTCGAAAAATAATCTAAAGTTCGGGATAGGTGTCCTTTTTCTAGGTCCTGTTACTGCTCGCAAAGCTCATTTTGCTAGCGGAAATTTACTAGTAAATTATTACTTTGGTAGATTCGGTACAATGACTTAATCATGAGGAGGTTGTAGCCGCCTCGGTGGCCTAGTGGATAGCGTACTAGGCTTTCACCCCGAGGACCAGGGTTCGATTCCCGGCGAGGGTTTGGCATTTTCATACGCTATAAATCATCCCATCGTCTGCATTAGCCCAAGTGTGCACAATATTCGGACGTTAAAAAAAAACAAAAAAACAAAAAAAAAACAATGACTTAATCATGAGGAGGTTGTAGCCGCCTCGGTGGCCTAGTGGATAGCGTACTAGGCTTTCACCCTGAAGACCAGGGTTCGATTCCCGGCGAGGGTTTGGCATTTTCATACGCTATAAATCATCCCATCGTCTGCATTAGCCCAAGTGTGCACAATATTCGGACGTTAAAAAAAAACAAAAAAACAAAAAAAAAACAATGACTTAATCATGAGGAGGTTGTAGCCGCCTCGGTGGCCTAGTGGATAGCGTACTAGGCTTTCACCCCGAGGACCAGGGTTCGATTCCCGGCGAGAGTTTGGCATTTTCATACGCTATAAATCATCCCATAGTCTGCATTAGCCCAAGTGTGCATCGGACGTTAAACACAAAAAAAAAAACAATGACTTAATTTGTGGAATCGTATATCAAAACCGATTTGGGCAATTTAAGCAAATCATTTGCTTTTTCCAGTAAAGCAATTGGAGGAACATTCGGGAAACAATTCTACTTGTAAAATACCGTTTAACTTTTCGAGAGATATTCTACATTAAGCTACGTAATAATCGTATAATTTAATACGATTTATCGGTTCTTTTAATAATTACGGAGACAATTCACTATAACCTAAGGTACAAATTGTAACACGTAGTGGCAATAAAGTGTTACCAAATTGGAAATGTTCCGCCCGCTGGTTAGACATCCCCCGCCCCCGCCTCACCCTTTATCCTATTCCGCTTCTATAAGCGTGTATTAACACAATTAGGGCCGGCAAAATGGCTGCGACGCTAAACCCCGTGTGCTGCTCTTTAGTCATGCATGCAAATCACTAGTACTGGCTTTTCCGAAAACGTTTACCAATTGGTAAATAATTCAAGAGTATTGTTTGGCAATTAGCGAACAGGTACTATGCATTTTAATTCGTTATAGCCTGGCCCGCGAGAGAAAATGCCTGCGTTCAAGATGGAACAAGAACTTTAAATACACATAATTAAAGCGTATTTGTTAGTGTACAAATTTCGTTAATATATTTTCAAACGTCAATTTTATGTTTCACGAAATTTACCGGAAAAACTCGATTTTCAACCGGTTTTTCTACTACTAGCTACTTTAAAGGTTCTTAAATCTGAAAATTTTTGTTCCAAAACAATGCTGTTCGAATCCGCGTAAAATATGTGTTTCACAAACATAAAAAAACACTTTAATCTCATTGAAAATATGAATAAGGGAAAAATTTATTCAAACTTCGTACAAAAATTGAGAATGACGCGTATATTCTGAAGCACCCTCCGTACAAGACAAAAAACGTTAACCTAAATTTTCAGCTAAATTCAGAAAAATAAAAACAAAACAGTCTACATTTACGTAACGGATGAGGGTGTTTTTGGGTGGCGGACAAGTTAAAGGTTGGCCTGTCAACGTTGTGTCCTCACAAAACTCGTGTAAACATGTTTACACGTCTGACAATGACATTGACTTTTTATTTTATATTTATCTTAGCTATTCATTGTAGCCAAAAATACTGCAAAACCTTTCTCATAAACTGAATAATTACTTTATAATTTTCGTTTGAAAGTTACTAAAATGCAGTTTATAGGTATTGATAAAAAAACTTGTACAAAAGTTTGCAATTACTTATCGTATTGTATTTGTATTGTATTTGTATTGTATTTGTATTGTATTTGTATTGTATTTGTATTGTATTTGTATTGTATTTGTATTGTATTTGTATTGTATTTGTATTGTATTTGTATTGTATTTGTATTGTATTTGTATTGTATTTGTATTGTATTTGTATTGTATTTGTATTGTATTTGTATTGTATTTGTATTGTATTTGTATTGTATTTGTATTGTATTTGTATTGTATTTGTATTGTATTTGTATTGTATTTGTATTGTATTTGTATTTATTTGTATTGTATTTGTATTGTATTTGTATTATTTGTTTGTATTGTATTGTATTTGTATTGTATTTGTATTGTATTTGTATTGTATTTGTATTGTATTTGTATTGTATTTGTATTGTATTTGTATTGTATTTGTATTTGTATTGTTTGTATTGTATTTGTATTGTATTTGTATTGTATTTGTATTGTATTTGTATTGTATTTGTATTGTATTTGTATTGTATTTGTATTGTATTTGTATTGTATTTGTATTGTATTTGTATTGTATTTGTATTGTATTTGTATTGTATTTGTATTGTATTTGTATTGTATTTGTATTGTATTTGTATTGTATTTGTATTGTATTTGTATTGTATTTGTATTGTATTTGTATTGTATTTGTATTGTATTTGTATTTGTATTGTATTTGTATTGTATTTGTATTGTATTTGTATTGTATTTGTATTGTATTTGTATTGTATTTGTATTGTATTTGTATTGTATTTGTATTGTATTTGTATTGCATTTGTATTGCATTTGTATTGCATTTGTATTGCATTTGTATTGCATTTGCATTGCATTTGCATTGCATTTGCATTGCATTTGCATTGCATTTGCATTGCATTTGCATTGCATTTGCATTGCATTTGCATTGCATTGCATTGCATTGCGTTGCATTGCGTTACATTTGCATTACATTGCGTTGCATTGCGTTGCATTGCGTTGCATTGCATTACATTTGCGTTGCATTGCATTGCATTGCATTGCATTGCGTTGCATTGCGTTGCATTGCATTGCATTGCATTGCATTGCATTGCATTGCATTGCATTGCATTGCATTGCATTGCATTGCATTGCATTGCATTGCATTGCATTGCATTATTACATTGCATTACATTGCATTACATTGCATTGCATTGCATTGCATTGCATTACATTGCATTACATTGCATTGCATTGCATTACATTGCATTGCATTGCGTTGCATTGCATTACATTGCATTGCATTTGCATTACATTGCATTACATTGCATTGCATTGCATTGCATTGCATTGCATTGCATTACATTGCATTGCATTGCATTGCATTGCATTGCATTGCATTGCATTGCATTGCATTGCATTGCATTGCATTTGCATTGCATTGCATTGCATTGCATTGCATTGCATTGCATTGCATTGCATTGCATTGCATTGCATTGCATTGCATTGCGTTATTTGCGTTGCATTGCATTGCATTGCATTGCATTGCATTGCATTGCATTGCATTGCATTGCATTGCATTTGCATTGCATTGCATTGCATTGCATTTGCATTGCATTGCATTGCATTTGCATTGCATTTGCATTGCATTTGCATTGCATTTGCATTGCATTTGCATTGCATTTGCATTGCATTTGCATTGCATTTGCATTGCATTTGCATTGCATTTGCATTGCATTTGCATTCAATTTGCATTGCATTTGCATTGCATTTGCATTGCATTTGCATTGCATTTGCATTGCATTTGCATTGCATTTGTATTGCATTTGTATTGTATTTGTATTGTATTTGTATTGTAATACAAATAATTTCTTACTATAATTTATTTAAAATTACAGCAAGTGAATTACACATTACATTTGATTATAGTCTAGCCCACGAAAAAAACACATGCATTTAGGACGTTATAACGTTCCAATCGGTTATTGTACAGTCATTTTAGATACACCAATTTAAAATCTATACATCTATGTTAATCTAATATATTTTTAAACAACGATGTTTTATTTCTATAAATTTACCGGGAAACACGATTTTCACGCGGTTTTTCTACTGCTTGCTACTTTGAAGGTTCATAACTTTGTCTATTTTTGTTCCAAAACAATGTTTTTCAAATTTGTTACGTAAAAACTTGTTAATGCTTCTGTCAAATTTTTGAAAAACTTTTGACAACAAAATTTCGGTACATTTATTTAAAGATGCTCATTTTTTACCAGAAAAATAAATAATTATTCAACAAAAATACAAGAGTATTATCAAGATCTATGTCAAATCAAATTTGTAATTGTGTTTAATGAATAAGGACAAGTAAAGTTACTGAAACCTAAGATCAACTAAATTCTAGAACGCACTGGTTTACCTTATCAAAGTACTGTCGGGTGGCTCACGTTGTAGACCCACAGAGCGTAATTACCGTCCTATTTTAAATTTCATTTAGAACTCTAGAGGTCTGAGTGCATACCACGTGACTGTACTTCTGGTGCGCTAATGTTTAGATTTATACACAAATTTTGTTTACTTAACTTTAAAGTCAATCATTAAAAATAATTATATATATGATTGAACATTACCAAGTCAATCATCTCAATCAACTGAGCCGCCTCGGTGGCCTAGTTGATAGCCTACTGGGCTTTCACCCCGAGGACCCGGGTTCGATTACCGGCCAGGGCTTGGCATTTTCACACGCTATAAATCATCCCATCGTCTGCATTAGCCCAAGTGTGCACAATAGTCGGACGTTAAACACAAAAAAAAAAATTATAATACCGTTGTAAAACACAGACGTCTGTTAAAGAATTATTTTAATAAATATGTTGGTAACAAAATAAACACTTTTTTAATAGAAATTCGTCATAATATCAATTTTTTACAAAACTCGGTCAAATTCGGCAAACACATTAACAAATGTCTGTTGTGGAACGGCACTGTTGTGGAGTGAAAATTGACAAACTTATGAAACTTCAAAGTAGCCAGTGGTAGGAAAACTGCGAGAAAATCGTGTTTCCCGGTAAATTTATTGAAATATATCATCGTTGTTTGAAAATATATTAACGGGATAAACGTAGATGTATAGATTTTAAATTGGTGTATCTAAAATGTCTGCAAAGTAACCGATTGGAACGTTATAACGTGCTAAACTCATGTGTTTTTTTCGTGGGCTTGACTATAATCAAATGTAATGTGTAATTCATTTGCTGTAATTTTAAATAAATTATAGTAAGAAATTATTTGTATATTAGCGAACTTTTGGGCAAGTTTTTTTAATCACCTATAAACTGCATTTTAGCAACTTTCAAATGAAAATTATTAAATAATTATATATTTTGTGAGAAAGATTGTGCAGTATTTGGGGGATACAATGAATACCTACGATAAAGCTAAAATAAAAATAGTCGATGTCATTGTCAGACGTGTAAACATGTTTACACGAGTTTTGTGAGAGGACATAACGTTGACAGGCCAACCTTTAACGTGTCCGCCACTCAAACACCCCCATCCGTTACGTAAATGTTGAATGTTTTGTTTTTATTTTTTAGGGGCATTTCTGAGTTTAGCTGAAAATTTACGTTAACGTTTTTTGTCCTGTACAGAGTGTGCTTCAGAATAAACACGCCATTCTCAATTTTTGTACGAAGTTTGAATCAGTTTTTCCCTTATTCATATTTTTAATGGAATTTAAGTGTTTTTTTATGTTTGTGAAACACATATTGTAAGTCAATATGCATGTGGAGGGATATGCGATACTTTACAAGCATACTGTACTCATCAAAGTAATAAAAGAGTTGATGTAGAAGTAGGTTCGAAACGATTCGTTAACACATTTCCGATTCGTTTCTTGAATTTCCGATCGTGCTTTTTCATCCGGCAGGGAAGGTATGGTGAACAGCTGATGGGCTTAGCGATCCCACCGTACCGCTAGCTCATGCTACTCAAGAATTTTTTTTCTTTTAAGCCCTCAATGGAGCACATTTAGTAAATTTTGGTTCTTTTGGGCTTCAACTTTGGTTCATTTAGGTTTTTGAGATTCTCCCAATACTTTTTCAGTCTTATAGATTTCTGTAGTCTAACTTCCTCCGAGTAAAAGGCAACTCTTTTTGTTCCTTCTTTAAATTTTAATCTAATGTTTTTATTCCTAAAGATTGGTTTTTCCCTTCCTTCTTTCAGACGTTCTTCCATTATCCCTAGTTCTTTTAGTCCTGTTCCACTTCCTTAAGCCACTCATTCTTTACTTTCATCTTGAGTTGGTAATTTAGGAATTTTTTCGTCAGTCTTTCTTCTGGTAGCCTTATTAGATGTCGATAAAAAGCCAGTCTCCTCTCTCTAATATTATCTAACAGATGTTCATTATCCTGATAGACGGCTGAACTTGGCAGAAGTCTGTACGTTCCTTCTACTATGTGTTTATTGTTTATAATAGTTCTCAATATTTTTGTTTCCACTTTTTGAAGCTCTTCTGTTCTGTTTCGGCTTCTTAGATTAAATAAAGTTTCCGCGGCATAAGTCACTTCCGGTCTTGTGACCGTATTATAATGCCTGATTTTCGATTTTATGGAAAGCGACTTTTTCTTATACGTTCCCCAAGTTAACTTTAGGGCCTTCTTTAATTTGTTCGTTCTACTTTTTATTGCCAGTTTTTCGGCTATGTGTCTAGTGATATTTTCTTCCAAATACTTAAAATTATCCACTATCTTTATTCGTTCGCCTTCTATTTTTATATACTTTTGTTCCGACTTTTTAGTCGGGCATTATTTCCGTCTTTTCGAAGGATATCTGTAAACCGACCTTTCCTGCTATGTTTTTCAGCGATTTGATTTACTGTTCCGTTTCTTCCTAACTATTTGAGAGGATTGCTTGATTGTCTGCAAAGGCCAGGCAGTTAAGTCTGATTCTTGTCCCTATTTTTATCTGTCCAGTACTCTTGTTCCGTTCTCTGATGATTTTCTGCAACACGCAATTGAAGAGTAAGGGAGAAAGACCGTCTCCTTGCCTTAATCCTGTTTTAACCTCGAAAGGTTCTGAAACTTCCCCTCGGAATTTCACTCTGGATTCAGTATTTTGAAGTGTAATTTTGATAAGGTTGATTAATTTTGTTTGTAGGTCAAATTTTTTCAAAATTTTTAATAGGGACTCCCTGTGGATGCAATCATAAGCTTTCTTGAAATCTACAAATTTATGATTAGGACTCAAACATTTAATATAGTCCAGTCACCGAATTTCTCGCGCATTTAGGAGAATTTCCTTCCAGCTTCCTCAACAGTCCAGTAACACAAAGTCTGCCAATCTGAGTCTACAAACTGTTCCTACTCAGCGATAGTGAAGGAAAAGGTGGCGACCTCCCAGTGTACATTCTAGCCTTATCTTTATTTTCTTAGCTACACTTGGGAACAAAATAAATAAGAAGGTAAAATAGAACGAGCGGTATTTAAGCCAACATCGCATAAACCTAGTCATATAAAGAACAGCTTCCCTGAAAAGGACCGAAAGAAGGAAAACTTGAAGGAGAATTAGCAGTGCAAGCATATGCAAGCACCTCTATAACAAATTTGGGAATTAAATATAGAAGAGTTTCTCGTCTTGAGTCCTCTCCAAATATTGGAAGAGTGCAGGTCTGTAGAGAACGCCGTAACTGAATATAACAGGAATGCAGAATAGGCTCTGGGTTAGAATAGAACAGTAGGGTGGGTTTGGAATGCAGAATGGATCTACAAAGGTTACACTAAAATAGTAACCGAAGAAATTCAATCATTCCGTCAATCATAAAAGTGTTGTTTAGAAAAATTTTGAATGAAACAAAAACTATCACACTACCGGGATAAACTTGCAAATAACACATTTAAAATTAAGTTATTTATGATAATACTTTCTTCATACCTCTTATAATGAGGACGTAAAAACGTAAATTCACTTGATGTCTGTAGAGAGAACAGAACCACATAACGCATGCGCCTAACTGATTTAATCTGTGAACCTTAAAAGCATACAAAAGGGCTAGCTTGTTTGAAGTGGTTAAGGCATTGTTTAGTCTGCATGGTCCCTGAACTTGTGCATCTCAGATTCGAGATTAGATTTACGGTTATAAGTCAAAGAAAATGTATTGCGTTCCGTTAACACTATATATATATGTATATGTATATATATATATATATATATATATATACACACACACACGAGGTGTGTCAGAAAGTAACGAGAATTTTAAATTTTTGAACAAAATATGTTTTTATTCTTCTACATTGATGTTGTCGCCTTCAAAATAGTCCCCATTGGTGATTATGCACTTGTGCCAGCGCTTCTTCCAATCTTCGAAACACTTCTCAAACTCGATCTTTGAGATAGCCTTTAGTTCTTTCAGCGATGTGCTTTTAATGTCATCTAAGGCTTTAAAACGACAGCACTTTAAGGTTCTCTTTATTTTTGTAAATAGGAAAAAGTCACGCGGAGCCATATCTGGCGAATATGAAGGCTGGGGCATCGTTACAGTACTGTTTTTGGCCAAAAATTCATGAACAAGCAATGAAGTGTGAGCTGGTGAATTATCATGGTGCAAAAGCCATTAATTGTTTTTCCACAGATCCGGCGTTTTTTTCGGATTGCTTCACGCAAACGGCGTTGAACTTGTAGGTAGTACTCCTTATTGACTGTTTCACCTGGTGGCAGGAATTCATGGTGCACTATGCCATTAATATCGAAGAACACAGTGAGCATAACTTTCACGTTCGACCGCATTTGTCGAGCCTTTTTCGGTCTTGGCGAGCCAGAATGCCTCCACTGGGATGATTGAACCTTAGTTTCGACGTCATATCCGTAAACCCATGTTTCGTCACCTGTTATAATTCATTTCAGTAATTATGTATCGTCTTTGACTTCATTTAGTGACTCCTGAGCACCTTCCATTCGCCGCAGTTTTTGTTCAAAATTCAACAATTTTGGAACGAATTTTGCTGCCATGCATTTCATACACAAACCATTGGAAACAATGTCATGACATGATCCAATCGATATGCCAACATCAGCGACCTCTCTAATTGTGATTCGGCGATTGTTCATAACCATTTCTTTTTTCTTTTTCCACGTTTTCATTGGTTGTTGATGTGCTGGGGCGTCCAGGGCGTACGTCATCTTCATCGTCTTCACGGCCTTTTTGGAAACGCTTATACTACTCGTAAACTCTTGCTTTACTCATAGCAGACTCACCGTAGGCCTTTTTTAACATTTCACACACTTTGTTACACTTCATTCCATTTTTTACGTAAAATTTGATACAAATTCTTTGATCCATTTCTTTTAACAAACGAAAATCGTCGAACTCATAAAAACACGTCTAATGTTTTTTTGGCTGTCACAGACAAAGCATAATAAAAAAAATGTTTGACAATCGGACTCTCCAAACCCGCCAAATTAAAAAATTCTCGTTACTTTCTGAACACACTTCGTATATATATTACAAATCCATTAAAAATGTTAGTGATGCTTAACCCTCTTCAGGCGATCAGTAAGCGAAGTTTGTATGGTAAAGAAGCCTTGGGCCGGGCGACGACCAAATACGGAGCGGAGCTGCCCTGAGCTAAGCCGAGCGGAGCGGAATGAAGATTAACGGCATCAGCTGACAGAGTTCAGTCAATTTAAAGAACGCGTTTGTATCTTTTAACTCTAAATACTCTTTAAGCCACTGTAACGGATTCTATATAAATAGCGTAACCTTGGCAACGGTAATCTAGGTAATGAGAAATAATAAGTTTGTAGGCGTGGCCAGAGTGGTGGGGGAAGCGGACTCAGCTTAAAATCCAAACCTAGACTGAGTTGAAGTTACGCGTTGTGGAGCCCAGCGACGCTGTTTGACTACGCTCAACTCCGTTGCGCTTTCAGTGACCGCACTTACTTTAAAAAACATTATCTTCCGTTTTGTTGTTACGTTGTCCCCACAGCTCAGCGCAAATCTGCTCTACATTTAGTGGTCACCGGCCTTAATATTTTAAAATCTGACAGAAGAAAGCCTGGGTCATTGTAAGTGAAAAAGCAGTTTATTGAGCAAATTGTTTAAAGGCAACCATTTTATTTAGCTTTTATTGTCAAAGCCGTATAATTCGCAGCCCATGAAGAAAACGTCGCGGTAAATCTGAGCCAATAAAACTTGCAATTACGTCATAAACTGCGTTCATTTCTAAAGAAGGAAAACGATAAAATTAAAACTCAAATTACGGTTGTGTATTTGTAGGCCTATTATTGTTAGAAAGAACAGATGCAATTATTTACACTTAACATAGAATTCATAAAACAACAAACAACTAAAATATAAGTATTATACTATAACCAAACACTACACTATAAAGTTACACTATATATATATATATATATATATATATATATATATATATATATATATATATATATATATATATATAATATATATTATATATATATAATATATATATTATTATTATTATTATTTGCGCATAAACCCTGTTGGATCACGCAAAGCACTCCGACTCATGTCTTGTTCCTTCTAATCCTCCACATCTCCCTCATCCTGTCCCCATGGATCCTCTTCCGCTCCTCCGTCCATTTTACCCCTGCTCTCTTTGGGATTTCATTCTCTGGGACCTTCCAACCGAGCATATTTCTCCTGTATGCGTTCCTGTCTTCAACGTCTGTGGAGTCTATTCCTGCGTCTATTCTGACTTGTGCGATCCACGACGTTGTTGATTTGACACCTTGTATATACTTAAGGATTCTGTTGGCAAGTCTCGTTGTTGGGAGTCTACTGATGTGGCCATAGAACCGAAGCCTCCTTCTTATGATATCTGCTGTCAGGTTCGATATCTTCTCTGTGGTCTTCCGGGAGTGCAACTTGTATCCATCTTCTGTTAATCTCGGGCCAAGGATCTTCCTCAAGATTTTGCTTTCTTCCTTCAATATATATATATATATATATATATATATATATATATATATATATATATATTTATATATATATATATATATATATATATATATATATATATATATAAAACTTATGGTATGGTTTCGAGGATGTCGCTTTAAAAAAAACAACTTTTATTAATTAATTACAGTAACAATTTAATATAAACTTAAAAACTTATAATAATTACTTAAGTTCGTCTCATATTCATTGATATGCGAACTGAGTGAAATGTCTACTAACACTGAGCTTATGCTCTTACTTCTCTACGTACAATGAAAATGCTTACCATGCTAAAAACTACATTGTCATCACTAAATCTAGCAAAGTCTACAATTATTCTATATATAAGTCATCCACCCCTAAGCAAAACTTCTGGGGGTGGTTGAACAGCAGCTTCCCTCGAAGTTTTCCCAATTAGCTTCTTAGACGCTAAATATAATAGTTAGGATTTCTGATTCATACTTAGCTGTGTGTGTGTGTGTGTGTGTGTGTGTGTGTGTGTGTGTGTGTGTGTGTGTGTGTGTGTGTGTGTGTGTGTGTGTGTGTGTGTGTGTGTGTGTGTGCGTGCGCGCGCGCGTGTGTGTGCGTGTGCGTGTGCGTGTGCGTGCGTGCGTGCGTGTGTGTGTGTGTGTGTGTGTGTGTGTGTGTGTGTGTGTGTGTGTGTGTGTGTGTGTGTTTAGCACGCTCATGCTCGCCATTTTAATTCGAATTCATTCATATTTTGCACAAAAATCGTTTGTGTTGATATCTTAGACAAATTCATTCAAAAATTTTCAATTTCAAATCATTAATAAAATTCATAACTTTTCTATTTTTGCTGTGTTTTTGAAAGTCTGATTTCATCATCATAATCAGCGTTGAAAACTGCATTAAGCAGGATTTTCAAAATTCGATATAATTAGGAAAAAACATTATAACGGCGGTCAGGGTTTATTTTCTTTTAAATAGCTAAACGATAAAAGTTTAAGACGTTTATCGTTTGATAAGTTCAAATCAGAATTTAATAAATAGTTAAGTAAATGTGTGCGCTTCTATCACGTCAGCTAGACAGCTGCGTGCCGCGATTAGTTCATTTGAAACGAATCGTGTTTTCGATTTATAAAATGGAGCTTGAATTTAATTAAGGAATTCCAGAAAGTGAGAACGGCGACCAAACAAACCCTTGCTTGCTTTTATTTCCAAGCGCTGAGGAATGCGAGTTATTTGAAAACCGAGTGTACGGGGCTGCCCTCCAGACTTGGGGCAAACAGACCACTGTCTTTTTAATTACTCTACGCTACACTTGTTTTGAAATGCGCTTCTGAAGTGTTGTAACTACAGTTTGTAACAATTTGCTTGCTTTAACGGAGAACTGCGTTTTAGAAAAAAAAATAGAAGAGAAATTTAATATATTGCCGATCTTACAATGCTGTAAAATTTAAACGTTATACAATGGGTAAAAAAGGAAATGAAAATGTTTGATCTACTAAATGTGTTCAGAAAGTAACGAGAATTTTAATTTTTTGAACAAAATATTTATTTATTCTTTTACATTGATGTTGTCGAATTCAAAATAGTCCCCAACACTTCTCAAACTCGATCTTTGAGATAGCCTTAAGTTCTTTCAACGATGCGCTTTTAATGTCATCTACGGATGTAAAACGACGGCCCTTTAAGGTTCTATTTATTTTTGGAAATAGGAACAAGTCACACGGAGCCATGTCTGGCGAATATGGATGCTGGGGCATCGTTATAGTACTGTTTTTGGCCACAAATTCACGAAGAAGCAATGAAGTGTGTGAGCTGGTGCATTATCGTGCACCATGAATTGTTTTTCCACAGATCCGGACGTTTTTTCGGATTGCTTCACGCAAACGGCTTTGAACTTGTAGGTAGTACTCCTTATTGAGCGTTTCACCTGGTGGCAGAAATTCATAATGCACTATGCCATTAATATCGAAGAACACAGTGAGCAGAACCTTCACGTTCGACCTCACTTTTCGGTTTTGGCGAACCAGAATGCCTCCACTTGGATAATTGAGCCTTAGTTTCGACGTAATATCCATAAACCCATGTTTCGTCACTTGTTATAATTCATTTCAGTAATTCTGCATCGCCGTTGACTTCATTTGATGACTCCTGAGCAACTTCCATTTGCCGCTGTTTTTGTTCTAAATTCAACAATTTTGGAACCAATTTTGCTACCACGCGTTTCATTCACAAAACATTAGAAACAATGTCATAACATGATCCAATCGATATGCCAACATCATCAGCGACCTCTCTAATTGTGATTCGGCGATTGTTCATAACCATTTCTTTCACTTTTTCCACGTTTTCATCGGTTGTTGATGTGCTGGGGCGTCCAGGGCGTTCGTCATCTTCAACGTCTTCACGGCCTTCTTGGTAACGCTTATACCACTCGTAAACTCTTGCTTTACTCATAGCAGACTCACCATAGGCCTTTGTTAACTTTTCGTGCACTTTTTTACACTTTATTCCATTTTTTATGCAAAATTTGATACAAATTATTTGATCCATTTCTTTTAACAAACGAAAATCGCCGAGCTCATAAAACACATCTAACCTTAGTGGCTGTTACAAAGTCAACAATGAACACAGCTGAAAGTTTTATCATACTTCAAGGGTATGTATACCAACATAAAAAAATGTTTGACAATCTGACTCTCTAAGCCCGCGAAATTTAAAAATTCTCGTTACTTTCTGAACACACCTCGTCCATCAAATGCAAATGTATAACATAAATCTTGTACAATACACCCAACTGTTAAAGCTCTATTTTTTTATGTTATTCAGGCTATTATCGCCTCCCTAAATGTAAGTGTGAGTGTAAAGTGTTAACGTCGTAAGAGTAGTGTTGTAAGTGTAAGTGTGTTAGACTGGAGTACCACGAGGTGCTAAATCTTCTCAATAGGTGCAGGTAGTCTGCACCCCCTGCGGGGTGTGTTAACGCTCTAATAATGGAGATAGCAGAACTGGGCAACAGCTTTCAATAATAATTTTAATATTTATTAATAAGTTTATTTATATACTATGCTCAAGATATATTGAACTGTAAACGCTCTAAACAATGTGTGCTTAAAGGTTTGAGTATGTGGTATAATGTGTAAATATTTCATTTTTTTGTTTTTTTTTTTGTTTATCGTCCGACTATTGTGCACACTTAGGCTAATGCAGACGATGGGTTGATTTATAGCGTATGAAAATGCCAAGCCCTCGCCGGGAATCGAACATTTACATACGATTCCCGGAGTTCCGCCGGCCACTTTATCCACTAGGCTATCCACTACACACGACTCAGTATTGCTACATTGCTCATCTCTTCTCAGTATGCGCTTTCGTTCCCGATAGATGTTTATATTACAAAGGTCAACTATACTTGAGACAGGCCATAACAGTAATTGTTGTATTGAACGTGAGTAGGTTTAGTAACTCAACAGACTGCTGGGTGATTTATACATCTGAAACAACAAGCAGAAAAGTGATACATATCAAAAGGATCTTAAAGAAAGTATCTTTCAAAATACACCGCAAATTATCAAATCAGTTTTGAAATCATTTATGGTCAAATAAGTGTTGCGAAAACATTACGCAAACACTGGCAATATCTATAGCTTCACAAAAAAATGGTTTTTTTCACCGAATTTGAGATAAAAGATATTTATTGTTTATATATATATATATATATATATATATATATATATATATAAAAAATTTGTTTATATTGTTTATATATATATATATATATATAATCGGTTACGTTCTTCGAATTACTAACGGGTTGTAAATTTATGTTACTTGAAATTTTCTGTCTGGTAGCAATTATAATCTACGTATATGGTCAAAATCTAATCGCTTGAAAATAAAATATTAAAAATTTGTAATAGAATTTGTTTCTATCACTTCGTATAGAAATTTGCGAGAAGCTATATAATTTAATTAATTGAAATTTCCTTTGAAAATACGAAATCCTATTAAAAACCCACAAAATGAATGTCTTGTTTGTTTTAGTATTTTATTAAACTTACTAATTTGATGACTTACAGAATTAGGTAAGTTTTAACGCACATTGTACCGCGGGGGGTGCAGACTATTGAGAGGATTTACACGTCCCTCGCGGTACCCGCGTCTAACACACATGTACACTTACGATTTTAACCCTTTACACTCACTTACATTTATGGAGGATATTATAGTGTCAATGTGTTTTTCGCCTTAAAATAAAAAAAAAATTAAAAAATTAACGCACATTACATAAGTTATCGTACAAATGCATTTTATGTATTTTCATTTTATTATACTTACTACTTTGATGACTTAATAATTTAGGTAGATTTTCCAATTTAGGTAGGATAATTTTACGACAATAATGTACGATAATAGTTCTTATAAAAATGCACTTTAAGGCTGACACGGTTCATTTTGTGTATGTTTACAAAAAACATTTACGGTTAAAGCGGAGTTTTTACTAGAACACAAAGGTAAATTACAAGAAGGATAATACTGGGATAAAATTTCGAATTAACGGGGTGGAAAATGACTTGTATAAAAAGAAGTTTAAAGAAAATAAATGAGATTTTAAACGGACTGTCGAATGACAAAGCTGGGTTTAATGAACGTTACTCAAGAAAAAATTAAAAGAGGAGATCATTTATAGAATATAATTCACGATACATTTCCTTTCCTTCTTATAACAAACACATTCTTTCTGTACGTTTTTAACAGTTTATATATTTAATGGTTTGTTTTTTAAATGTTTTATTAACATTATGTTATACGAGGCGTGTTCAGACAGTAAAGACAATTTTTTAATTTCGCGGGCTTGGAGAGTCTGAATGTCAAACATTTTTTTTATTATATTGGTACACATGCCCTTGAAGTATGATAAAACGTTTAACTGTTTTCATTGCTGACTTTGTCTGTGACAGCCACTAAGGTTAGACGCGTTTTTATGAGCTCGGCGATTTTCGTTTGTTAAAAGAAATGGATCAAAGAATGTGTATCAAATTTTGCGTAAAAAATGGAATAAAGTGTAACAAAGTGTGTGAAATGTTAACAAAGGCCTATGGTGAGTCTGCTATGAGTAAAGCAAAAATTTACGAGTGGTATAAGCGATTCCAAGAAGACGTTTAACGCCCTGGACGCCCCAGCACAACAACCGATGAAAACGTGGAAAAAGTGAAAGAAATGATTATGAATAATCACCGAATTACAATTAGAGAGGTCGCTGATGATGTTGGCATATCGATTGGATCATGTCATGACATTGTTTCCAATGTTTTGTGTATGAAACGCGTGGCAGCAAAATTCGTTCCAAAATTGTTGAATTTTGAACAAAAACAGCGGTGAATGGAAGTTGCTCAGGAGTCACTAAATGAAGTCAACGACTATGCAGAATTACTGAAACGTATTATAACAGGTGACGAAACATGGGTTTACGGATATGACGTCGAAACTAAGGCTCAATCATCCCAGTGGAGGCATTCTGGCTCGCCAAGACCGAAAAAGTCTCGACATATGCGGTCGAACGTGACGGTTATGCTCACTATGTTCTTCGATATCAATGGCATAGTGCATCATGAATTCCTGTCACCAGATGAAACGGTCAATAAGGAGTACTACATACAAGTTCAACGCCGTTTGCGTGAAGCAATCCCAAAAAAACTCCCGGATCTGTGTAAAAACCATTAATGGCGTTTGCACCACGATAGTGTACGATAATGCACCATTGTTTGTGAATTTTTTGCCAAAAACATTACTGTAATGGTGCCCCAGCCTCCATATTCGCCAGACATGGCTGCTTGTGACTTTTTTTCCATTTCCAAAAATAAAGAGAACCTTGAAGGGCCGTCGTTTTACAGACGGAGATGACATTAAAAGCGCATTGCTAAAAGAACTAAAGGCTATCTCAAAGATCGAGTTTGAGAAGTGTTTCGAGGATTGGAAGAAGCGCTGGCACAAGTGTATAATCTCCAATGGGGACTATTTGAAAGCGACAATATCAGTGTAGAAGAATAAATAAAGATTTTGTTCAAACATTAAAATTCTCGTTACTTTCTGAACACATCTAGTATATAAATACTTTTCATAAATACTAAGAGGTTTTGTGCAACAAAAGATTTTGGTCTATGACAGCTCTAGCATATGAGAGACACCGAACCATTGGGATGTTTGATCCTAGAAGTTCGCTTTAATAATAATAATTACATTTAGTTTCAATTAAGTTACTTGCAGTAAATTAAAAATGACACCTGTAACCAAAAATGTCGGTAGTTGCTTTATTAGAATGTTGATTTCATTTTGATTAACATAGTTGACTGTCCACCACAGCTTATCAAAAAACTGTTCCTGCTGATAAGAATGATAAAGCTCTCTTGTTCAATAGCAATGCATCAGTGCTAGAGCAATCAAATTAAAACACATTGAAACATCACGAAACGATTTTTAGTGAGTTTTAATTGAAAAATTTGCTATAGGAGCTGTAGAAGAAGACGCAGACCTGAAATGAGCACTGACCTCTAGATTACTTTTTGAAGGGTCGTAAAAATTGTTATTGTGTGTATCTGTGTGTGTGTGTGTGTGTGTGTGTGTGTGTGTGTGTGTGTGTGTGTGTGTGCGCGCGCGTGTGTGTGTGTGTCTTTGTGTAAACACTTTCAATTTTGCAAATTTGGTCCTATTTTATTAAAATTTAATGAAAAAATCGATTATGGTAACTGCTTCGACAAATTCGTTCATCAGTTTCAAGATGGCGGCCATTAAAAAACTTCAAAAAATTCATATTTTTTTATCTTAAATGTTTTTTTTTAAAATCTTATTTCACATTAGTAATCGGCCATTAAAAACTTCATCAATTGGATTTTTAATTTTCAAAATCCGTTGAAATTAAAAAAACCTTTGACGGCGATCAGGGTTCATTTTCATATTTTCAACGTAATTTGGAATTTTAAAGTGCAAAGATATACAGATATTTTCCATGATAATCAGAATTTCGAAAAGAGTAACAAAAAGGAAATACTTTTGTAAATTCATTTCTATACGTCAGCGAGACAGCTGCGTGCGGCGATTATTATCCATTCTTTACACATTCACCGAAGCACGTAACAGGGTGAGTAAAACAAAGCTGAGACACCCAATCAGTTCAGTTCGGCATCACGTAGCTCTCTAATAGCTTAAAACACGCACGTACTTGTGTACCAAACTTCCGTAGCATCGGTTAACGGCTGATCAGGGGTGTGATTGGTTTTTAACCTTGTTTGTAAAGTTTTCTTTGGCTTACCGAAACAAAATCGCAACTTCGCTAAGTTCAAGTTTAAAAATTACGTGGCACGCAGCTGGTGGCGTGATGGAAGCTGATTTACAAAATTACCTATTTATATTACTCTTTTTTTCTAATTAAAAATCCGCATATATTAGCATTTTAAACTTTCAAATTGCAAGAAATAACTCGACGACCGTCAATTTAAACTTTTTTGTTTCACTTTATTTTTAAAATTCTAAGTTAAAATTTATGCAGTTTTTAAAGCTGATTAAATTATATTTTCATAAATACTTAAGATAATAAATTTATCAATTTTAAAGTTCTGAAATTGTCGACAGTTTTAAATTTGTGAACTAATTTCGCTGGTTAACGGACTTGTCTAAGGTATACCAAAATCGATTTTTGTGCCAAGTTTGAATCAGACTGGACTAACGTGAGCGTGCTATTATATATCGATATAAATTTTCAACTTTAAAAAGTTGTCTAGAGTTCAGGATCGGCGCTCATTTCAAGATCCCGGGTATAAGCCTTATTATAGCCATGATTATCGCTCCAGGAGCTTATTTAATAATCTGAATTCGCTAAATAATCTTGATAACTGACGAAATATATTTTCGTGTTTTCAATGTTTAAAAAGCTAATCAATGCCGGCTAAATATCAAGGCTAAATATTACAATAGTAAAAAAATATATATATTACATACCAGCGTATGACACTAATAAACTATTTGTTTCTAATTATTTTTATATTCTTCTTCTTTTCTGTTAAGATTATTGTTACTATGTTGAGTATAATAATCTGCCTTCCCTAGCTTCGTCAATTCTATTTTAGTTGACGCGTTTCGAAGAACATCCATCTTCAAAAACTATATCTATACTGGTCACTAATATTATGGCCCGTCCTATTTATAATTTTCTATCTCCACCTCTTACCCCTCCTCTGTTCAACACGTATATATTAAACCTGACGTGCTCGCTTCTGATTGGCTCTTCAAGATCATACGTTTTCGCTCGCTTCTGATTGGCTCCTTTCAAACTTTCTCTTCAACGGTCGATCCTCCTGTTAACTTTTGAAAATTTTTAGATTTTGAAAAAAAAATATCTGCTGCGACGATATCTGTTCATTTATTATGTTTTCTCCCTTTAATTTAGATTAAAAAAATTTCCAAGTTCTCTAAAATGTTCATACGTCTTCTTTTTTCTGCCATATGTAGTTCCTTCATTGAATTTTTTATTTCTCGAGGTATGTGTCCCTCTTTTATTAAATGTGACGCATAATTTGAATCATTTTTGCCGATATTGAATGATCTAACATGTTCTTTAAACCTAGTTCTAAATTTTCGTCCCGTTTGTCCTATGTAGACTGCCTCGCATCCACACTGTATTCTGTATACCCCATTCTTACTATATTTGTCCTTTTCTTCTATATTCTTTGTCAGTTTGTTCCTTATTGTATTATTTGTAGCCATTGCTATGTCTATATCATATTTTCTAAAAAATTCTTAAATTTATGTGCCTTCTCCGTATATGTTAATTTAACCCATTTTCCTTTTTTATCCTTTCTTTTATCGCTGTTTTCTTCCTCTCTCTTTCTTTTAATTCTCCGTAACAGATTTCTTATAATTTTAAAATCATAATCGTTGTTCACTGCTGCTTGGAAAATTGTATTCAATTCTTTATATTCTTTCCTCTTTAGTGGTACATTTAATAATCTATTGAACATGTGTCTAAACGCCGCTAGTATATGTTCTAATTGGTGTTTTGACTTTACGTTAATTATATTATCTGTGTATGTATCTTTTCTATATATTCCAAATTCAATTGTTTGTGCTTTCCTTTGTATTCTTAAATCTAAAAAATTTAAACTACCTTTCTTCTCTTCTTCTATTTTAAATTTTAAATTTTTGTTTATAACCTATATTAATTCAATAGTTACAAAGATTCATCCACTGATAATCACTTAGTCTAGAATAGTTAGTCTCTTATAGTAATGTAACCTAACAACTGCATCAGTTGAAATGGTTTTACTCTTTTCCAATCTTCTAAGCAATCGTTGTTGAGTAGCTGGAGGGCTTCGACATTGATGTGTTGATGTGGTCTTTGTTCCTGACTTTGAGCGAATTTTCTGACCTTATTATTGACATTTAGAACATCAAGATCTTAATGTAAGTTGTCATTTTGGATGTACCAAGGAGCATTAACGATACCGCGGAAGTACATTATTTTGAAAACGCTGAACAATATTTCCATTACTTTGACTGGTGCAACCCCACATTTGAATACCGGTTCATACTGGTTCAAGGACCTGCTGATAAAGTAATAACTTGTTGTGTACTAATAGGGAAAAACGACGACACATTAAATAAACATCTCTGTATTTAGTTTCAGCTCTTCTTGCTTTTTCTTTACAAGCGGCTTCCACTAATGTATGACACCTTAACGTCATGCAAAGATATTTGGCTGCATTGTGGTATGGAACCACTTGATGACTAATAAAGACAGGTTTGTGTTCAATACACTTATTGGTGAAACCAACATACAGATTTTCTGTCATTCAGTTTCATTCGTCATTTCTTAGTCCAGCTTTGTATATCGTGTACAGCAGCTTGAATTTTTCTGGTGGACTCAATGTCATTTTCACTAACTAAAATAGCTGTTTCGTCATCAAATGTAGCGAAAAAACTTTCTTCAAATGTCGATAAATCACTGGTATACAGAAGATATACGTTTAGCCCCACTACACTACCCTGTGACACTCTTAATTGGAAAAAAAATGTGAGATAGTAGAAGTTATGAATTATTAAGGTTTTAAAACATTTTCTATTTGATAAACAAATTTCATTGTATATAGATTTTGTTCGAGCTTTTATCGAAGTCGATATTTTGTTCAGTTTTAATGGAATCGGATAAAAATTGCCAATGGAGAAGGGTAAAACCAACAACAACACAAAAAAAAGATGGCAGTGGCAAGACTGCCGACAGAAGTGACTACTTCTTATCACGAGTTATAGCTATATGTTTTATACCACAAAATAAAATTTATAGTCGATTTTCAAAATCATGAGTACGTTCATTTCAGTTTCATATATTTCTAAATACAATATTATATGATTTTATTGTTTTTTTACCAAGACATAGATTTTTGCTACTCGACACTAGAATAGGCTGATCATGGGAGAAGCACGGAGTCCCAAATATATTCCTGTTACTCTTAATATCTTACCCTGTGACTTATTAATTGTAATTGTAAATGTCAACTTCAATGGAAACTACAATATTTTAATTTCGAAAGGATGTTGTTTGGAATAATGATTGTTTCAATTAAAATAATTGCAAATGTAAGTTTATAAACAATAACTTTACAATAAATAATAACAGGGATTCAGATTTTTAAAACGGGAATACATCTCAGGTACCTAAACCATGTTCATTTTAAATTTCATCTCAATCGGTCCAGTAGTTAATGTGTGATTGAATAACAAACAAAAACACACACATAAACTTTCAAATTAAAAATATTATATTAAGAAGTATAAAATATTATTTAAATGTCACTGTTGTAGGCTACAGTTAACACATATCACAAAACTGAATACTAATACTGAATTCAGTTGCACTGGGTAAGTAGTATAATGACATTTAAATATTTATTATTCACACCTACCAATATATATTAACATATAAAACGTCACTGTTACACAGTTAATACTTGTCATAAAACTAAATACTAAATAAAGTCGAACTGGGTAAGTAGTATAATGGCGTTTAAAATAATTTAAATAATTATTATTCACACCTACCAATATATAATAAACGTATAAAACGTCAAAGTTGAACTGGGTAAGTAATATAATGGCGCGAACATACAAGTTTTCATTTCAAAAGTACATTTTAAAACAAAAATATATATAAGAGCGTGATGCGTGACGGCAAACTGAATTTTTTTCCCGTGCAAAACATACATTCATACCCCGCCATAAGGAGTATTCATTTCAAAAAGTAATAAAAAACCTTAAAAAAGATTCCCTAATCGGAACACACTTCTAGGTCTTCAAAAACCAATATGTGCTTCAGTACTCTTTCAATGGTGAATTTTGTAAAAACCTTTTCTGAGTGAGTCACTGCGTTACAAAATAAACTTACTGACATAATTTCAAATTTATGGCTTCAGAGGCTTCGACTCGACCACGATGAATTAGTCAGTCAGGATGTGTTGTTTTATTCATGTTGTAGTTACTTAATAGAGTTCAATTTTTCTGACTTGAATGACTTTAATAGGACTTTGTCGATAAACGTAAATATATCAAGTTTGTATTTGGGATATTTTTATATCTGTACAGTGGTGTAAAGGGTCCCCTCCCGGGTGTTTGAAGGGGACTTTGGGCAATGAATTGTCATTATGTGGGAGTTCAGAGCCCGTAGTGGCTTCGTTTTTTTATGAAAATTAGTTTAGTGGAGGGAAAACGTTTTTTGTAAATATAAAATTATTATCTTATATCGTATACAAGTTATAACGTACGTGTTTTTGAAATATGAAAAGCTTAAATATTTTTTGTAATAACAATAATATTATATAATTATACTTTCTAAAAGCTATACGGAAAGTAACCTCAGTTCAAGTACTAGTTAGGGTAGAACCATCGCCACATATGATGGGTGTGCCGTGATAAGATTTCTTTGCGCGACAAACCATACAGCAAAAGATATCCATTACAATTTTTTTTTCTTAACGTCTCAATACTTTATGCCAGTCAGATTGATGAGGACGAGGTAAGGACAAAAGCAATGCGAGTAACTGCAGTTCCAACTAAGAACTTTTAGGTGCGCAGTTCAGAGACGCAACAGAGAAGACTGAACGGTGCTTTAGTCACATCGACAACCGAGCCGTCATCCATTGAGAAATCTGTGCTGTCTGTAGAGAAAACATAATCATGAATGGTGTTTTGCGTCAGTGATGACGAATATTAAAAAAATCCAACATAAGGATAAAGTGTAATCGACCGTTATCAGTGTGGCATTCAAAAAGCTGATGGAGCAGTCACCGATATCTGAACTTCAGAACAATTTACTCAAATTTCACTTAATTTGCAGGAGGTAGTGAGAGAACAACTAGACTACCGTAAGTTCTGTATTCGAAGGGTGTCATTGAAGTGGTGGTTAGACCTCTCGACCACGATAACCACCACATCTTTTAGCCGTCTCGGTGGCCTAGTTGAGAGCGTACTAGGCTTTCACTCCGAGGACCCGGGTTCGATTCCCGACGAGGGCTTGTCATTTTCATACGCTATACATCATCAAATCGTCTGCATTAGCTCAAGTGTGCACAATAATCGGACGTTAAACACCAAAAAAATGAATTCCTTTTTCGTTACGGTGTGGAAGGTGAAAGTTTTCTTAACAGAATCGTGACTATGATTCTTATGTGAATTGCCGAAGCTAAACAGCAGTCTATGGTGTAAGGGTCATACAACTTCACCAAACAATCCAAAGAAAGCGCTTGTCAGAAAGATATGTCAATATTGTTAGTGGAATTTATGAAAAACGTGATTATACTTGGCCTACGTGATTAGAGAATTTCAGAATTTCGTTTTTTGCACGATAACGCTCGTCCGTACACTGCTTATCTGACTAGAGACTTGTTTGTTGAGTAATTTAAAATTGGATGTTTTTGAACCATCCACTGCAGTCATGACCTGGCTTCCAGTGGCTTATTTATATGAAGACGTCAGAGCTTTGACTCGAAAGAACTTCAAAATGCTGTAACAGCTTTGCTACAATCATAGGTGACAGAATTTTATGAAGTATGTAAACATAGATAGACACAAACATGTGGTTAGAATCGGTGTTAATTTCAAGATATCGAGCGGGGCCTTACCATAATGGCCTCTCCAAAGCTTTTTTTACAAAGGACATTTACTAACAACAAAATATTATTTTCCAGTAATTAGGAACACCAGGACGTTGTACATGCTCTAAATCCGGGCAAATTTTACATCAATAAGTAAGCTCGCTTTACGTAAATACGCTTGCAAAATTCTTTGAGTCAAAAGGTTTGAATATGTACGCGCGTTAAAAGTTTGCCGGCAGAGTGTGAAATTAAAATCATTTAAATCAGGTTTTTGTATTCATAAAGAGGGAGAGTTATATTCATCTCGTTCAGCTTAAGTTGTGTTATAACGACAAGAAATTTTGTCAGATTATTATTAATGTTCAGTGCCCAAAAACAAACCACCGACTTACAACCATACTTTAAATAATATGTTTTGAAAGTTAGGAAAAAGAATTACTTATACGATTTGCGTGATTGATTTAATTTTTTTAATTAATAAAAATTGTGTAAAAGGAGAACGCAGCCGTAAATGTTACGGAAACAAGTTTCTAACTATATATATAATATATTTGAAAGGAAAACAATTTTATGAGGGAATTGTTTTCCCTAGTACTTTTCTTATATGAGGGGAAAATAGAAACTCTAGTCTTGTACATATTATTAGTATTCTTGAAGTAAATTAAAGTCTACCAGTGAGCTGACAATTTCATAGTCCTGTGTTATGATTTCTGCTTATGAAAGTAAGGGACGTGAGTTCAAAAGCGGCTAGTGATATTAGTTTTTTTATATTTATTTATTTGTTTAAAATTACGTATAAAAATATCTATAGTTTTATATATATATATATATATATATATATATATATATATATATATATATATATATAACTAGTCATTATACAACATGTCCGAACTGTTTAGCATGCATTTGTTTAGAACGTTTACAGTTAAACAACGTTTAACTGTACAATGTACGAGGGTTGATCAAATATAAACGAGACTGATTTTTTAAAAAAAATATTGCTTACTTACAAATTATTCTTGATACAACTTATTTTTCTACATAGTCTCCCGCACGAGTAACACATTTTTCCCACCGGATTGGAAGTTTTTTAATTCCATCTTCGTAAAAAGTTCTCGGGCGTTCATTGAGCCATTGGAGCACGGAGGTCTCCACCGCAGAATCGTCTTCGAAACGCTGGCCTCCAAGCGTCTCTTTGAGTGGCCCAAACAGGTGATAGTCGCAGGGTGATAAGTCTGGACTGTATGAGGGATGTTCCATTGGTTCCCAGCCAATTTGATCGAGTTTAAGCCTCGTAGCGTTCGCCGAATGTGGTCGGGCATTATCGTGAAGAAGAATGACGTTTCTCGCCGGTTTAGATTTCCTTTTCCTACGAAAAGACTGTTTTGCGGCCTCTAAAACATCGCAATAATATTGTGCATTTATTGTGCGTCGTTGATGGAGGAAATCGACGTGAAAGGCGCCTTGATTGTCGAAAAATACAGTGGCCATTACTTCCCGGCCGACGATCGTGATTAGGCCTTCAGGTTTTCTACTGCTTCCGACCTTCGGCGAATTCCTTGTGCCAAGCAAAAACGCGAGCTCTTGACAGGGTCCTGTCCCCGTATTGAGCCGTCAATCTACGAAAGATTTCAGTCGGATTGACCCCCTCCTTGGCCAAAAACTTAATAATAATTCTCTGCTCCACGGAAACGTGCACTTCACTCTCACTCATTGTATAGTTTTATTCTGAAAGGTCCGAACGGAAATGTTGCCCGTCTACGCCCGTCCCAAACCTCCCAGGCTACCTGAAACCCCACCCTTTAGAGTTCAATGTCCAACGGAAAAGTTTTTAGAAAGTCAGTCTCGTTTATATTTGATCAACCCTCGTACAATATACAATGTACAAGATACAATGTAAAATATCTTGCACATTGTATTTAAATATATTAATAAATATTTACATTATTAATGATCGCTTATGAAAGCTTGTAGTAACAAGTGTATAATTTCAATTTGGTAATATGATTAGCGGTATAATTGAACAAGTATGAACCAATAATGATATATAATTATTTCACTTTTTAATATATATATATATATATATATATATATATATATATATATATATATATACGAGGTGTGTTCAGAAAGTAACGAGAATTTTTAAATTTCACGGCTCATAGAGTCTGATTGTCAAACATTTTTTTTAATACGTTGGTATACACGCCCTTGAAGTATGATAAAACTTTCAGCTGTTTTCATTGTTGACTTTGCCTGTGACAGCCACTAAGGTTAGTCATGTTTTTATGAGCTCGGCGATTTTCGTTTGTTAAAATAAATAGATCAAAGAATTTGTATGAAATTTTGCGTAAAAAATGGAATAAAATGTAACAAAGTGTGAAATGTTAACAAAGGCCTATGGTGAGTCTGCTATGAGTAAGGCAAGGGTTTACGAGTGGTATAACTGTTTCCAAGAAGGCCGTGAAGACGTTGAAGATGAAGGCCTTGGACGCTCCAGCTCATCAACAACCGATGAAAACGTAGGCAGTTTCCACTAAGGCTCCACAAGTGCGGTCGAACGTGAAGGTTATTCTCACTGTGTTCTTCGATATTAATGGCATAATGCATCATGAATTCCTGCCACCAGGTGAAACGGTCAATAAGAAGTACTACCTACTAATTCAACGCCGTTTGCGTGAAGCAATCGGGAAAAAATGCCCGGATCTGTGGAAAAACAATTCATGGCTTTTGCACCAGCTCACACTTCATTGCTTGTTCGTGAATTTTTGGCCAAAAACAGTACTGTAACGATGCCCCAGCCTACATATTCGCCAGACATGGTTCCGTGTGACTTTATCCTATTTCAAAAAATAAAGAGAACCTTTAACGGCCGTCGTTTTATAGTCGTAGATGACATTAAAAGCGCATCGCTGAAAGAACTGAAGGCTATCTCAAAAATCGGGTTTGAGAAGTGTTTCGAGGATTGGAAGAAGCGCTGGCACAAGTGCATAATCACCAATGGGGACTATTTTGAAGGCGACAACATCAATGTAGAAGAATAAATAAATATTTTGTTCAAAATATTAAAATTCTCGTTACTTTCTGAACACACCTCGTATATATGTATATATTGTATATATGTAATAAGAGAGAGGAAGAGAGAGAGAAAAGAATTGATGTACATAACATAGTACTTGAAGTAGGTGATAATCCTCTATCAATTATATTACAATTACTAAAACTGCATTTGAAACTTTTATAAAAAATTAGCATTAGTACTTGTAAATTAGTATTTGTAATTCCTCTAAAAGTATAATGTGAAAATCTAATTTGTTTGTTTCAGGATCAGTCCTGCTGCCTTCATATCCTACTCGCAGTGAGTAAAAATGACTTTTTGAATAAAATTAATTTTTGTTTTAGCATTATATATTAATGCCATATATGAATATAATTTCGCTTTGGATTTTATGTTTGTATTTTAAGGCGAAAAGCACATTGAGACTATTATCGCCTCGCTAAATGTAAGTGTCAGTGTTAAAATTGTAAGTGTAGTGTTGTAAGTGTAAGTGTTTGTTAGACTCGGGTACCGCGAGAGACTATAAATCCTCTCAATAGGGGCAGCTTGTCTGCACCCCTCTGCGGGGTGGCTTTCGATTATAAACATGTATATAATCAAACTAAGAGATATTTTGAAAATCAAATTTTTAAATTAAAAGACTGAAGTTTTAACGCTTAAAAAAGGATTAACTTTTAGATCTCAAGCAAGGAATTTAAGAACATTACCAGTTAGATTCCCCTTTACCATTTGTTGGCAGGGCTGACATCAGTATTTACGTGCGACCATTATACATAGCTGTTTTGATGCGCAATTTTTCTCTTGTTGTACAGTTTTTTCCTTTTGTTAGTGCCTCATGGTTTCTCTGATTTTGTATCAGTTTTGTTTTTGGTGGTGGCCACTTTTAAGGCGGCGGTAGACAGAACATTGGTGTAAACATTTGCTATCGCGTCACGCGTGATTTCGTAACGCATACGTTATAATTGCTTCGTACATAGATAGATAGATTATATTCTAGAGGAAGGGATTTGTTCAACCCCAGGCACTGCGATCAACTGACCTATTGTGTAACTTACCTCTTAAAATACCTAGTTCAGCAGATTGGTGCCCTTAATAAGTTCCAACAACCCACTGACTAGCTCATTATGCTGAAGATCCCTGGGGTCTTGGAAACCAAAAACCCCTAGTCTCCTACTAGCAACAGCCTCACAATCATAAATTATGTGATCTGCAATTTTCTCCTCCTTCCTGCACAATCTACACACGGTTTCTCCGTGGTAACACCTATCCTGTTCATGTGCACCCTCAGACCACAGTGCCATGTTATGAGCCCCATGATCCTCCTTAGTTGTGCTCTGCCCAGTACATCTGCTGCCTCTTTAATTCCTCCAGAAGGAACTTTGCTTAAGAGACGTTTACTATGGGAATGCCCTTGAAGGTTGTCCGATCTTACCTGGTGTTGGCAAGTAATCCACCCATTAATAGCGGACCTGGCCAACGATAGAGAAATCCCTAAAGCCGGCTCAGGTCCGATAAACTCAGATGCAGATCCAAGTCCAGCCAGTCGGTCTGCCTCCTCATTACCCTCAACTCCCCTATGCCCTGGAACCCAGTGAAGAGTTACCCAGTTATCCCGGGACTGAATGTCAAGGTACTTCCTACACTCCCAGACCAGCTTGGAAGAACCATATGTCACTTCAAGTTTTTGTACTTATGTATATTTGAAGTGACTTCTTCTAAACAGCTGATTTCATACATTTTTTGCTTCAGAGTAATTTCAACTGAGGTTATGTTTCTTTCTTCTTTTCGTTTCACCCTCTTTGGGGTACGCTGAATCAATCATTTCTTGCGCGCTGTACTTTTGAGGTTATGTTTATTGTTCTTGTTAATTAATAAATGTTTATTTTCTAAATTTGCGTTATTCACCGAATACCTATACTAATTTTCAATAACAGAATCGCAAATATGATGGTTATTATTATACTTAGACTATTAAACCTTGCACAGCCGGGCATGCCAAAGGAAGTAGTCACTTCTGTCGGTCAGTCCCGCGACTGCCTACTTTTTTGCATAGTTAAATCATTAATAATTAAGATCAGATATTAAATAAAAATAATAAATTTAACTTTAATTTTGTAATTTGTATAAACACCATATTCAAACATTTTTCTCTATTGAATAATTGTTCTTTTTAAATAAAAGTTGTCACTTCTGTCGGCACTACCCCAAGTGCCACACGTAATGTTTTGTTATTTGCAATCACTCTTGGTGTAACCCTTAAACGGTTGTTTCTACTTTTTACCTTAGTGTTTTTATGATAGTACCAGACATCCAGGCTTATTTTCCGGTTGATAGTTTACGTTTTAAATTAGTCGCTTGAGATCGAGAGATAATCGATTCTTAAAAAACATCGTGCACGAGAATTGTTTCCATATAAAAAAATGATAGTAAAATATCTGCATGTACAATAACAATGGCATGAACATTTCATTATTAAGTAACTGACAATTAAAAAGAGAAACTAAGGTAATTAGGCAAACTAATTGATTAACATATTGTAGCCGTTAAAATAGTAATATATTAATCACACACACACACACACACACACACACACACACACACACACACACACACACACATATATATATATATATATATATATATATATATATATATATACATACATGTATACATATTACATTTATAAGTATAAGTTTGTATAATGACGTTTTAAATGTTCCATCAAAATATATTCTATAATAAGTATAAATAGGTGCTCATATTTACCATGATTGCCGCTCATATAGCTCATTCTCTAATCGAGATAAAAGAAGTAAAATGCTTTTTGTTCTCCTTTAACAGCCCAAAATGTTTTTATTTTGAAAGAGCAAAGTACTTTACAGAAAACTCTTTTTAATTAACAGTTCAGAAGGAAAGAAAAATCTCGATTATTAGTCGCCAACAGGCGTATATATATTATTTCCAAGTAATTGCTTCAAATTGGTTTTTTCCAATTGCAATTATTTTGTAATAGGACTTTAATTGGCTTTCCAGTAAATCGAGTTGAACTAAATACTATCGAAACATTTTTTACAAAACGTATTATACAGCTAGGCACTGCGACTATATGACTAAGTGATACAAACTAGAGACCTCTCTCAGTTAGATTGCAGGACATATACTTGGAATTGAAAATCAACAAAGTATCTCCGCTCTCTGCCGGTATCTGAGAGAAACCAGCTACATCAACAAAGAGGTTTTGAGTCAAACAAACAGAGAGCTGGTGAAAAAAAATTATAGGACCAGGATTGTTGTTATAGGAGAGACTATTGAAATAGTGAAAATAAGTAGAAAGGACGACGTACTTAATTTACCTGCTGTTTGGAAGGGCTTCTTTCATTTTTGTCCGTCAACCTAGTTGTAATCGTGCTAAGACTATTGTTAGTTTCACTGGATCTAATCATCCGCATTATTGTAATTTAATTACGTGTGATTACTACGTCAGCTAAAGCCAGCCCACTTCTTATTTGTGTCAATAGGAGATTATAAAAGATGCTGGCAGATGAAAGCTACCTCCTTCATCGTCTGAATTTGTTAAATGAAATGTAATATATATATATATATATATATATATATATATATATATATATAAATAATTAATATATTTATTTATACACACACACACACACATATATATATATATATATATATATATATATATATATATATATATATATATATATAATGTGTGTGGAGTGTTGGCACTCCACAAATAAGTATATTTGTTATTGCTTGTTGTAGGACCCCTTTACAGCCCTTGATATTTTGTATATATTTGCTATTTATTAATTTATTTTTAAGTTTTTTAAATTTTTTAATTACTTTTAAGTTTATTTATATTTCTTGTATTTATTTTGTTATTGTTGTAGGGCCAATTTACAGCCTACAATAATTTGTGTGTATGTTGTTGTTTTTAAGATTTATATTATTGTTAACTAGTTTTAGGAGACTATTTATAGGTGTTCTTGTATTTTGTATTATTATTGTTTTTATAATGTGTTTTTATCTGACTCGTTTGCTTGTTTTCAAAAATGTCGCTCCTCGGCGACGATAACCCTGAAGGTTTTTCGCTGAATACAAAACTACAGAATGTTTAATACACAAAACGTTTAGTATTTTACAAATTGACGGCCAATAAAGATCTTTTCAAAAACATAACTTTTATTTTATACTTTTTAAAAAATCTGTTTTTTATTTATCATGCACTAAAAGCCTGCACATATTAGGTTTTTCAAAAACATGTTTTCAATAAATTTCTATGACTAAGTTATGATTTAAATAATAAAATATTTATTTAAAAAACAAAACTGCAATGTACTTGTTCGTGATATTAAAATAAAATTTCACCTCAAGTTTGTATTAAAATCGGAGCAAATTACGACGCTAGAGTGTTATAATATTGAGAACGTACGTCCAGATTAAAAACAGAATCTATAATCTTGCTCTGCCAAGTAATGGGTGATTACCTCGACCCAATTGCAGGCCACGTTGTTGCCAATAAATACTTAAAATCTAATCAGTTTGTTCCTTTCAAATATTCAGCTAAATTTTTCCGTAGCATTTTTTTTTTATTTTCATCTCACCACTGACGTTAATTTAAAAAAAAATTATAGAGATATTTTTATTTTGTATTTCGTTTTGAATTACTAAAGTATATTTATTTATATACGGTAATGAATCATAACTATAAAATCAACGAGATAATTTAAGTAAAATTGAAACTTTTGTTACTTTTTATGAAACTTTCGTTTATAAACAAAATTAAAATTGTTGGTTTATAATTTGCTGTCTATAAGGTTTCTTTACGTTTCGTTATTAATTTATAGAAACCGAATTCGGAATGAAAAAAGTTTCGGTTAAAGTCCAACGAGAGTTTTCCGTTGTATTGTCGCTGCAGTAACAATGTAGAGCAGAAGGGTAGTTGCAAACAGCTGTGCGCCAGATTATGCATAATTTGCAGCAGCACACTTCTCTCTCCATTATCGCCTTACCAACACAGATTACCAGTTTGGGTAAACGTTGTTCAAACGGTCACCTATACAGAAAGGAATATCAGAAAGATTTTACAACTTCAAAAACTGTGTATATTTTACAGAGTCGTACAGATATCGTACGAGTCTATCCAAAAGTCATTTTTGCAGTCAAACCCATCATATTTTCTTCCTGCATTCTTCTTGTACGCCAATGACATATTCTTCCATCGCTGTTATCTCAGATTCCACGGCTGTCGCTCCGTCGACATTCGTTTCTCCAATTACTGCGGTTAAATTAGTTATGGATAAGTACTCCCGAGTAACGTTACAAATAAATTGTTGTCACTTCTATTGATAATCCTCTCACTTGTCTCAAAAGTCCGCCCTGTCAACAGTAACTTCGATCTGACGTTTCTCGCTCACCTTCATTTCTCACTCGAACAAATAGATTTTTTTTATACGAGATCGAAAGAAGTACTATAATTTTTGTCGTATCCGTTGAAGTTTCAGGGATTGCTTAACTGTACACGTTATAATTAACAGGTAGATTTATATACTGTCAAGTTTTCACGTGAAATTCCTTTTGTTTGGATTGTATATTTTTTATCTCTAGCCAGTAAAACAGGCATCGCTTTTGTTGCTGAAATTCAAACTTAAAACTCAGCAAGATCAGACCGTACAAAATCTAGTAATAACAGAGGGTACAAAATCCAGCAAGATCAGACGATAGGAAATCCAGCAAGATCAGACGATAGGAAATCCAGCAAGATCAGACGGTAGGAAATCCCGTAAGATCAGACGGTACGAAATCCAGCAAGACCAGACTAAACAAAGTTCAGTAAGATCATACTAGAAAATCCAGCAAGATCAGACGTTATAAAATCCAGCAGGACCAGACTAAACAAAATTTAGGAAGATCAGACGGTAGGAAATCCAGCAAGATCAGACGGTACAAATTCCAGCAAGTTCAGATGGTACAAAATCCAGCAAGATCAGACGGTACGAAATCCAGCAAGACCAGACGGTACAAAACCAGCAATATCAGACGATAGGAAATCCAGCAAGATCAGACGTTACAAAATCCAGCAAGACCAGATTAAACAAAATTCAGGAAGATCAGACGGTAAAGAATACAGCAAGATCAGACGTTAAAAAATCCAGTAAGACCAGACTAAACAAAATTCAGCAAGATCATACTAGAAAATCCAGCAAGATCAGATGTTACAAAATCCAGTAAGACCAGACTAAACAAAATTCAGGAAGATCAGACGGTAGGAAATCCAGCAAGATCAGACGTTACAAAATCCAGCAAGACCAGATTAAACAAAATTCAGCAAGATTAGACGGTAAAGAATCCAGCAAGATCAGACGTTACAAAATCCAGCAAGACCAGACTAAACAAAATCCAGCAAGATCAGACGTTACAAAATCCAGCAGGACCAGACTAAACAAAATTCATCAAGATCATACTAGAAAATCCAGCAAGATCAGACGTTACAAAATCCAGCAGGACCAGACTAAACAAAATTCATCAAGATCATACTAGAAAATCCAGCAAGATCATACGGTAAGATATCTAATAATTAATGAAACTACGTAAGAATCATCAATCAGGGTGAAATATCAAAGAGGACGTACACGATCACCAACCTGGTTATGAAAGATATCACTTTATTTCATTTAACGAAGTAATTTTTACAAAAATATAAGAACGTCCAAACAGATCAATAGCGAATACAAAATTTAATTGTTGTACACGATCGTTGGCATTTTAATGTGATGCTTTGAGTGAGAATGTATGCTAATATTTTTTTTTTCGTAATTTTAAATGACTTGCACAACTCTTAACAAAGTTGTGTTATCGTTAGTATTCTAAGCCTTGAGCTTCTACTAATCCACGTCTTCTGTCCTTACAGCACAGCTGTTACGTCTCACACAAACATAAACACAGATTAGACTTTCATTTAAAGTACTAGTACAAAGTTACGGAGCGCTAAAGAGGTTCAAAAGTTCTTTATGAGGCCGAGGTTTAGAGATGTGAAAGGATACTGGGGAAGGGGTATTGTTCAATTTCAGGCTGTTAAAAATGCATTTTAAGCGTACAAATTGGAATCTCTACATTTTGACCAAGTAAAGGTGAACTTTTTTGATAGATTTTTTTGCGCTTATATTCTTAATACAAAAGAGTTTTAAAAACGTTTTAATATTAGGCCCTTACACATTTATTAATAACGATTATCATAATAACAAAACAAAAAATAAATAAATTTCTTTTTATATCCTTCTTCTTTTCTGCTAGGATTATTGTCACTATGTTGAGTATAATGATCTGCCTTCCCTAGCGTCGTCAATTTTACTTATCTTGACACGTTTCGGAGAAACTCCATCTTCAAAAACTACATTTATACTCACTCAGAGTTTAGATATAGGTTTTGAAGATGAAGATTCTCCGAAACGCGTCAACAAAAGTAGAATTGACGAAGCTAGGCAAGGCAGATCATTATACTCAACATAGTAATAAATAAATTTCTTATTATTGAATAGAGTTTATAGCTTGTTTTTTTCAGAATTAAGGAATTCCTTCTGATGTTGAGAGTTAATTTACACACACACACACACACACACACACACACACACACACACACACACACACACACACACACACACACACACACAGACACATAGACACACAGACACACAGACACACAGACACACAGACACACAGACACACAGACACACACACACACACACACACACACACACACACACACACACACACATATATATATATATATATATATATATATATATATATATATATAAATTGGGTAAACGAACTTTACATATTAACTCTGTATCTCAAGATCCGAATAATAAAAATGTCGCTCCCAAGTTTATTTTGAGCTTTAAATGTGCACAAAGAAAGGGTTTTCTAAAATTTGGCCACGAAATGTTAAAAAAGGAAATCTTTTTTTAAATTTTAATCATGGGTGTTTAAAACAAATTTAAAAATACGTGGTTGAAATAGGGTTAATCAAGATCTTATATTTAAGGTCATCGCTTATGAATTTTCAGGGATGTTATTGCACTTCAACCTTTGTAGAATTATTGTGCCCTTTTTCTCTATTCCAGAATTGCTTAGTTACAGAGCCTTTTCTATCCCTAGTCTCTTCATAAAGTCTAGAATTTGGAAAGGATTAAAGGTGGGTCCCTCGCTTCACTTCTGATTGGTGATTTCAGAATTCATTATTACAGATGCTTGCTCCGATGATTCCCCTTAAATTTTCTTTTTTCATGCCTCTAATAAAGGAGGTTTTGCTCCATAGGCAGCTTTTGGTCTGCAGTGTGATCCTAATCAATGTATTTACACTATTTCTAATGGCAAACAGGACATTATATCAGCCCACACAGAATTCCGCAATAACGGAACACTATGCTACACAGTGACCTCAGGGTTTTCCAGGGCTCCGTTTGATACACCATGTGTCATTCTCTCCATCAGCAGTTTGTAGTTAGCCAAGATATTTAAAGTAGTTAATACGTGTTATGTCTGTGTTTTGACTAGGTGAGTAGTATGAGTTAAAGATACGGTGGGATCGCTAAACCCACCCGGGTTCACTTCAGCTGCTTCCGCCGGAATGTTATCGCTTAAACCTTGGGTTGCTGGAGGCTTAAAATGTTTTTCTACGTTTGTCCTAAAGGTTTAACTTGCTAAGAAATCGTTTCCAAAATTCTACTCCTAAGTGGTCGGTAGTTACAAGAGCTAAAATTGAATTTCACGAACCTAGAAAGCTTTGTTTTGAGTGTTGGAGTGTACAGTTCCTTTGATTTCTAGATAGTTAAAAAAAATTAATCCAAAGTAAAGAGATTGAAATAGGGTTTAACATGTACAAAACCTAATAGCATTAATAATTTTAAAAAATAATAATGTTTACCACCAAGGTCCTGATTATTTAATTGAGACACTGTATGACGAAATTGAGATTTTTATTTATACGTATTCTTTATACATAACCTATAGAAAATATAAGCGTATTTTTAACAAAAGGTCCTATAAATAATAAATATTTCAGTTTAAATATGTAGTTTGGAATCAAAATGTCTTGTCCAATCAACATGGCCGACTAGAATTAACTACTGAAGGATTCAGTTTTTGTTTTCAAATGGCCTTCAATACTTAAGTGCGTGAATGGTGTTTGTTCACTTTAGTTAACTGTCTTTTGTCCACTGAGATATCAACATTACAACCTTCGGAAAAATACTAAAAATAATTCTGTTTGTATCTCTTTGTTTCATGTGTATTTTAAAGAGTGGTAACCCTGCTTGTAAGCAGCAAATTGTTTATTTGTGATTCTTACGATTATGTTGGTGTTGTTTAGAAGTTACGCGTTTAAGGCATCCGAATTTTGTATGTTTTGATCGTGATTTTGTGTCATATATTGAGTATTTTTATTATTTTCGAATCATCGTGTATTGGTTTTTATATTTTAGTAATTTTACCACTGAAAATGCTTTTTTTAATTTATTATGACTTATTATTATTATTTTTCTTAATATATTTTTTTTTATAATTAATTACAACTGAGGCGTGCCCCATCTAGTAATTTTTCTTTATCATTGTGTTCACTGTGTGCTGAGGTGCAGTCCGACGGCTGGTCCCAATGTGTTTACGGTCTGGAGAGGTCAATTGGCTTGGTCCTCTTCAGCCTTCTTGTGATGTTGTCACTGCGGCATAGTAGTTGGACAATCTCTGTATTATTATGCTGTTTTAACCTGCAATAATGCTTAACCGAGAGCTTTTTAATGACTTCCTGAACAGATTCAACACCTAGGTCCTTATGTATGTTTTCATTTCTCACATACCAAGGGGCGTTGACAATCGTTCTCAATACTTTATTTTGAAAAACTTGAATAATTTTACTATTGCTTTTTCTTGTACATCCCCAGAGTGGTGCACCATAGGTCCATACTGGTCTTAGAACCTGCTTGTATAGCAGTATCTTGTTGGCTATCGAAAGTTCTGAATTTCTTCCAATAAGCCAAAACATTTTATTGAATTTGAGCTGTGGCTCCTCTTTTCTCTTTTTTACATGCACCTTCCATCGGAGCTTTGCATCGAGTGTCATTCCTAGATATTTAGCACTTTCTTAGTAATGTAAATATAATATAGATTTTCATAAACAATGGTCTACATTTTGACAATAATTAAATATTTTTGTTGACTCATTTCACTTGTGTTTTTTTTTATTTTAATTTATATTTTTATGTTTTATTAGTGTTTCAATAATATTTGTTTCCGCAGAGGGTGCGGACTAGCTGCACTTATTGAGAGGATTTAGACGTCCCTCGCGGTACCCGAGTATAACACACACTTACACTTACAACACTACACTTGCGACTTTAACACTTTACACTCACACCTACATTTAGGGATGCGATAATAGCCACAATATAATTAAGGTCCCCGTTAGGGAATTTTTAAGTAGATGATAGGGAAAAATCTGGCAATACTGTTCAGCTTTTCTACCGTATTACTCTCACTCATATACTGTAGAAATAATGCCAATCAATTTTAAAGCAGGCTACCCAATCGCATCAACACTAGGATTACTAGAGTTAGACGACTTAGAAGTCGATGCCAGTTGGGAATTAACGTCCAACTGTTGATCCTGTAACTGTCTAACGTCTGTTGTTCACCGACTAACGTTTCGAATTATATAGAAATAATTTTAATCCTAATATAAAATTCGATTTTCATTAGTTTTAATAAATTGTTTTTACATGAATGTTTGCATATGTCCAACGATAGACAATAATCGATTTCGATGACGTTTAACATTTCTGCATTGTCAAAATCTTAAGCCATTTTCTAATTATCTAATTATTGTTTGCTTATATCCCGTATTATAAGTAATGTTTTATATCATTATGTTTGTTATGATTAATGATAATAACGGTGAAATATAATGAAGGTCACTGTTAGGGAATTTAAATTCAATAGAAAGATTAGTTTAACTGGGGAATTTTTAAGTAGATGGTAGAGAAAATCTAGCAACACTGTTCAGCTTTTCCACCGTATTGCTCTCACGCATATACTGCAGAAATAATGCCAATCAATTTTAAAGCAGGCTACCCAATCGCATCAACACTAGGATCACTAGAGTTCGACTACTTACAAGTCGATGCCAGTTGGGAATTAACGCCCAACTGTTGATCCTGTAACTGTTGAAGCTAAAATTTATCGAATGAAAAAACAGTGGAAGTGAACATTTACGAGAAAAGGAATTACGAAAGACAATTTTTGAAATAATTTTATAGTTATAATCCATTTTTGATAGAAAAAAAGTTACACGAAACGTTCATTGTCTCTTAAGAGAAAAGAGGTCTTATCTGTAACTATAGATACTCTCCTACTTTTACTTCGCTCAGTTGGTCCTAGTGGGGCTGGTATGGTGGCAGCAATGACTGCTACAAGGTGCTTAAACATAATGTACAGTACTCACTGACGTCTACAAATAATCTTGTGTCCATCGTCATGACAGGATGACATTTCAAATTTTTCAATGTGATTTTCACCTTAAAATAACAACAACAAATTAAGAAATAAATAAACGATATATTACTATGGTTTTTGCTGTACAGTGCCAAAAGCTGATATTTTTTAAACAAACTGTCTTTTGTCCATTATTTTTATTTTTGAAACGTCTCTTGTCCACTCTTCAGATTCAAAATATCCCTTGTCCATAGAGATTTATTTATTTATTAGTAAAATAAAAGTGTAAAAATCTTTTCTTTTGGTATAAAATTACCTAGAGACATAAATTATAATGTAAACACTTATTTAACGTTATATTCAAAAACGTTTCCACCTGAAAATGTTTTTCCTGAAAATTTTCAACAACGTAGGACGTTTTGAAACTAGAGTGCTCATTTTCGAAATAATTTCTAAACGCCTGGAATTTTGAATTGAATAATGTAATCGTTTATAATTTTTCATTTTGACTTTTACGGGGTGAAGCAGTTTTAAAGTATATTATTTTAGCATTTTTACTTTTTTTCAAATTATACGAAAATATTCTTAATTATGTGTCGATTATTGTTTTCTACGTCCCTCATTGAATCTTACACTGTTTAAAAAAATTGGTCGCCTCGGTGGCCTAGTTGATAGCGTACTTTCACCCCGAGGACCCGGGTTCGATTCCCGGCCAAGACTTGGCATTTTCATACGATATAAATCATTCCATCGTCTGCATTAGCCCAAGTGTGCACAATAGTCGGACGTTAAATACAAAAAAAAAAAATTGTTGTAGAGTTTTCTCTACTTTTTTGGAAAGTTAATAACATTTCATTCTGCAGCGTTAAACTGTGAAAGTTTGTGCATGTTTATAGACAATTAATAAATTTAATATGAAATCAATAAACCTATCACTTATAAATAATTTTATCTTTTCAATTCATGCGAATAGGGAAATTAATTGTAAAATACAAGCGGTATTACACAATAGGGTGAAGGACTGGTTCATCTTCATTTAGCGACAGTGTTACCAACTGTGAATACGGAAATAATGAATTACCCGACACAATGGCTTTCCAACTATGCGGCTATTGTTTGTTAGTCGCTTATGTGATTCAACAAATACTTGTATCTTATTGGTTGGCGAACGTGGTCCAATTGTCACTTTCAACACAATGGACATTTATAACTTTGACAATACAGAGTGATTTTATGCAAATATCTAGGGAAAATGTGAACGAACAATTACGATTCAAATTGGTGCAACGATTGAGTTTTCTAATAGCTTGGGTTAGTTTGTTGAGGAACAAAGTCTATCCGACCGCCTCGAAGTTATAATCATTTAAAAATCACCTACAAACTTGTAAATAAATCTTGTTTTCTATAAAGGACGGTTTATTTTGCATCCCCTAGGCACGGCCTACCACATTAGGGTTTTCGCGCCCTCTTATCTTAAAAAATAAGCAAACTATACTCATAATCCTCTGGATAACTTGTGTCACTTAATAAATATTATTAGCTGCCTTGGTGGCCTAGTGGATAGCGTACTAGGCTTTCACCCCGAGGACCCGGGTTCGATTCCCGGCGAGGGCTTGGCATTTTCATACGCTATAAATCATCCCATCGTCTGCACAATAGTCGGACGTTAAAAAAAAAAAATAAAATAATATTATAGTAAGGGTCCAATTATTTATACTAATTCAACCACACCTGAACACAAGCGGACAGGTTCTTTACTTCCAGCTAGAAAGGTCTTGCAACAAAGTTGCTTCTGAGGAATTTGAAATGTCACCCTGTGATGACGACGAAGGACAAGATTATTTGTAGACGTCAGTGAGTACTGTATACTATGTACTCAGACCAGCTTTAAGCAATTTATCATCTCTAATAGGATAAACAAAGTAAATGTGGAACGACCTCCTCAACTCATGGACCCATTGGAATTCATGGATTTAAACATTCTCTTGGATCTGCTTGAACCAGTGAGCAAGAACTCTGTTGCTCCAGTGAAAATATCTCAAATTGCTTTGGAAACCTTGGAAGTGCGATACCCGTCAGACTCTTGGATCCATGTATATACTGATAGCTCTAGAATGGAAGGAAAAACAGGAGCTGGAATATATTGTGACCACTTCTCGCACTAAATTTCTTTAATCAGCAATTCTACATTTACAGGCGGAATTGATAGGAACTGCTGATTGTGAGACCATGGCTGAACACAAACATAGTGGTCTTAGTTGACTCCAAATCGTCTCTGCAGGCAATAACCAATAATGATAATCCAAAAAGCAAAGTAATACAAAATATCAGACAGAATTACAAGATTGTAAGAAATAATGTTGGCAATATCGCAATGCAGTGGGTCCCTGCGCACGTGGTTTGATGGGTAATGAAGCTGCGGATAATTTGGCGAAAAGGAACAAAAAATATTCAAAATCCAGCAGGCTCCCTGTCATTACAAGCAGTTATAAGAAAACTAAAAACATATTCACAGCAAAATTTTTTTAGTGAAATGAAGAAAAACCTACAAGACAAAGCTTATGATCCGTTTAATCTTTTTAAGGACAATAAGATGCTTCCACGCAAAATAGCTGTAGCAAATTTCCGCCTGGAAACTGGTCACGTTTGTGTTGCCAAGCATCTCCATAGGATGAGACTAATAATCTCTGACAAGGGCAAGATTTGTTAAAAAGATATGTATGTTATGGACAAGGATCACTTACTGATCTGCGAGGGCCTGGATAGAGGGAAGCAGGGACGAAGGGACTTTCCTGGATTGTATTGGGAGGCGAGATCCAAAATGGTGTGAACGAAAAGGAGCCATTGGAAGAAGAAGAAGAAGAAGACTGTATATTATGTTTAAGCACCTTGTAGCAGTCATTGCTGCCACCATACCAGCACCACTAGGACCAACTGCGCGAAGTAAAAGTAGGAGAGTATCTATAGTTACAGATAAGACCTCTTTTCTCTTAAGAGACAATGAACGTTTCGTGTAACTTTTTTTCTATAAAAAATGGATTATAACTATAAAATTATTTCAAAAATTGTCTTTCGTAATTCCTTTTCTCGTAAATGTTCACTTCCACTGTTTTTTCATTCGATAAATTTTAGCTTCAACAGTTACAGGATCAACAGTTGGGCGTTAATTCCCAACTGGCATCGACTTGTTAATAGTCTAACTCCAGTGATCCTAGTGTTGATGCGATTGGGTAGCCTGCTTTAAAATTGATTGGCATTATTTCTGCAGTATATGCGTGAGAGCAATACGGTGGAAAAGCTGAACAGTGTTGCCAGATTTTCCCTACCATCTACTTAAAAATTCCCCAGTTAAACTAATCTTTCTATTGAATTTAAATTCCCTAACAGTGACCTTCATTATATTTCACCGTTATTATCATTAATCATAACAAACATAATGATATAAAACATTACTTATAGTACGGGATATAAGCAAACAATAATTAGATAATTAGAAAATGGCTTAAGATTTTGACAAAGCAGAAATGTTAAACGTCATCGAAATCGATTATTGGCTAGCGTTGGACATATGCAAACATTCATGTAAAAACAATTTATTAAAACTAATGAAAATCGAATTTTATATTAGGATTAAAATTTTTCTATATAATTCGAAACGTTAGACGGTGAAAAATAAAAATAAAAACAAGTTTACGTAGAAATTATATTTATATTCTTCTTCTTTTCTGCTAGGATTATTGTCACTATGTTCATCATACTAATCTGCCTTCCCTAGCTTCGTCAATTCTTCTTTCGTTGACTCGTTTCGGAGAACCTCTATCTTCTGAAAACTATTTCTATACTCCGCTATATTTTCAAAAAAATATTCTCCGAAGTATAGAAATAGTTTTTGAAGATGGAGGTTTTCCGAAACGCGTCAACGAAAGAAGTTTTGACGAAGCTAGGGAAGGCATATTATTATACTGAACATAGTGAGAAGTTTTACGTAGTTCAAGATTTGTTTCTGAAAAATAAATTACAATATTCTTAACGGAGTTTTCCAGAAAGAATCACAATTCAACTAAGTCGGAGGGAAGGATATTATTTTCAAAAAGTATTTAACTTTACAAAAAAGAAGGTATAATCACCGATAAAGGCAACACAGAAACCTTTTTAGAGCTTCATGGTGAAGTCCTGTTTTAATCAAAGCTGATATTTCATTTACCCTCTCCACCAGCTGCGATTCTCTGAAGTTTTACAGAATATAACAAACACAGGATCGGTCGTAGATACTTTCGGGTTTTAATAAATCTCTTCTTTTAGTAATTTGTTTTACTCGCTGCACAAAGTAAGTATAGAGACAGTTTGAACATTTTAATGCTGCTTATGACTGAAATAAAAATTTCAAAAAGATGTTAAGATGAAAAAATTATTTTTGAAAATTTGCTTCCATCACGACAGTTAGAAACTGCTTGTTTGCGCAATTTTATACAAATTGTTGAATGGGTAAGTAGAAATAATAAATTTGGAGGCGTGGTCAAGGTAGTGGGGGAACGGGGGTTAGCTTCAAAACCGAACCAAGCCACCTAATCACAGGAAAAACTACTCGAATTAGAGCCCAGCGACATCGCTTAACTCCGCTCAGCTCTATGTTCAGTATAACGATCTGCCTTCCCTAGCTTCGTCAATTCTACTTTCGTTGACGCGTTTCGGAGAACCTCCATCTTCAAAAACTACATCTATACTCAAGCTAATAGTTTTTTGAAGATGGAGGTTCTCCGAAACGCGTCAACGAAAGTAGCATTGACGATGCTAGGGAAGGCAGATCATTATACTGAACATAGTGATAATAATCCGAGCAGAAAAGAAGAAGAATATAAAAAGAATTCCGCTCAGCTCCGTTACGCTTTTACTGGCCGCAGTTACATTAAAAACATGTTACGTTTTGAATGCGTAGTCCTCTCCGCTCAGCATTTGGTGGCCACTCGGCATTAATGTGTTATTTTTCGTATTACGTATTGTATCGTTTGGATGTTATTGAAATTTTTAGAAAATACAATATTAATGTTAACGAAAATTTAACGTAACATAAAGATTGTTTTTGTTAAAACCGCAGACAGTTTCTTTATCTTACAAAATCTGTTTAATGAATATTAAGAACTTTAACGATTTCGTAACTATTATTTTTTTACCCGCTTGAAAATCTGAACTACCATAATCAGATTATCCTTTCTAGACAATGAAAATACGAAAATGAACGTTGAGGCAAAGGCATTTCTTATTCACGAGACTCGGCAATTTAAAATTGTAATTTACTGAACATTTAACGCTGGTTACGACGGTAATATCAGATTTTATAAAGTTTTGGATAAATTGATTGGTTTCTTATGAATATTCTGTCATTTCCAAATGATTCGGCTAACGAACCCGCTTAAACTGCATGTATTTTAAAAATTAGTTTTTCTGTGCCAAGTATGAATAATGTTTTCTTATTGTTACAAGTATGTCATAGTTCCGTTAAGAGCCTTGTAGAGCCTGTCGGCAATATTGAATATATTTCCTAGATTACCCAGTTATTTGTTAAGATGAAATTAAAATGTCGTTTGCTGTTTACAGGCCGCCTTGGTGGCCTTGTTGATAGCGTACTGGGCTTTCACCCGAGGACCCGGGTTCGATTCCCGGCCAGTGCTTGGCATTTTCATACGCTATAAATCATCCCATCGTCTGCACTAGTCCAAGTGTGCACAATAGTCGGACGTTAAAAAAAAAAAAAAAAATACTGTTTACATTTTGTAAATATGTTTTGCGTTAAAAGATCTTTGCTTTATCTTTGAAAGCAATAAAGTCATTTTTTGTAATATGGTACAAAAATCGATTTCTCTATAAGTTGTTACTCAACGAAATTACTTAATAGTTTCAAAATTGCGATTAATTCAAATATTTAAAAAAATTTAAGTTAGTTTGGAAATCCGTTTTCACATTCATTATCTGCGTAAATTACCTTTTTAAATTTTCAGTTCCTGCCCGTTGTAATAATGAAAATAAAACTTACGGCTGTCATGGTTCATTTTCATAGTTCAATGTATTTTTTTCTTTTTTTTTGGTATTTAACGTCCGACTATTGTGCACACTTGGGCTAATGCAGACGATGGGATGATATATAGCGTATGAAAATGCCAAGCCCTGGCCGAGAATCGAACCCGGGTGTTCGGGGTGAAAGCCCAGTACGCTATCAACTAGGCCACCGAGGCGGCACCATAGTTCAATGTAATTTTATAGTTCAAAATACTAATTTATACAAATTTCGATTTTTTTTAATAGCTTTGATTTGTTCAATTTTTTTTTGTGGTTAAGATTCGACTTTAGTTAGGGTTCATTTTTTTTAATTTTCAATGTAGTTTAAAGTTCAAGATAATAATTTATGCTAATTATTCACAATAGTTACGCATGTATAAATAAGTTAAGCAGATCATAATTTTAAAATCAGATTTTTTTCAAATCATTTTAAGATAGAACTAATAATTTTAGAAAGACACTTCCATCGCGTCAGCGAGGCAGGTGCGTGCCGTAGTTATTAGGTTTGATCATTCTTTATAGAAACACGAGTATGTTATAATTTTAGTTGCAGTCACTTTTTACAGTTACCAGCGTTGAATGTTCAGCTCCAAATGTTTTCCGCTTTCAAACAAACACTTGTAAAACAAGCATTGTGTCCTCACGCTATTAGTTCTACGCTATTGTTTCCCCGTGCGTTGCAGACCACGTTATTTGCAGGTTTTAATGCTATTGCACAAATTCAATCCGTGGCAGTACTTTATTTTCTAGATCCCATCGACTGACTGACGGGTACTCTATGGAACGGGATACATCATTCGGCAAACGCTTAGAAGTAACAGTGCCGTGCCTCGTTTACAGAACGCACTGTTAAGGAATGAAGAACTAGGAGAAGGGACAAAGTCAAAAGGTACGTTAGAGGTGCCACTGTTATAATTGGCCGCCTCGGTGGCCTAGTTGATAGCGTACTAGGCTTTCACCCCTAGGACCCGGCAGGGCTTGGCACTTTCATACGCCTATAAATAATCCCATCGTCTGCATTAGCCCAAGTGTGCAAAATAGTCGGACGTTAAACACAAAAAAAATGTTGTTTTTGTAATTATGATATTTTATATTCTCGTATCTTATTCCAATTGCTGTTATTGTAGAGTATTACGATATTTTATATTCTCGTATCTTATTTCAGTTGCTGTTATTGTAGAGTATTACGGTAATTTATATTCTCGTATCTTATTCCAATTGCTGTTATTGTAGAGTATTACGATATTTTATATTCTCGTATCTTATTTCAGTTGCCGTTATTGTAGAGTATTACGATATTTTATATTCTCGTATCTTATTCCAATTGCTGTTATTGTAGAGTATTACGATATTTTATATTCTCGTATTTTATTCAAAAAAAAGTTATAATTGGCATAGCTTTTAAGAAACACGACTTTACTGCCATTTACAACACCCGGACAGGTTTTTGCAACTCTAAAGATAAAATTCAGGTTACAGAACCGCAGCGTTTATAGTGTTCCACGTGGTGATTTTTTTAAGAGTTACATAGGGCAAGCTAATAGGCGCACCTCAGTCAGATTGGAGGAAACTAAGCACGGGATTAAAATGCAACAAAGTATCTCCGTGCTTTACCAACATCAGAGAGGAACCAGCCAGACATAGATTTTGAGACAGCAAATAATTACTATGGAAAATTATAGGACCAAGATTTTTAGAGAGATCACCGAAATAGTGGAACAGGGTGAACTAAAAATATCGGAGAACGCCCGTGATTTACCTGCTGTTTGGAGGATTGCGCCCATCTGTTTTGGAACTTGGTGTAATCGTGTCAATTTAACTGTGCTTGATCAGCCGTGCTAATGTGAGTTAATGGCGGGTCGATCTACGTCAGCTAAAGTCAGCCCACTTTTCATTCGCGACTTTCTTGATGCTGGGTGAACTAAATAGGAAGGACGAGCCGCAATTTTTCTACTGTTTGGAAGACTGACGTCAAATTTGTTCGAACTGGGTGTAATCGTGTTAGGTCTTTGCTAGTTCTCCGCAGGGGGTGCAGACTAACTGCACCTATTGAGAGGATTTAGATGTCCCTCGCGGTACCCGAGTCTAACATACACAACACTACACTTACGACTTTAACACTTTACACTCATACTTACATTTAGGGAGGCAAATAATAGCCTCAATGTGCTTTTCGCCTTAAAATAACAAAAAAAAAACCTTTGCCAATTTAACTCAGTCTCAATCGGGCTAATATGCGTTAACGGCGGTTCGATCGCAAATTTTCTATTTGCGTCATTACGGAGTTTATAAAAGGAGCCGGCAGTTGAAGATTTCCTTCAGTTCGACTTCCGATCTGAAGCGAGAACAACCTCGAAGATGCCATATACGATTTTGATGAAACGTCGGAACATTGTTTCTTTTAGAAAAAAAAATTAATGTACAGATTAAAAACAGGTTTTTGATTCACGTTTTTTCCAACCATAAAGTAATACGTACCAAAATTTTCCTTAATACATAGTGCTCGATTTTTAGAGATACCAGAAATATAAACTTCACGGGAGGGATATTTCAAAATTATTAGTTTGAAAACAGTTTTTTTTTATTATACAAAAACTTGAACATTTTATTTAATTCGAAAATTTATTTTTCAAAAAAAATACAAAAATATGTAATAGTAAAGCAATAAAAAGTGTAAAAAATCACAGTTTCATGATTTTATCCATCCTAAAAGATTGTCAAAATTTTCAAAATATTTTCATCATACTTATTCTCTCTTGACAAGTAATACTGAATGGTATCCAGATACAACCCAAAAGTCAACATACTTAGCTGGGTTAAAGAATACATTCTATTCTCATTCTAAGGCAATGTGAATATTTTCATTGCGTATATACTACTCCGGATTTACTATTATCCGAATTATTTTGTTTTGAATAATCTCAGTTTTCTTTATATTACTACTCTTGACACATATTCAAATTTTCAGTCCATAGATGCATATTCTTGAACTTAATCTCAAGCTCCTTTCTTAAGAATTTGACTGTATAAAATCAATGTATTACTTATACTTAATCCTGCATTATATCTAAATAGCTACTACATATTCTTGAACTTAATCTCAAGCTCCTTTCTTAAGAACTTGACTGTATAAAATCAATGTATTACTTATACTTAATCCTGCATTATATCTAAATAGCCAATACATATTCTTGAACTTAATCTAAAGCTCCTTTCTTAAGAACTTGACTGTATGAAATCAATGTATTACTTATACTTAATCCTGCATTATATCTAAATAGCCAATACATATTCTTGAACTTAATCTAAAGCTCCTTTCTTAAGAACTTTACTGTATGAAATCAATGTATTACTTATACTTAATCCTGCATAATATCTAAATAGCCAATACATATTCTTGAACTTAATCTTAAGCTCCTTTCTTAAGAACTTGACTGTATGAAATCAATGTATTACTTATACTTAATCCTGCATTATATCTAAATAGCCAATACATATTCTTGAACTTAATCTCAAGCTCCTTTCTTAAGAATTTGACTGTATAAAATCAATGTATTACTTATACTTAATCCTGCATTATATATAAATAGCCAATACATATTCTTGAACTTAATCTTAAGCTCCTTTCTTAAGAATTTGACTGTATAAAATCTATGTATTACTTATACTTAATCCTGCATTATATCTAAATAGCCAATACATATTCTTGAACTTAATCTCAAGCTCCTTTCTTAAGAATTTGACTGTATAAAATCAATGTATTACTTATACTTAATCCTGCATTATATCTAAATAGCCAATACATATTCTTGAACTTAATCTCAAGCTCCTTTCTTAAGAATTTGACTGTATAAAATCAATGTATTACTTATACTTAATCCTGCATTATATCTAAATAGCCAATACATATTCTTGAACTTAATCTCAAGCTCCTTTCTTAAGAATTTGACTGTATAAAATCAATGTATAACTTATACTTAATCCTGCATTATATCTAAATAGCCAATACATATTCTTGAACTTAATCTCAAGCTCCTTTCTTAAGAATTTGACTGTATAAAATCAATGTATTACTTATACTTAATCCTGCATTATATGTAAATAGCCAATACATAATCTTGAACTTAATCTCAAGCTCCTTTCTTAAGAATTTGACTGTATAAAATCAATGTATTACTTATACTTAATCCTGCATTATATCTAAATAGCCAATACATATTCTTGAACTTAATCTCAAGCTCCTTTCTTAAGAATTTGACTGTATAAAATCAATGTATTACTTATACTTAAACCTGCATTATATCTAAATAGCCAACACATATTCTTGAACTTAATCTCAAGTTCTTTCTTAAGAACTCGATATATAAAAGTAATGTATTACTTATACTTAATCCTGCATTATATCTAAGTAGCCAGTACATATGCTTGAACTTAATTCCAAGCTCTTTTATATTGTAATGTATAATTTCCGGTACAGCTTTGAATCCAAATTCATTCCAAAGAACTGAACTATATATCTGTGCGGAGTAATTTTACACTTTATCAATACTGGCACGCAGTTGTTCCTCTATTCTATAAGTAAAATTAATATGGTTGGCTTAGACTCGGACAATTAATTAAACCATTGTGTTATTTATTTGCAATTAATTGGGGGCGGTTTGCTTAAAATTATTTCCTTCGGCAGTATTTTTCAGCGCAGTTCGCTTTTGTATGTTGCGCTTAAAAGAATTCAATTTTCGGTTTTTGAAAGGGAAGTGATTAGTGACTGTACGTATTGACGCCGGTGGCTGTATTGCTTTGAGCCCAAAGGAGCGTGAACAGCTGACGGACAAGTTGAATACAAAGTGTAGGCCTGCAATGAAAACACTGAACAATAGCGAAAATGAACTTGCCAGAGTCATATTAACGCCAGTATGAAATTTTTGGAGAATTTCCGTTTGAAAAAAAGTTATAGGAGCGGCCATCACTGTAAAACCCAGGCCCGGGGCCTTGGCATGATCGCCGATTCTGAACTTATCCTGATCACGGTAAAATTTATATATAATGTGTGTGTGTGGGCGCGCGTGTATGTGTGAGTGCGCGCGATCGAGGGTGTATGGGTGAGCGTGTGTGGGGGTGAGTGCGCGCGTGCGTGAGTGCGTGTGTGTGTGTGTGTATATATATATATATATATATATATATATATATATATATATATATATAGGCCTGTGTGTGTGGATGGGTGGGTGGGTGAGTGCGTGCGTGTGTGTGTGTGTGTGTGCGTGCGCGCGCGCGTGTATGTGTGAGTGCGCGCGATCGAGGGTGTATGGGTGAGCGTGTGTGTGTGTGTGTGGGGGGGGGTGAGTGCGCGCGCGCGCGTGCGTGTGTGTATGTGTGCGCGCGCGCGTGCGCGTGTGTGTGCGTGTGCGCGCGCGCGGGTGTGTGTGCACGCTAGCGCATGAGTGTTATCATGCTCATTTTAGCAATTTTAGACCGGCAATTCAAACTTTACATATAAATCGTTATTAGTAGAAGTTTAAATAAATTCGCTTAAAAAGCAAAATTCATTCAACGGTTTCAAAATGACGGCCATTGAAAATATTATGCTTAATTATTTATTTTTTTAATCCTTATAAGCGTTAAAAGGTGCATAAATTAGCATTTCATATTTTTTTAAATTCGTTTATTTATGAGTTTAATTTTATGTCGGTCAGGGTTTTATTTTCGTATTTTCAGTGTAAAGATAAAATACTTAAATGCTGATATTTGCAGATTGTAACGCTGGATATTATGGTGAAATGAGAATTTCAAAAAAGTTTAAGATAAAAAAAAAAATGTTTGAAATTTTTTTTCGCCGTCCAGACCTTAACGTCATACGAGTTTCACGGTAGTGTTTGCACCAAACATAATTTTATAGTTGTGCGTTTCAATAAAATCGTGGCCTAGTTGATAGCGTACTGGGCTTTCACTCCGAGGACCCGGGTTCGATTCCCGGCCAGAGCTTGGCATTTTCATACGCTATAAATCATCTCATCGTCTGCATTACCCCGAGTGTGCAAAATAGTCGGACGTTAAATACAAAAAAAAAAAAAAAAAAAAAAAAAAAAAAAAATCACGTGATTGTGCTTAGTGTTGTGACGTGGTTTACAGTGTCTTGTTAAAATTATAAGCACTGCTAAAAAGAGGTCTGACCATTCTTACTACGGTCTGAAGATGAAACAGTGAAATTTCGAACCGCGGTAGCCTTTACGAGGTAAATTAAAATACCACTAGACGGAAGAAAACAGGTTAATCCTAATTATTTAAAACGTTCACTTGTAAATTATTAATCAGCCACAATGTACGGCAGTAAAATTAGGTCGCATTATTTAAATGTGTAGATCGTCATTATATTTGGGGTTACAGACCATTAAAAAAGTAATTGAACTGGATTTCCAATCACACCACGAATTGCAATCACCAGTCAAATTGCGCCCGCCTCTCCCCTACCCCGGGCACCCTTATTACGAAATCACAGCTCTAGGCTAGTTTGGCAGCAATGCAATTACTGACAGTGCTGCCAACGTGGTATGGCGAAATACAGAACTAAAACGAAGTTAGTTATCAAATTCTGCTTCAGGTGATGCCAGATTTCACTTTGCCGAATATAGACTACGAATTCGTATATATATGTATATATATATATATATATATATATATGTGTGTGTGTGTGTGTGTGTGTGTGTGTGTGTGTGTGTGTGTGTGTGTGTGTGTGTGTGTGTGTGTGGGTGGGTGGGTGGGTGGGTGGGTAGGTGGGTGCGTGCGTGCGTGCGTGCTGGTCAGTCTTTCATTCATCCTGCATAGCCTTCACTCAAGTTTTCCGTGGTAAATTAATGCACTGTTCATACGCACCCTCAAACCATAATGTCCCATAAGAAATACCATACGCACACACGCGCGCGCTGTCCAGGTTAGGGAGGGGGATGGTTGTGCAGATAACGTTGTGTAATGCTGGTTGCAGATTGGGACAGTTTGAAGGGGCGATACATATTAATATTTAGCATATTAAAAATTTATCAG
>CM040191.1:56535688-56548188 GCA_022606455.1 Callitettix versicolor
TATTAAAACGAAGGTACCCTGAAAATTTCAAGTCTCTAGGTTTTATAGTTTGGGCTGTAGGTTGATCAGTCAGTCAGTCAGGACATTGCCTTTTATATATATAGATTACACACTTTTTCAAGAAAAGGCTTTACCATTATAATAAACGTTACAGTTTGTACAAATCAGCAATTAAATTATTGTGAAATTAAATGAACCATGGCCGTTATCACGTTTATTTAAAGCCATAAAGATTTCAAATGACTATAATTTTGAAGCAATTGATTAGTTTTGTTTTTTGTTGTTTTTTTTTTGTAACAAACTTGTCGAATCTTTTATTAAAATTGATTTTTTACAGGAAATTTTATCAAATCGGACTAAAATTGCGAAATATTCAGTGTGTATGTATTTGAAAGCGAAAAATTCTGTTATTGAACTACAAATAAAAACCATATTTAATGTTTTCTCTTCTTTTTTTATTTTAACTACGATAATTTGTTCGAAAACACGACAAATTAATATAGCTAATTGTTGACAAAATAACCTGAAACTTATTATAGCCTATCAGCTGTTCAATGTAATCAGCTGATCTCTAAGAGTTAATATAAAACAACTGATCTTCTTTTTTTAACTTTTTAGGCTACATGGGACCACTTTGAATCAATATTTCGGTCTCTTCTTATCCGTGTTACTGCACTGTGAGGATTCCAACATCTTCTTCCTCCAGTACTCCTTCATCCTATCCGATCTCCGCCTCCTGACCTCGTCTGACACCTCCACCGTCCCTCGACGTTCCGGCTTTCCTACGTCAAACCTGATGTTTTTCAGAATGCTTCTGATTCTCGTTCTTTCCGGTGCATCCTCGATCCGCAAACCGATCTCTTGTAGATCTTTCAGAGTCTGCGAGACGTAGTGCCCTTGGGTCTTCCTATTAATATTTCTCATGACCAGCTGTTTCAGAATCCTGCTGTTGGGCATACTAAGAATATGGAAGAGACGCGCAATTCTTCGTTTTTTCATAACACTTGTAATTGGGTCTACCTGTTTATACACAGTCCCGTTGGTAGCGACTCTCCAGAAACCATCTATCTGGTAACTTTTATTTAAACAGGTCCTAATGATTCTTCTCTCGATCTTAAGTAACTGGTCAGTCCTAGCATTATTCTTGATCTGGAAAAGGGTCTCGCAGGCGTAGAGTGCTTCCAGAAGAAACACAGAACTGTAGTGCCTTACTTTGGACTTTATCGAGAGACTTTTTTTGTTGTGTCAACACGTTAAAAATTGCGCTTTCTTGAGTTTCGCTATTCTATTCAATATTGCAGGTTTTTCGTCCAAGTTATGGCAGATAATTTCTCGTAGATATTTAAATTGTTTTACTAGTTTTATGCTGATCCCGTTGATATTAAGTTTTTTAAAAATCGTGGGCTTTGTAGCTATAATTTCGGTCTTCTCATAGGAGATCTTCAACCCAATTTTCCTAGCTATATTGTCGGAACTTGTGATCTGTCTTTCCATCTCCGCCATATCCAATCGCCAAATCATCGGCAAATCCCAAAATCTTCGTCGCTATTGTTCCTGATCCAGTTCTTATTTTGGTTTTAATGGGATTTTCTTTCTTCCAGATGTTAATTATAAAATCCAAGACAATGTTGAACAGCAGTGGGGAGAGCCCATCCCCTTGTCTTAATTTATTTCTTACTGGAAACGGCTCAGATACTTCCCCTCTAAATTTTACCCTGGACAGTGTCTCTCTATCATTTTTAATAGTTTAGGGTGGAGTCCATAGTATGTAAGAATGTTTAGTAGCGACGGTCTGTGAATGCAGTCGTACGATTTCTTGAAGTCAATAAATGCAACATACAGTAGCTTATTCTACAATTTAAATTCTCCAATATTAATTTTATTGTCAGGATTTGGTCTGTGCAACTCCTGTTAGGCCTGAATACCCCTTGGTATTCTCCTAGTTAAGGCTTTAATGTATTTTGGATTATGTTCAAAATTATTCCAGATAAAACCTTATATGTGCAATCCAGTAGGGTTAATCCTCTGTAGTTTCCTGTTCAACTGATCTTTTATTATAACTAACAAAGTTTAATTAACGATTCAATTCTTATACTTAAATCGGTCAAACTTCTTCGTATTAATAGTGTAGTGGTTATCGCGTATTCCTTGCACGCGCAAGGTCCCCGGTTCGAACTCGGCGGAAACAAAGACATTTGTAACTATAATTAATTTAATATGTGACTTGAGACACGCAAAATATACTATAATATATTAATATTCCAACACGTGAATGTAGCAGGTAGATTACTCACTGATAACACATATGGGAATGGCAGAAAAAGAACAAGTAATAAAAATATTTCAATTTAATACTACCTCTTCTTGGATAAGGTAAATGTGATATTATAAAGTACTAACTGTTATCTTAATATATAAAAGAAGTCCTGACTGACTGATTCATAATCAACGCAGAGCCAAAACTATTTTAGCTAGCGACTTGAAATTTTCAGGGTACATTTATGTTACCATACAGGCTTGCACTAAGAAATTATTTTGCAAAAATGTAATTTGAACGCCATTAAACTACTTACGCAGTCCAAATTTAATAATCAACGTACAGCCAATAATATTATAGTTGGAGACTTGAAATTTTCAAGGTACCTTCTTACAATATTGTCGATATTCGCTAAGAAATGATTTTGCAAAAATTTCATTTTAACGCCATCAAACTACTTATCCAGTTCAACTTTAATATTCAACTTATATCCGAGACTATATTTCCTAAAGATTTGAAATTTTCAGGGTTACCACCACATGTAGGGGTGCACTGAAAAACGATTGTCCAGTATTCAACTCCTAAAGAGATAAAAATGAGGTACAACAATTTTTATTGGAAAAAGATATTTTTCGTCTGACCTTAAAACGTAACATAGTCACTCTTAAATATAAGTAAAGAAATATATTTTCACCATTTCCCGAAACTCATCTCCTAAAGAGATTGAAAGGGAGTAGACAATGTAAAAAAGTGGTATACAATTTTGCTTGGAAAAATATTTATTTTGAATCGAGTATTCTAGAAGTATGCTATGAAACACAAATAATGAAACACGTATTTCAACATTTTTCCGAATTCATTCTCTAAAATATTTAAAATGTAAACGAGAGGTATAATTGGAGAATAAGAGTGTTTTCATTGGAAAAAATATTTTTTATCGGATTTTCTTAAAAGTAAGAAAATATTATAAAACACAAATTCTAGTGCACGTAATTCAGCATCCCCCCTCGAATTCATCCCCTAAAAGGACAAAAATATAAAAGAGTTATAAATGTTTGTATTGGAGATTTATCAGATTTTCTTAAATTCGAATGGAACACGTTTGAAGACAATAAAACAACATATTCAGGTTATAATATTTTTTCATATTCACTGTAAAATAATCACGAGTTTAGATGATCACGCTTTTATTAATGGGCTATATTTTTTTTATGTTTCTTAATTATTACATTACTGAAACAGTTTCGTGGGCGATGCCGCGACCGGTAATGCTAGTGTATATAAAATGATTAAATTGATACAAGCAATTTATTCGATAGAAGGAAAGCGTGGGCTACTAGTTAGGAAGCCAACCTTCTAAAACAAAGCTCTCTGAAAGCAATGGTGCGTGCATACATGCTCCACTTACGTCTTTGTTTTACAACCGGATGTAGCCTTGGCTAGAAGTGTCGCATTATTTCCGCTGTTTTTAATATAATTACAATTACTTCGTTTTTTCTAGCTTTCTACCGCGAAACGTTTACAATATGTTCGAAATGGACAATGATTCGTATTTATCTCTAACGATAAATCGAATTTTAATTCTATTTAATTTTAATTCCATATAATTCTGTACATGTAAAAACATACTTTGAATTTTGACACTTTTGAATGAAAATTCCAAACATATTTTGTAAAAATACAGCAGGCTGGTATGGAAAAAATGGCATTTTGAAATGAGTGCTGCTTTTGTTACGTTTGAGAAAAAACATAAATGTCCTAGAAACGTAATTTGATAAAAACACAATTTTTCCCTAGAAAAACTAAAAACTAATGAATTTTTTAAAAACTAATATATATGAGATTACATAAATATTTTTTTTGAAACTGAAATCCATCCACAGTGATACACTGATATCAACGCGTAAGAAATGGCTCGTATATCCTTGTAAAGTAACAACATAACCTGAAACTCATTACAGCCTATCAGCTGTTCAATTAAATCAGCTGATCGTTACGAATTATTATAGAACTGATGTTTCACTATAACTAAAGAGAGTAATATATTTATTTATTTAAACAGAACAAGATATTTGTAAATATATCTTCAAACTAAGTATATATTCAGCAAAGACGTCTTAAATAATAGCTTCGCTTCAGTCGATAACTCAACGAGTTCCACAAGTATATTTTTTACTTGGTTTAAAAACACTTAGTTAATTTGTATACTATAAAAATAAAGGATATTTTCAAGTTGATGCATCCACTCTGAACAAAAGGTAATCTTAGAACAAAGGGGTCCTGACAACAATGGCGGTTACTTGTTCAAGGTTAGAGGGAAAAATTTATGAGGTATTGTATTGTATGAAAGTAAGTTAAACCTATCGAGATTTTCAGTACTTCTGCCTCGCTTCATTTAAACGATGACTTAAGGTACCAACAGACGAGACACCGGTACCCCGAGTACGGACGCGGTATATACTAATGTGTCAACAGACGGAAATTTCCTGTCTCTCCACGGTCTATCGCCAATCAGAAGCCGAGTCAACGAGCGGTGTATATTTGCGTTAACAGTGACCAACAGGCAAGGTACAACTACGGAGTCACATTTATTAAGTGTTTCCCGTCCCGTGTCTGGAATGTTTTACCTTGAACAGTTCTATGTATTTGTACAGTGTGTCAGACTCTTTTCTTCTCTTTCTTTTTATTTGTTTCATCCAACTTTGGGGTAAACCAAATCAAACACTTTTTAATGTTCTGTGCCCTCCTCGTAGCCCAGTATTGCCTAATTCGTTGTGATCTTGCTTTTCTTTCTTCGTCAGAGATTTGGATCGTTCGCTTGGATTTGACTTTGCCTTGGAACCGTTGTTTCTTGTCCTTGGTTATTGTTTTGGCTGTTTTGCCCATGAAAATAGTGTCAGTGATTTGTAGTTCTGTTATGTCTCTCTCTGTTTCTCTAAACCAAAGTGGTTTGGCTTTTATTGTGAAAGTAGTCAAATATTTTTTTGGTTAGTCTATTTTTGTCCATTCGGAGGATGTGCCCATAAAAATCAATTCTCCTTTTTCTTACTGTGTCTGATAGTGTTTCAGTTTTTTGGTAAAGAGTTTCATTACTGATGTGGAGTAATTGGTTGTTACGGAATTTGGGGCCTAAGATTTCTCGTAATATCTTTCTTACTTTGATCTCCAGCCTTTCAAGTGGGCCCTGGGTTGTGAGAGATAATGTTTCAGCTGCATATAAGGCTTCTGGTTTAATTACCGTATGATAATGCCTTATCTTTGTATTCCAGGAGAGGGACTTCTTGTTGTACGTGTCTTTGGTAAGTTGGAAGGCTAATTCAATTTTATTTCTCCTAAATTCCATAGCTTTTTCTCTAGGGCGTTCCAGGTGATCCATTCCCGAAGATATTTGAATTCTTTGACGATCTCAATGTATTGTTCTCCCACTTGAAGCTTTTTTGGTGGTTTTGTATGTTTGTCAATATTTTAGTCTTTTCAAATGAAACTTTGAGACCCATTTTTAACGCTTGCTTCTGTAGTTCAAGAGTCTGTTCCTTAGCTTCTTCCAATGTCTCAGCTAGTAAAGCCATGTCATCAGCAAAAGCCAAACAATTTACCTTAATGCCTTTGTTCTTAGTTCCTAGTCTGATTCCACTATGCGTATTCACGTTCCACTCTCTAACTACTTTTTCGAGAGCACAATTAAATAACAATGGAGAGAGTCCATCTCCTTGTCGGACACCTGTTTTAATCTCAAAAGGGGTGGAAAGTTCTCCCATGAATTGAACTTTGGAGAATCTGATAAGATTTGTGGTTTTGTTATCAAGGTCTAGTTCCTTTAGAACCGAGAATAAGGATTTCCTATCTATAGAGTCGTATGCTTTTTGAAAGTCAATAAAAGTGATAACATACGATTTATCACTTTTGGTAATTCAAGATGTGTTTGAGGTTAAGGATTTGTTCCGGACAGGATCTGCTTTTCCGGAAACCCGCCTGGTATTCTTCAAGTTGATGGTCTAATTGAAGTTCTGCCCTATGTAATAGGACTGTTGAATTCTTTCAGTGAGGATGTAGTCAGACTCTTTCATTATTTATTAATTTTTAAAAATTTTACACCCCTACAAATTTAATACGAGTGGTATTGTTCTTTTTTTAATTGAATCGAAAATTTTGATCCCAAGATAAATATCTTATTATTATATATAATTTGAATAAATATTCAAATTATATTTTATCGAACATTTTAAACTATTTTATAATTTGACAAAGAATAATAATCTCATTATTATCCTTTATTATTATCATCCTAAAATAATTAAAAAAATTCTTTTCATCGCTTCTGTCCAGCTTACAGTCACAAATTGAATTTATCAATAATTTCTTATTTAGTTTATTTTTCGAGGGAAAATAAAATATTTGAACAGTTTTTAAGGAAAGTCCCAGAACCATTAATTCAAGGTCAAGAAACGGGATATATAAATTTGAGTGTGTGTGTGTGTGTGTGTGTGTGTGTGTGTGTGTGTGTGTGTGTGTGTGTGTGTGTAGCTCAAGTTCAAAATTTCGTCCGATTTGAATCAAACAACACAAAAATCGATTTTGGAAATAGCTTCGACAAGTTCGTTAACCAGCAAAATTTATTCAACAGTTTCAAAATGGTGGTCATTTCACATCCTTAAAAGTTCATATCTAATAAAATTTTACCACAGTAACCAGCATTAAAAATGACATAAATCAGAATTTTAAATGAGATGAAATTTAGAAAATTTTTACGGAAGTCAGTGTTTCGTTTTTGTATTTTCAATGCCATTTGAAACTGCTGACATATTCAGATTTTAGTGCTGATTATTATGGTGAGATTGTAATTTCAAAAATCGTAAGATATAAAAAATACTTTTAGTAATTCGCTTCTATTACTTCAGCGAGACAGCTGCGTGTCGTGATTATTTCTTTTGACGTGTTCGCTTATAACGCCCAGATATGAAACTGTTTTTAGTTCCAGTATAGTGTTTAACTCTTACACAATCGTATCAACTAAAAAAACTTAAACTCACCATATATCAGACCAACTGATGAGACGTTTGACAACATTGAATCTTTTGGGGGTAAATATAATGTGGCGGTGACGTCAGAGACATTTGATTCGATCACGTACACTGACCACTGCCAGTGTCTCGTACACCGGTGTCTGGTTTGTTGTTCGCCTTAGTCTTGGTGAACTTCTACTTATGTCTCTTACTTGATAGTTTGTAATCTCTTCTTCAATTTCCCCTTTATTTCCATAAAAGTATACGTCCAAATCGTTATTATTACATTACTTTTGTCCATTTTTTTTCAAATGACTACTTTTTATTGCGCGGTATGTGTGTATGTTTCGCACGGGGGAAAATTCAGTTTTCCGTCACGAAAAGCTCGAATTTTTGTTTAGTGATTAATAAAATGTATTTTTGAAGTGAAAACGTGTATGGTCGCGGTTGTATTTTTGAAGTGAAAACGTGTATGGTCGCGGTTGTATTTTTGAAGTGAAAACGTGTATGGTCGCGGTTGTATTTTTGAAGTGAAAACGTGTATGGTCGCGGTTGTATTTTTGAAGTGAAAACGTGTATGGTCGCGGTTGTATTTTTGAAGTGAAAACGTGTATGGTCGCGGTTGTATTTTTGAAGTGAAAACGTGTATGGTCGCGGTTGTATTTTTGAAGTGAAAACGTGTATGGTCGCGGTTGTATTTTTGAAGTGAAAACGTGTATGGTCGCGGTTGTATTTTTGAAGTGAAAACGTGTATGGTCGCGGTTGTATTTTTGAAGTGAAAACGTGTATGGTCGCGGTTGTATTTTTGAAGTGAAAACGTGTATGGTCGCGGTTGTATTTTTGAAGTGAAAACGTGTATGGTCGCGGTTGTATTTTTGAAGTGAAAACGTGTATGGTCGCGGTTGTATTTTTGAAGTGAAAACGTGTATGGTCGCGGTTGTATTTTTGAAGTGAAAACGTGTATGGTCGCGGTTGTATTTTTGAAGTGAAAACGTGTATGGTCGCGGTTGTATTTTTGAAGTGAAAACGTGTATGGTCGCGGTTGTATTTTTGAAGTGAAAACGTGTATGGTCGCGGTTGTATTTTTGAAGTGAAAACGTGTATGGTCGCGGTTGTATTTTTGAAGTGAAAACGTGTATGGTCGCGGTTGTATTTTTGAAGTGAAAACGTGTATGGTCGCGGTTGTATTTTTGAAGTGAAAACGTGTATGGTCGCGGTTGTATTTTTGAAGTGAAAACGTGTATGGTCGCGGTTGACAAAACTTGGGTATAAACATTTGCTTTCGCGTTATGCTTGAATCTGTAATTCACACCTCACAGCATATATTGCTCTTGTATACATCTAGACTGGAAGTGACTTCTTCTAAACAGCTGATTTCGCACAATAGCTTCAATATTATTTCAAATCAGGTTATTTTTATTGTTCTTGTTAATTTTAAAAACCTGTATTTTCTAAATTTGTGTAGTTAAATTATTTAACGTATATTACCTATACCAATTTTTGAATGTCACAATCACAAATATTATATTTATTATTATACCTAGACAGTATAACTCTCAAAAGTAGGATTATAAACTGATTAATTATTGAAGTCCCTTATATAGCCTAAGATACTAAAATTCGTAGCCTGTGACAGTTTCAGTTAATTTTTAAGTTGTGTACCTACACACGCGCGAAATTTAATACGAAAATAATTGTCAAGAGTTGCCCTTTCCTGCGTGCATCTAAATTTTTTATAAAAATAATTAAATCACAATAGTGAAAAATTATACAGTCAGCCATGCCAAAAAAATTAGTCACTTTCGTCGGCCAGTCCCGCACTGCCTGAGTTTTTTTTTATTTTATTTGTTGACGCGTTTCAAATGGAACGTTGATTTTACCGTGAATGTTCGCTGTAATAAAAATGTACGTAGCAACAATACCGGACCAGACTGTGAATTACGTTGTACAAAATGCATTACGATTGGGCACGGCGCTGTATAGGCAAACCGGCTACGTGCCTGTAACGCTTATTGCATAAGCTCTGCTATAGCAAAGTTGTTTTTTCTCAAGGCACTGCAAGGTAAATTGAATATTTTTAAAAGATCAAATTTGGTTAGTATAATAATTAGTAGTTAAAAAAAATAACACCTCGCAGTATATTTCTAATTAGCTCCGTAACAGAGCTCGTAACCTTTCACGCTAATTTAAACGGTAACAACAATATTTACGGAAACTGTTACTGGACCAATTTTATTGGAATTTTACAGCCGTCACAATTATCAAAGGTCTTGCCGTTCAGCCAGAATTACAAGAAATAGCCCGTTATCGTTATATCAGAGGCCGCCATTTTGAAACGGAAGTAAATGGGAAAAACAGACGTTTACGTCTTCTGTACCTTACGTAAGGTGCTTTCATAACAAATTTTAAAACAACCAGTCAGTGCATTTAATCATAATCGCGTTAATTCGTTGTCCTTATATCAGAGCCGCCATCTTGAAACGGAAGTGATAAGAAAAGTCTTTCAACACATCGTTCAGCCTTTACATAACGTGCATTAGTACCTAATTTCAAAACAATCGGTAAATGCGTTTTTCCAATCGTCATCGTAAATCAAAGGCCGCCATGTTGAAAAGGAAGTGATTGGGGAAAAATTTTGCAGGTAACTTCGTAACAAATTCCAAAACAATCGCTCAAAGAGTTTGTCCAAAACTGCGTAAATCTCTACCGTTAAAGAAAACACAGCCTTCTTAAAGTCTATAAGGAAAAAATCTTTAACACACTCGTTCGGACTTTAAAAAAGATAACTGCGTATAAAATTTCATAGCGTTCGATGCGTTTGGTCGAAACTGCGTAGCGACCAAATAAACACACATACCAAATAGCAAAGAGTCCACTTGAAACAGAGACCTAGCTTTCCCCGGTCAATAAGGTAAATAAACACAAATAAAGTAATAATAGATTTAATTTATTAATATTTTAATTTATATTATATTATTTTTAGCATATTTCCATTGGCAAATGAGTTACTGAAGCAGTTATCATATCTCCTTTGTTCCTACAAAAAAATAAGTTCCTGACCTCTAAATTTGTTCAGTTTTTGAGTGATCTGAATATATATATTTATTTATTTATTTATTGATGTATGTCGACGCATACAAAAATCAGACACTACAAAACAGTCATAAAACCGGAGGTATTATATGCAAGCGAGACTCTAGCACTCCACACAAAAGCTACCATGGAGGATATTTTGAAGGAAGAAAGCAAAATCTTGAGGAAGATCCTTGGCCCGAGATTAACAGAAGATGGATACAGGTTTCACTCCCGGAAGACCACAGAGAAGATACCAAACCTGGCAGCAGATATCAGAAGAAGGAGGCTTCGGTTCTATGGTCACATCAGTAGACTCCCAACAACGAGACTTGCCAACAGAATCCTTAAGTATATACAAGGAGTCAAATCAACAACGTCGTGGATCGCACAAGTCAGAATAGACCTACGTGACGCAGAAATAGACTCAACAGACGTTGAAGACAGGAACGCATACAGGAGAAAGATGCTCGGTTGGAAGGTCCCAGAGAATGAAATCCCAAAGAGAGCAGGGGTAAAATGGACAGAGGAGCGGAAGAGGATCCATTGGGACAGGATGTGGAGGATTAGAAGGAGCAAGACATGAGTCGGAGTGCTTTGCGTGTATTCAAATAATAATAATAATAATATATATATATATATATATATATATATATATACATATATATATATAATATTTATTTATAAATTTTATTATCCCCCTCAAAAAGTGATCATGAAGGATCGTGAAGTTCATTTTAAAGTCCTGGGTCCTGGATGGCCGCTCCAATAGATCATTTTCTAAATGGAAATTGGTTAAAAATTAATTTTGAACATTGTTTCTAATATTCATTTTCAGTTAATCGAGACAAGAAAAATATACATCGTTACACATTTAACTGATTTTGTAATACTAATTAAAATATCTGATACAATGTGAACAAATTACATTGTATTCACAGATGATTTAAATTATTATTAGAAATAATATTAAATAAATATTCAATAATATAATATTATAATATATACTATATTTATGTATTATATTATAATTCAATAATAGTATACTAAATATTCAGTCAGAAATGACAAAAACCCGTGGTATGACATTTTTATACTTGTTGCTGGCACAAATTGGATTCCGCGAAACTGTCGACGCGTTGTAATTAACATTTAAATGGGATTCAGTCATTACTGGTTCCATTTGTACAGCAGGAAAACTGTTTAAAATGATTTTACTAGAAATATATTGCTGTTGACGTAAATGACTTGTTTCGAAACGAAGATACATTTTTTTTTTTTTTTTTTTTAACGTTCGACTATTGTGCACACTTGGGCTAATGCAGACGATGGGATGATTTATAGCGTATGAAAATGCCAAGCCCTGGCTGGGAATCGAACCCGGGTCCTCGGGTTGAGTACGTTATCAACTAGGCCACCGAGGCTGCTATCGAAGCTAAAATTTTAGGTTTGGCAAGAGGAGTGAATAAAAAAAAGCCTGCCGAACGGGAAAATGTAACTGAAATATGGAACTAGCAAAAAAGTTTCGTCTGCATTTCTGTTTCTTTCGTGTTTTCTTCCTCCTTTTCGATAAGAGTACAGACGAATTATATGAAAACGTTGTGTTGTTTTGGTTACGGTAATTTTCCTTAGTCGAAGATAATGTGCACCTTGTAACCGTTTAAAATACATTCGAAATTAATACAAACGTTTATAATAATTGTTGTTATTATTGCTAGTTCTTAACAACACAACCTGTTTTATTATAGCCTATCAGCTGTGAAATGTAATCAGCTGATCGTTACGAGTTAATATAAAACAACTGATCTTTTACTATAACTACAGTAAATAATACCAAGTTAGGTTCACGTATGTTTTATTTACACAATATATCTTCAAAGTAATTATATATTCAGCAAATATACCATTTGCTTCGCTTCTGTCGGTAACTGCTCGCGTTCCACACGTGTACTCTTTTTCTCTAGTCGTGTTTGATATAATAAATACAACTTGGTTAAGATCGCTACTTTGGTAGGTTTTGATTCAAACTTGGCAGAAAAAATCGATTTTAGTAATAACTTGGACACGTTTGTTACCGTGTAAATGTTAACAGTTTCTTAACGTCTTGTTGTAAATGTGTTTAAGAAATCTAATTTTAAAAAATGTATAAAATAGCGTTTTGAATTTTT
>CM040191.1:56555688-56558188 GCA_022606455.1 Callitettix versicolor
ATAGTGCATCATGAATTCCTGTTACCAGGTGAAACGGTCAATAAGGAGTACTACCTACAAGTTCAATGTCGTTTGCGTGAAGCAATCTGAAAAAAACGCTCGGATCTGTGGAAAAACAATTCATGGCTTTTGGACCACGAAATGCACCAGCTCACACTTCATTGCTGTTCGTGAATTGTTGGCCATAAACAGTACTATAACGATTCCCCAGCCTTCATATTTGCCAGACATGGCTCCGTGTAACTTTTTCCTATTTTCAATAATAAAGAGAACCTTAAAGGACCGTCGTTTTACAGCTGTAGATGACATTAAAATCGTATCGTTGAAAGAATTAAAGCCTATCTCAAAGATCGTGTTTGAGAAGTGTTTCGAGGATTGGAAAAAGCGCTGGCAGAAGTGCATAATCTCCAATGGGGACTATTTTGAAGGCGACAAAATCAATGTAGAAGAATAAATATATATTTTGTTCAAAAAAATTAAAATTCTCGTTACTTTCTGAACACACCTCGTGTAAGTCTTTCGGGTGTTATATAAAGTACTTTTGTAGCAAATTTCAAAACAATCGGTCAATGCTTTTGGTTAAAACTTCTTATACTCGTCATCGTTAAATCAGATACCGCCATTTTGAAGCGGAAATGAATGGGGGGAAAACCATACACGTACTTGGTTCGGGTTTTATGCAAGGTACCTCCGCACCAAACATCAAAACAATTGGTCAGTGTGTTTTTAAAATGGAAATCACATGGTCACAAAAAAGAGGAAGTTGGTTGGAGAGAAAGAGTTGATAAGGAAGTGAGAGAGAGGGGATGGAATCAAGATCTGTGAAATGACAGGGGAAATGGTTGCTAGGAGTCGGAAGAAGTCGTAGAACGTTGTATGCTAAATAAAAGGGAAATTTTTTATGAGGTAATATTTTGGATATTGAAGCGGCTATCATTTTAAGTTCCAGACCGTTGGCCTTGAAATAATCCTGATGACCCAGACCGGCCCTGATAATGGTATTACTTTTTACGGAGTCGTATATATAACTATATATTAGGTATGCTAGCATTTCTGGTTAGTTTTGATTTAAACTTGACACAAATATATATTTGTAACAGCTTCATTCATTTTAATACCCAGCAAAATCCTTTCAATACCATTTCAAAATAGTGGCAATTTTAACATTTTTAAATTGTATATTTTTCATATCACAATTTTTTAAAATAATTTTCACCTTGATAATTACCATTAAATTGCGCATAAATTACAGTATAACGTTTGATTTCCAAATTTCATTAAACGTACAAAAATCAACCAAATTTCAAATAAATTATTGTTGGAATACACTTCCTGCAAGTCCGTAAACCCTGTCGGCCATATTTAATTTATTCCTTATAGTCTATATATTGGTTTATTATTGATACTCATAACTCCGCTATTTTTAAGATATTATTACATTTTATAACTAATTTTAAAGGTCTTGTATGTGGAAATATGTTCAGTTTCAGATTTTAATGTTAGCTTTGTGCGAGAGAAATAAATTAAAAAAAAATCGAACGGAAGAATGTAACGGAAATATGGAACGAACGAGCAAACGAATTTCATCTCTCTTTTTCTGTGTATTCTTTTTCTTCCTGCGTTTCGGTAACAGTACACACGTACTATATGAAAACGTTGTGTTGCTTCGGTTTCGGTATTTTGTCTTAATTGAAAAACACGTGCACGTAGTAAACGTTTATAATGCATTCGAAACTGATACAAAATTTTATAATTGTTGTTAATATTGGCAGTTTTTAACAACATAACCTGAAACCTATTATAGCCTATCAGCTGTTCAATGAAATAAGCTGATCGTTACGAATTAATATCAAACAGCTGATCTTTTACCAGAACTACAATAAATAGTATCTAAGCTAGGTTTATGTGTTTATTTATTTAAACAAAACAATATATTTGTGAACATATCTTAAAAGAAATTATATATTCAGCAAAGATATGAATAAAAGCTTCTCATCTGCCGGCGATACTCCGAACTCCACAAGTGTACTTTTTCTTATATTTTATATTCATTTTTTGTGATTTTAAAGATACAGAAGCAAACATTATACAAAAATATAAAACTCAGACCACGTTCCGGTAAACAAGACTTTTACAATGAGATATCAGACATAAGTTTACTTTAACAAATAGCGGAGTAATATGGTACCATCAATTCACATTATACTTTAAAGCCAGGAAATGAAGAAAAAGCATTCTCTTAGACGTTAAAACAAACAGAAATCAGTTTAACTCTTGTAAATAATTTGTAAAGTAACACCTTCTATGAATTATTCTTTAGAAACTTTAAGGTTATGGTCGCATGTCCTTGCCAAGCTCAGGATAGAAACAGTGTTCACTTAATTACCAGGATAACCTCAGAGGAACTAAGTTTATGTGACTAAGTTCGGCCGAGAGAACGTGTGTACATTAGGGTAATCGTGTATACAGGCGAAGCAGATTCATTAGCCTTGGGAGAGGA
>CM040191.1:56563188-56713188 GCA_022606455.1 Callitettix versicolor
AGCGGCAACGGCAACGGCAAAGACAAAGACAAAGCCAAAGACAACGGTAACGGTAACGGTAACAATAACGGTAACGGCAACGGAAACGGCAGCGGCAGCGGCAGAGATAGCGGCAGCGACAGCGACAGCGACAGCGGCAGCGACAGCGGCAACGCCAAAGACAAAGACAACGGTAACGGTAACGGCAACGTCAGTGGTAGCAGCAGCGGCAGCGACAGCCACAGCGACAGCGACAACGGCAACAGCAACGGCAAAGACGAAGACAAAGACAACGGTAACGGTAACAATAACGGTAACAATAACGGTAACGGTAACGGTAACGGCAACGGCAGCAGCAGCGGCAGCGGCAACGACAGCGACAGCGACAACGGCAACGGCAACGGCAACGGCAAAGACAAAGACAAAGACAACGATAACGGTAACGGTAACGTTAAGACTCCTCCTAAACAAATTCTACGTTCCTCATGTAGGGAGAAAGTAGAGACTAGGGAAACTGTATTTCGATAAAATAAACTTAAACAAACCCTAAACAATTTGTTTTATTAGTTTTTACGAAACAAAAAAACTGTTTGCGACAAATTGTCTTTAAAAAAATGCCACTTTTAATACGTTTGTTAATTTTAGTAGCGAACTTGAATATAGTTGGCAGTTGAATGTGAACAGTGTGTGTAATGTTTTTACACTCTTTGGACAAGTCGGTGAGGAGACTTAAATGAGTTAAGTAGTTTTTAAGAAAAATGGTACTAAAAGAATGGCGCCATGTGGTTTTAGTGCAATGTGGCTGCATTAGCGGATGATTTATATCTTTAAAACGCATTAACTTTCTCTGATAAAGTAAGATAGGTGAAACAATTTTTTTTTCCAGCTCTATCTTTTTACAGCAAACTATTATTGTATTACGTACTTTAGCTCATTGGAAAAATTAGCTGTTAATGCAGCCAAAATAGTTAAACCCAGACTCGAATCTTTAGGTGAACTGAACTCTAGATCACTTCTTAAGAGCTCGTTAAAATTATACATATATTTACATATATAAATATATAATAAATAAATAATATTTATATATATTATTTATATAATATATTATTTAAATAAATATTATATATTTAAAAAGAAATATAAGTTTTTATGTATTTTAAGCAGACCTAGGCATTTAGGCGGCTAGGTTCTAGTATGTTTAGCTTTCAAGCTAAGAACGAGAGTTGGTCTATAGTCTCTGGATGTCGTGTATTGCTTTATATACGCAAACGTTGACAAATATCCCAATAAACTGTAATAATAATATCCCCCGAAGAGGGTGCAGACTAGCTGCACATATTGAGAGGATTTAGACGTTCCTCGCGGTACCCGAGTCTAACACACAAGTATACTTACAACACTAAACTTACTACTTTAACACTTTACACGCACACTTACATTTAGGGTGGCGATAATAGCCTCAATGTGCTTTTCGCCTTAAAATAAAAAGAAAATCGATATTTTTGTAGCAAAATTTCTAAAACGATTGCTACAAATTTTGCACACTTTCTCACATTCGGTTTTTATTAATTAATGTAACATTAATCGATAAAAGTTTCAAAATGGCTTTCAAATTGTAAAAAAAAACATTACTTTTTTTGGGAATCAAGCTGTGTTTAAAAAATCATACTATCGTAACTCGTCCTAAAATGTGCATATTAATATTTTAAATTCTCGTATTCCATTAGTAATAAGAAATTGAGCCTGACAATAGTTGATATTATTATTTCAAACCGTACTTAGTTACCTATAATGTTGCATTTCCAATAAACTAAATATGTAAAATGAAATACTATTTCATGAAACATTTTTTTTGCATTTGATGGATTCTTCTTCAGGTTTTCATAATCAAACATTGGATTTTACATGTATCTTTGTCAATCTATATATCCATGTATATCTTTAGAAACGATTCTAACCCAACCGATTTTGACCATATATTTTTAAAGTACTTCTCGATTAGGGTCTATTCATATCACGACTCTTTTTAAGCCTTCTTTGTCAAAAACTATTGAAAATATTATTTTTTAAAAATTGTCTCAAACGATCTTGATGATGTTTTGCTCAAATATATCGCGACAATACTCGAACAAATCGTATCGCTCTTCCCCAAAAAAATCGATTCAGTAGCTCTCGAAAACAAATTTCGCGTGTTGTCGAATTTTGAGTACTTTTAAAGATTTATAACTTTGTCTGTGTATCAGATTTTAAACTTGAGAAATTTTCTCTTGGAAAGTAAACCGAAAATGACAGTTGTTGTGATGGATTTTTTCCAATTTTTGTAACTAAATTTTGTGTCCCTACTGACGAGTTCCACAATTGTTCAGATTCCTTTTAAACGAGTTTTAGAAATACTGCCGACTTTTACATTTTCTGTGTTCCTATGTACCGGTTTCATTAAGAAAGTAACAGAATTTGGAAAAGATTTACTTTATTTTTAATAAATTGTATTCAGTAAGACAATTTATTTAACATTATATCCAACCACGATACGTATTTGTGTAAAATGTTAAATAATTTACAAAGCACAGCCGTATGAATATGTGATTACGTTTCCTAATTGATCATCCATTAGTTGAAGGGTGAATGTAGGAGTACAGATTAATTGATAATCACTCATCCCCTAGCGCATAAACATTAATTATTTTCTCATTTACTCGCTTTTATACTTACGTTTCGAGTGTAAGAATTTTTCTCCCCATATAAAATGATTTTAATATAAAAAAAGTTTCGTTGACGTGATCGAAGCTGATTTGGAAAAGTAATTTACTTTTTTTGATATTGTTATTTCACCATCGTAATCTGCATTTAAATCTATATATAATAGCATTTTAAACTATCAAATTTCATTACGAGTATAAATTTTTCTGATTAACGAATATGTCCAAGAGACTACAAAAATCCAAAAATATTTGTGTGGGGAGAAGAGTTTGGGGTGTAGGTGTGGGGGGGAGTTTAGCACGTTTACGTTCTTAATATTAGCCCAATTTAATTCAAGCTTTTCACAGTGATCCATTTTGGAAATAGCTTGAAGTTCATTAACCAGCGAAGTTCGCTCAATAGTTTCGAAAAGCGGAAATTTCAGTTCAAAAAATGCAAAATGTTTTTATTAATTTAAACAAATTTGATTTTACTTTCGTAGCAGCGTTAAAAACTGCGTAGAGTTTTAAAATTTTAAAAACCAATGAAATTAAAAATGTAATTTAACGGCGGTCGGGGGTCGTTTTCTTACTTTCGTTGCAATTTAAAAAAATTAAATGCCAATGTGTGCAGGTTTTAATGCCATTTATTATGGTGAAATCAGAGTTTTAATGAAAAGGTATAAAAAATACTTTTGGAAATCCGCTTCCATCACGTCAGTTAGAGAGCTGCTGTTATTTCTTATTGGTAGATTATTTGTATTGGTAATTCAGTATAACTACAGTGTTGTAAAAGAACGCATATTCAACAAAATCACAATAACTTACTTAACTTCAGTCTTGTGTTCAAAGGTTTTGCAACACAGTGTAATCCTGAAAACCGCTTACTCCAGACTTTCCGCGTCGGTCAATAGTCTCATCAGAGCATAAAAGAAATTCTCAATTTTACGGATTTTCGATGCCGTAAATCCGAGCTGCCTTGTTGGGGCTCCGCCTTTCTCCTGTAAACACGTAACACACTTCTTACTTCCCATCGTTTCAGTTTTTGCGACAACTTTACTGCTAAATCGCCCAACATGTACACTGAAAGTAGCCAATAACATACGTCACTTTCTTGAGTTTCTACTGATTTGGTTTTGATAAGCACATATTCGTTTAGTTCATTTGGTACAAACAGTAATTATTTAGCAATCTCTTACAAAAAACTTGCAATTTAAATACGATTATTTGTCCGTTTGTTGTATTTGAGTGATTGAGACTATGAACTATGAATAGAAAAAGGAAAGAGAGGAATGAATGGAAAGAAAAAGAAAGGAGATATAAAAGGGTAACGATAAAGGAAAAAATAATTGAAAATGTGAATAGGAAGGAAGAGTACAACAGAAAAAAATTGTGGAAAAAAGGGTGAATGGCGAACAGAAAGAAGAAAGAAAGAAAAATACGGTGAAATAAGGCGGAAACGTAGAAAAAGTGGGAATTGTTTAGATATTATTAAAGGCAGAGGGTGCAGACTAGCTGCACCTGTTGAGAGGATTTAGACGTCCTTCGCGGTACTCGAGTCTAACACACACTACACACAACACTACACTTACGACTTTAACACTTTACACTCACACTTACATTTAGGGAGGCGATAATTACCTCAATGTGCTTTTCGCCTTAAAATAAAAACAATATATGAAAACGTTGTGTTGCTTTGGTTTTGGTACTTTACATAATTGAAGAACACGTGCACGTTGTAACCGTTTAAAATACATTCGAAATTAATATAAACGTTTATAATAATTGTTGTTAATATTGCTAGTTTTTAACAACATAACCTAAAACGTATTATAGTATATCAGGTGTAGTGATTTTTGAGTATTTTTAAATGTTATTTTATACCTTATTATTTAATTAACACGTATTCACACAGGTAAAATATTTTTTTTAACATTACTCACGATTTTAGGCCATATTTTACGGACTTTATGGTGACGTCATTGCTATTAACATTGCATTGAAGATATTAAATTTCAAACACGGATTTACCGGTTAGCGTTTTCATTAACTACGTGTACTTACTGCTCATGCGCGTTACACATTCTGACAGCCATTATTAAATGTTAAAGTATATTGCTTTGTCCGTTCTTGTAAAGAAAATATTATTAAAATGGCCTCCGTTATTTGTGAACTTTGCGATTTTCCTCTTTTTGTGTTAGGTTTCCCACTCAACAACCGAGTATGTTAGGCTGAGTTTTTTTTAATAAATACAGGTTTTTTATCGTTTAGCGATCAAAAACACGTTATCTATAACTAGTTTAATTAAATAGGGTTTTCACCCAACAACCATGTCAGTTAGGTTATGAATAATTTTTGTAGTTTTGTTCTACATAAAGTTTTTTTATCACCCAATAATCACGTTAGTTAGGTTTACAACCAAGCAATCGTGTCAGGTCATTAAGTTTTTTTTTAAAGCTTTTTGATTTTACCTTTGGTAAAAGGAGTGAATAGAAAAAAGCGTCCCGAACCTTTTTAATATAACGGAAATATGAAACGGAAACGATGAAGCGAATTTCTTTTTTTATTGCTGTCTCCCTCTATTTCTTTCTCGTTTTCGATAACAGTACACGCTTATTATATGAAAACGTTGTGTTGCTTTGGTTTGGGTACTTGTACATAATTGAAGAACACGTGCACGTTGCAACCGTTTAAAATACATTCGAAATTAATATAAACGTATAATATTGTTGTTATATTGCTAGTTTTTAACAACATAACCTGAAACGTATTATAGCCTATCAGCTGTTCAATGAAATCAGCTGATCGTTACCAATTAATATAAAAACAACTGATCTCCCACTATAACTACAGTGAATAATATCTAAGCTAGGTTCACGTATTTATAAAGAAAACAAGATATTTGAAAACAGATCTTCAAACTAATTACACTTTCAGCAAAGATTTTATTAACAAAAGCTTCGCTTCCGTCGGTAACTTACCGATTTCCACTCGTGTTTCGTTGTTTTATGTTACTCTCTAACGGTTAACAATTTCTTTCTTTTTTAATTCAGTTTTAGATCTGGCAACAGTTTTACTAATTCCGCACGCCAGTTTTGGAACAACGTACATTCTGGGCTTCTTTTGGACATTATTCTCCTTCCCCTTGTGTCCTCTATAACCAGGCACTAAAATCATGTTCATATTTTCAAATATAATAATTTAAATCTCCTAAACAAGACGCTCCATTGACGAAGAATTCAGTTCGGAAGATTGGTTTAATTTAATAAGATTGTTTTAGTTGAGTTTTTCTGGAGGTTGTAATATGTGTAATAGATGCCGCTAGCGTCCCTCGCGGTACCCGAGTCTAACACACACTTACATTTACAACACTACACTTACGACTTTAACACTTTACACTTACACTTACATTTAGGGAGGTGATAATAGCCTCAAAGTGCTTTTCGCCTTAAAATAAAAAAAATTAAGGTAGAATAAAACCACTAAAAAAGGAGAATTGATTTTTATGGGCAAATCCTCCGAATAGACAAAAATAGACTAACCAAAAAAATATTTGACTACTTTCGCAATAGAAAAGCCAAACCACTTCGGTTTAGAGAAACAGAGAAAGACAACAGAACTACAAATCACTGACACTGTGCTCATGGACAAAACAGCCAAAACAATAACCAAGGACAAGAAGCAACGGTTCCAAAGCAGTCAAATCCAAGCGAACGATCCAAATCTCTGACGAAGAAAGAAAAGCAAGATCACAACGAATGAAGCAATACTGGGCTACGATGAAGGCACAGAACATTAAAAGTGATTGATTTGGTGTACCCCAAAGTTGCATGAAACAAATAAAGAGAGAAAACCACTAAATTTGAGTATTTTTTTAATGATTGATATAATTAAATCCAAAACGAACTTTTATATAACATCTCTTATTATTTCCCTGCATTTTTCTATACAAACATTCTGCCTTTTGAAAAACGGCCCTATATTTAGAAAGAAAGAAATGTTTTGCATTACACTTTTAATAATAAATACACTGTAATACATATAAAACTGTCAGTAAAATACGTTTAATTCAAAGTAAAACATGACTGAAGCAAGTACAGTACACTATTTACATGTTAATTAGTTGTCAGGGCATTGTTCTGTTTGCTAATCTAACTTTGTGAAGCATTTCATTGTTTATTCTTAGGAGGCGTTTAGTTAGTGGTACTAATTTATCTGCACTTTGACTAATTAAGTATTACTTGTTTTCTGTAAAAATCGTTCTAACAGTTACTATTGTATTTGTTAGATTCCTAATTTTATTCCATGTTACATAAAAACGAAAAATTAATATAATTACATGGTTATATAATTAACCCAAGGTGAACTGTTCCTTTATGTCTGTGTCCAAGAGTGCAATGTTGGTAATTGTCATCCCAAATTCTTGTAAGTTTTAAACCCCTTGTTTTGTGTTGTGTGTTCCAGTAGAACATCCCTGCTCTGCCCTACAGTGCACATGTACTCCGTTTCGTTTGGGTTTACCTCAAATCCCCAAATATCATATCAAAGCTTAAGATAAGATTATTTGTTTTATCACAATTATTTAAAACGAGTTCAGGTAATGTCTGTCAGTCAGTTGGTACACCTCCTTCTAAAACATGCATATGCATTAAATTATATATATATATATATATATATATATATATATATATATATATATATATATATTGTTAGGAGTACGGGTTCCTTCGAATAATTTTCTATCGGTTGTTCATTATAAAAATTACCTTTAATTATTAGATATGTGTACCTTACATTTACCTTACAACTATTGTTGGTGGCAAACCCAAGAATGAACACTACTGTCTTGTGTGAAATGAAACGTTCCCCAAAATATATATTAATCCCCTCAAACCAAAATAATATAAAAATGGGCAAGAAGTGTACGCTAATAATCATCTACTTACTTTAGCGCCGATTTGCCACTTCTCGGCACCGCCCTGTTGGAACAGAAAAGTCGCACAGTCTTCACAGAAAAGTCACCCGGAGTAAACTGACTTTCCGGCCCCGCCGGAATCGACTGTCCTCGCCCTACCTCTTCCCCATGCATTCGTTTCAACTCCTGTTCTACATACCGTGTTGCTTATTGCAACAGGCAGTACATCAGCAGTTTCGTAATTTCGCCTATGTTTTTTTTTTTTTTTTGTCAATAGTGTTCATTGTTTGGCTGTGACCACATTATCATATTCAAAATCAGCAACCAAAAACTAATATTTTTTCTAAATCCCAACAATATATATAATATTTCTAATAACTATGACTTACATTACAATATTAACTTTGTTGAAATTATTTTGTTAAGAATTGGCTTTATTACGATGCTAACGACTGCCGGCAAATATTTATTCATCAATCAAGCATCCATTAGTGGACAGAGTGTGGGGCTGGGGGATGAAGTGATAATCCCCTGACAGCCTGCGCATGCGCACTCATTAGCTAGCCACTGCGATAATAGAGTAGTGATTTGCCATTAGTGCCAGCGATAACAGTGATTAGTACAAAATGAAAGACTCGTTAAACACATCGTTAAAGAACGCTGCACGCAACTGTGTCGCGGAGGCTGATTTCCTACTAAAACTGATGCAGGCTATATTTTACACTTTTTTGGAAAATTCTGTGTTCTCAGAAAATGTTTATATATATATATATATATATATATATATATATATATATATATATATATATATATACGTACATGTGTGAGTGAGTGCATGTGTGTGTGCGTGTGTGTGTGTTTGTTTGTGTGTGTGTGTGTGTGTGTGTGTGTGTTTATAGGTGTGTGTATGGGTGTGTGTGTGTGTGTGTGTGTGTGTGTGTGTGTGTGTGTGTGTGTATGGGTGTGTGTATGGGTGTGTGTAAATGGGTGTGTGTGTGTGTTTGTGTGTATGGGTGTGTGTGTGTGTGTGTATGGGTGTGTGTGTGTGTGTGTGTGTGTGTGTGTGTGTGTGTGTGTTTTATATTGAATTTTGTTTTTCTGCATTAAAAGTGTTCACATAACAAATCTGTGTTTATTTCGTTCGCGTGCAATATTTACAATAACTCAAATAGTAAACGAACAGCAAGTTTGTTTTTCCCTAACTACATAAATTTGTAGCATAGAGCAAACTAACCCGCTGTACAACAAACAAAACACTACAACAGTATAATCCCTTGCCAGGTTTACAGCTCTCCCATTGGTCGACCAAGTATCGTTAAAAGAGATGCTGTAAAGGGGCTACGTTTTACTGACTTTCGAAGGATATCGTAAATCTGGCCTCAGTTTTAAACCTTACTTCTGCCACACTCTTTATAGTGTGCAGCGAAGGAACGAAGGTTTTACGATGACTTTACGTCTTAATAGAACAGGCACTATATTAAGAAAGCTTTAAATTTCTTCTTTACGAAAATATGATTATAGTTAATAAAATCGATGTTAATATTATCGTAATACGTCAGCCAGGTATTCCAAAATGTATACATTTACAAAATTTTCCTTTCTTTCTGACGGTTTACACTTTGTGTCAGATCAGCGTTATGAAGGATCAACGTTAATGACAAAGGAAGAGCTTATGGCAGTCTCTCATACGTCCTTGAGGCGTGCCACGTTCAGAGGCGCAGCAGACTGTCCGGTGCTTTACCACCTCAAACACGATAGCAACAAATAAAAAATAAATATTGTGATACGATATTCAAATACAATAAGGAAAACTCTAAAATGAAAACTTACTATGTCTACATAATTTGATACAATGTAAACTTGTATTTCAAAGAATATTACGCCTTGCAAATTCTTATTAATTGCCTGGGTACAGCTCTAACCTGACAGCGCTCGTAACGTTTTCCGCCAACACAACTGGTAATCGAACATTATTGAAAATTTTACGCTCTTTCTTCATCAAGCGGTCAATATTATTATAGGTCTTGCCGTTCAGCCTGTATTACAAGAAATAAATAGCCAGCGATATTTCTTAATTGACGAAAGCTTCTTCGTCAGATCAGAGGACGCCATCTTGAAACGGAAATTAATGGGGAAAAATTATACAAAGTGTATTCAGAAAGTAACGAGAATTTTAATTTTTTGAACAAAATATTTATTTATTCTTCTACATTGATGTAGTCGCCTTCAGAAAAGTCCCCATTGGAGATTATGCACTTGTGCCAGCGCTTCTTCAAATCCTCAAAACACTTCTCAAACTCGATCTTTGAGATAGCCTTTAGTTTTTTTAGCGATGCGCTTTTAATATCATCTACGGCTGTAAAGCGACGGTCCTTTAAGGTTCTCTTTATTTTTGGAAATAGGGAAAAGTCACACAGAGCCATGTTTGGCGAATATGGAGGCTGGGGCATCATTACAGTACTGTTTTTGGCCAAAAATTCACGAACAAGCAATGAAGTGTGAGCTGGTGCATTATCGTGGTGCAAAAGCCATGAATTGTTTTTCCACAGATCCGGGCGTTTTTTTCGGATTGCTTCACGCAAACGGTGTTGAACTTGTAGGTAGTACTCCTTATTCATTGTTTCACTTGGTGGCAGGAATTCATGATGCACTATGCCATTAATATCGAAGAACACAATGAGCATAACCTTCACGTTCGACCGCACTTGTCGAGCCTTTTTCGGTCTTGGCGAGCCGGAATGCCTCCACTGGGATGATTCAGCATTAGTTTCGACGTCATATCCGTAAACCCGTGTTTCGTCACCTGTTATAATACGTTCCAGTAAGTCTTCATCGTCGTTGACTTCATTTAGTTTACTCCTGAGCAACTTCCATTCGCCGCTGTTTTTGTTCAAAATTCAACAATTTTGGAACAAATTTTGCTGCCACGCGTTTCATACACAAAACATTGGAAACAATGTCATGACATGATCCAGTCGATATGCCAACATCAGCGACCTCTCTAATTGTGATTCGGCGATGGTTCATAACCATTTCTTTCACTTTTTCCACGTTTTCATCGGTTGTTGATGTGCTGGGGCGTCCAAGGCGTTCGTCATCTTCAATGTCTTCACGGCCTTCTTGGAAACGCTTATACCACTCGTAAACTCTTGCTTTACTCATAGCAGACTCACCATAAGCCTTTGTTAACAATTCACACACGTTGTTACACTTTATTCAATTTATATGCAAAAATTTGACACAAAATTTTTGATCCATTTCTTTTAACAAACGAAAATCGCCGAGCTCGTAAAAACAGGTCTAACTTTAGTGGCTGTCACAGACAAATTCAACAATGAAAAGAGCTGAAAGTTTTATCATACTTCAAGGGCATGTATACAAATATAAAAAAAAGTTTTGACAATTGGACTCTCCAAACCCGTGATATCTAAAAATTCTCGTTACTTTCTGAACACCCTGTACGCCATTAAGGCTTTATTTATGCACAAATAAAGCGTTTGGGTTTACTGTATACATACTTGCATCGTCATTAAATTAGAGGTCGCCATCTTGAAACAAAAATGAATGGAAAAAACTAACACATCGTTCAGGCTTTATGTAAGGTGACTTCGTACCAATTTTCAAAACAAACAGTCAATGCGTTTTGCCAAAACTGTGTTCAATTGTCATCTTTAAATCAGTGGCCATCTTGAAACGGAAGTAAATGGGAAAAAATCTTACACTCGTCATTTTACAAGCGCTTTATACAAGGTATCTTCGTATTAAATTTCAAAACAATCGGTCAATGCGTTTGACCAAAACTGCCTAACAAACAAGCATAAAACCCAAATGCCGAACGGTCGATTTGAAACAGAACCGGTCAGTAACGGTCGACTTGAAACAGAACCGGTCAGTAACGGTCGATTTGAAACAGAACCGGTCAGTAACGGTCGATTTGAAACAGAACCGGTAAGTAACGGTCGATTTGAAACAGAACCGGTCAGTAACGGTCGATTTGAAACAGAACCGGTCAGTAACGGTCGACTTGAAACAGAACCGGTCAGTTTCGGTCGACTTGAAACAGAACCGGTCAGTTTCGGTCGACTTGAAACAGAACCGGTCAGTAACAGTCGATTTGAAACAGAACCGGTCAGTAACGGTGGATTTGAAACAGAACCAGTCAGTAATTTGGAAACTAATAAGTTACCAAACTTGCCAAATCTTTCCTGATATGCATGTAAATAACTTAGTTACAATATTCTTAACGATAACAAACAGACGTATCCTTCTTTTTTTTATTTTTTCTTCTAGTGTTTCCAAAAAAGATATAGTCGTTATTTAGCTGTCTCTTCGTTTTTGAGAGTGGCCTCTACACATCACTGGACACGATTTATCCAATCACGATGAAGTGACGCCATTTTTCGTGACCAATTAAACATTTTAAACACATCTTTATAGCGTAATTTTATAAATGAAAGTATTAAAATTTGATATTCTCAAAATTATAGTAGTAGTAATTTTGTTTCCAAATTATCCAGTTTGAAAGTAATTTTGAAAATACTACAAAAATAGTTTTAATTTCGTAGATAATTAAAAACCATGACCGTATCTTGGAAAAAGCCATCACTGTTATTTTTTATTTTAAATTTGTTACACTGCCTTATGTTTCTTTATTTATATGATGTAAATTTTGATAAAATCTGATTCATCGATTTTGAAAAAAAATATTCTGACTTTTCCTAGTTTTATCGATATCTAGTGAACTCGTAAAGGAAGTATCGAAATACAAAACAAACCCATATTGTTTTCATGTTTAGGTCCGTACTATTGAAAAAGTATTACAGCTTCCAATAAAGGGAGGTGATTTTTACATTATTTGTTGAACAAAATGGTTGTAATTAAAGGCATTTTAGATGCAGTAAATGTTGCTGTTCGATAATGTATGTCGGCTAATTAAATACACATTAGTGCAACGCTGGGATGAGAGGGTGGCGTTACAGATAGAGTGATAATCCCCAACCCCTACAAAGCGTGTTGATTAGTTACTCGTTAAACTAAGCGCTACTAAACGGCGAACCCATTGTACACGGACCGTTAAATAAACGTGATTTCAGCGGCGGTATTTTAACAGAACACATTAGTAACAGTTATTTGCGTATCTCATTTGGAAAATGAGCTAAGTATTGCTGCAGTAATAATAAGTTCTGAGACAAGGAACTGTGAAGAGACGATCCTGACAACTGGAACGCGTTACTAATAGATCCCAAATATTGAAAAAAATCATTCGGGAACAGATCGTTATAGCGGAAATTATTGCGAGATTCAACATCACGGATCTTAAATTTGACTGCTCGTTAAATATTATATGCTTAACCACATATTTATATAATATACAAGGTGTGTTCCGAAAGTAACGAGAATTTTAATTTTTTGAGCAAAATATTTATTTATTCTTCTACATTGATGTTGTCGCCTTCAAAATAGTCGCCATTGGAGATAATTCACCTGTGCCAGCGCTTCTTCCAATCCTCGAAACACTTCTCAAACTCGATCTTTGAGATAGCCTTTAGTTCTTTCAGCGATACGCTTTTAATGTCATCTACGGCTGTAAAACGACGGCCCTTTAAGATTCCCTTTATTTTTGGAAATAGGAAAAAGTCACACGGAGCCACGTCTGGCGAATATGGAGTTTGGGGCATCATTACAGTACTGTTTTTGGCCAAAAATTCAAGAAGAAGCAACGAAGTGTGTGAGCTTGTGCATTATCGTGGTGCAAAAGCCATGAATTGTTTTTCCACAGATCCGGACGTTTTTTCGGATTGCTTCACGCAAACGGCGTTGAACTTGTAGGTAGGACTCCTTATTGACCGTTTCACCTGGTGGCAGGAATTCATGATGCACTATGCCATTAATATCCAAGAACACAGTGAGCATAACCTTCACGTTCGACCTCACTTTTAAGTTTTGGCGAGCCAGAATGCCTCCACTTGGATAATTGAGCCTTAGTTTCGACGTCATATTCGTAAACCATGTTTCGTTACCTGTTATAATTCGTTTCAGTAATTCTGCATTGCCGTTGACTTCATTTGGTGACTCCTGAGCAACTTCCATTCGCCGCTGTTTTTGTTCAAAATTCAACAATTTTGGAACGAATTTTGCTGCCACGCGTTTCATACACAAAAAAATTGGAAACAATGTCATGACATGACCCAATCGATATGCCAACATCATGAGCGACCTCTCTAATTGTGATTCGGCGATTGTTCATTTCTTTCCATTTTTCCACGTTTTCATCGGTTGTTGATGTTCTGGGGCATCCAGGGCTTTCGTCATCTTCAACGTCTTCACGGCCTTCTTGGAAACGCCTATACCACTCGTAAACTCTTGCTTTACTCATAGTATACTCACCATAGACCTTTGTTACACTTTATTCCATTTTTACGCAAAATGTGATACAAATTCTTTCATCCATTTCTTTTAACAAACGAAAATCGCCGAACTCATAAAAACACATCTAACCTTAGTGGCTGTCACAGACAAAGTGAAAAATGAAAACAGCAGAAAGTTTTATGGTACTTCAAGGGCATGTATACCAACATAATAAAAAAAATGTTTGACAATCGGACTCTCCAAGCCCGTGAAATTTAAAAATTCTCGTTATTTTCTGAACACACCTCGTATACCTAAACAAAGCGGAGTACGTGTGCATTGGAAAGCAGAGGAGGAATCTTCTATTGTTACACGGCACAAGAATTAAAGGGTGTACAGCTTACAAGAATTTGGACATGCAAATTACGAGTGATGGACTCTTGGACACAACGATAAAAGAACAAAATACATGGGAAGTAGAGCAAGGAAGATACTGAACATTATCATATGGGATAAACAAATAGGGAAATAAATACAGTATAGTCTCACTAATCCGGACCCCGCTAGCCCGGACATCCGGTTAATCCGGACGAACCTAAAAAAAAAAAGATAAAAAAGATGTTGTGACAGAAAAAAATACAATTCTGAGAGGGTCCGCTTGCTCTCAGTTGCCGGAAGTCTTACCACTAGTTTCCGCTCATCAGCTGATTTCGGTGAGTGACTCACTCTATACCCACGAGTTGTTTTGTTTTTCCTTCAGACGATGCTTACTCGTGCTTGTGATAGGAACTCGTGAGATTACAATACATACAGTATTTTATTCAGTGCGAGTGTGCATTTACCACTTATTACTTATTATGTGCACTTATTAAGAGCAACGTAATGGCTAATAAACGTAAAAAGTTGACCATGGAGCAAAACACAAAGTCTTATTTTGTAATGATCAGGTGAATCATAAACGTTGATTCTTGTTATGAACAAGATTTTTCTTTTGTTTATAAAACTTGTTTTCGATACGTTTTATAATTGTTTCCGTTTAATCCAGACTTTCGGTTATTCGGACAGTCTCCAATCCGGATTAGCGAGACTGTATAGAATATACAAAACAATTATAAAAAGTATAATCTCATATGGAAGCAAAGTATGGCCACTGAAACAAAAAACAAAAAATGTCTTGAAGCTATAGAAATGGACTATTGGCGAAAAGCCGTAGGCCGTACGAAACGGGAAAATATAAATTTTATGAATCCGTGAAATCACAGATGCGAAGCACACCGTTGTAGACGACATCAAGACAACTTTATGACAGCGGTGTGTAACCTTTTCTCCCAATATAACCGATAACAGGTAATATTTAGAAAAAACGTTACTGAACAAGCACTATTTGAAATTTTGTGCTTTTTCTCCATGAAGCGGTAAAAATTATGATAGATTTTGCCGTTCAGCCAGTATTACAGGTAAGCAGCAACTCTCAACAATGAATTTGAGCCCGCCATCTTGAAACGGAAGTGAATTGAAAAAATCATACACATAAGTTTTTTTGGTTACTTTTACAGAAAATGTCAAAAAAATCGGTCAATGCGTTTGGCTAAAACAGGCAAAAGGCTGTTCTTGTAAATCAGCGACCGCCATTTTGAAACAGAAGTGAATGGGGATAAAATCTTACACATACGGTACAGATTTTATACAAAGTACTTTCGGACCAAATTTCAAAACAATCGGTAAGTGTGTTTGGCAAAAACTGCTTAATAAACTATTTTCGGAACAGTCGAGTTCAAACAGAGACCATTTATTTGTCTAGTCTTTGAAAATATGATTTCAGTTATTTTAAACAGCGTTAAAAAAATTATTAAATTCCTTTTTTAAATGCAAAACTGATTCTGAATATAATTAAGGATCATTGTTGTAAGCCTAATTTCAGTGTAATTTAAATTGCTAATTTATTCAAATTTTAACGCTGAAAACAGATTTTCGGTAAAGTGTAACGCAAAAATTTTGATATTTGTTACGGTACTTTCAAAATGCGTTACAAATTTTTGTAACGACAAGGAAAATGTGAAGCAAAGAAAAACAATCGAGTCAAATAATATCGATATAATATATTCAATTATAGTTTCTTTTCGTAATATAAAACAACCACTCTCAATACAATCAATACATTATTTACAATGTACAATAAATGCCCAATAAATAATTTATATTACAATAAAAACACTTTCCATAAATGATATGTGAAAACAATACATAAAATTACATTTATTCTAAAACAACGTAAGCTCACTTTTTTTTCTGAACACTTCCCGCCGTTCCGAGGCGAGGTAAAAATATCTTTTTTCCTTTTAACATTATTTAAAATTTAAGATTTGAAATTTAACTCTGAATACACGTCTTTGCAGTACGCCAACAAATCTTAATTTTTAATAAAATTTTGATTGTGGTATCAGTTTACATTGGACCCACTTCAACACGTTATAATATTGTTCTCTATATCACTGTGACTAAAGTCTTTACACGTGTATTGTGTAGTCTTGTTTCTCGCGGTCTCTCTCCTGGCGGTATCTGGAACATAAGTACTGTTATTAGTATTTTGTATTGTTATAGTAATCGATTACTCCACATCTGCGTGAATACGCCCACAGCATTCAAATGCCGAACAGTTAAAAAAACAAATTAGTAATTGAAATCTCTCATTTAGATTTTTTTCACCAGTTTTAATTATTAAGGTTTTATTTTTAACGGTATATATAATCTAAATTTACAAAACGAGTTTACAAAAAAGAGAGGATCATTTATTTAAAGTAAAGGACTGAAAGTTTGTGTGGTGAAACTGACGCTTGACACAAAGTTTTTTGTTTTTGTTTTTGTTAAGTTGGCATTTGATGCACGTTAGTCTTTATGTAGTGAAGTTCGAATTTGTCACAAGTTTTTTTTATTTGGTAAAGTTGGCAATTTTGTCTTTATGTGGTAAAGTTGACATTCGAAGAACGCTTTCTCTTATATGATTAATTTGGCAATCGTCGTTGCGCATTTTTCTGTATGTTAACGTTGATATCGACACAACTTTGTTTTAATGTAATAAAGTCAACATACGACACACGGTATAATCTATGCAATGAAAGTCAACATACGACACACGATATAATCTATGCGATGAAGTCAACATACGACACACGATATAATCTATGCGATGAAAGTCAACATACGACACACGATATAATCTATGTGATGAAAGTCAACATACGACACACGATATAATCTATGCGATGAAAGTCAACATACGACACACGATATAATCTATGCGATGAAAGTCAACATACGACACACGATATAATCTATGCGATGAAAGTCAACATACGACACACGATATAATCTATGTGATGAAAGTCAACATACGACACACGATATAATCTATGCGATGAAAGTCAACATACGACACACGATATAATTTATGCGATGAAAATCAACATACGACACACGATATAATCTATGCGATGAAAGTCAACATACGACACACGATATAATCTATGCGATGAAAGTCAACGTACGACACACGATATAATCTATGCGATGAAAGTCAACATACGACACACGATATAATTTATTCGATGAAGTTGTCGTTCATCGTGTGTTCGTTTTTATGTGGTATAATTGAAATAAAACGCACGATTGTATTTATATTATTTTATTCGTCGCACGTTTGTTTTTATGTGGTAAAGTTAACTTACTTGGTACGTTTGCGTTAATGTGATGAAGTTGACAATCGTCGCACTTTGGATTTTTAAAGGTGAAATTCGCATTCGTCATACGTTTGTTTTGTATGTGGTGATATTGTCACTCGACCCACATTTGTCTTTACGTGATGAAGTTGATATTCGTCGCACGTTTGATTTTTATTAGTGAAGTTAGTTTCGTCCAACGTTCGTTTTTATGTGGTAAAGTTACCCATAGGATGCACGTTTGTATTTATGTGACGAAGTTTGTCGCACGTTTGTTTTTGATTAGTGAAGTTGACATTCGTCGCACGTTCGTTTTTATGTGGTAAAGTTATACGACGCACGTTTGTATTTATGCGATGAAGTTTGTCGTACGTTTGTTTTTGATTAGTGAAGTTGACATTCGTCGCACCTTCGTTTTTATGTGGTAAAGTTACCAATACGACGCACGTTTGTATTTACGTGATGAAGTTGACATTCGTCGCACGTTCGTTTTTATGTGGAAAAGTTACCTATACGATGCACGTTTGTATTTATGCGATGAAGTTTGTCGTACGTTTGTTTTTGATTAGTGAAGTTGGCATTCGTCGCACGTTTGTCTTTATGTGGTAAAGTTACCTTACGAAGCACATTTGTATTTAGGTGATGAAGTTGACATTCGTCGCACGTTTGTTTTTGATTATTGAAGTTGGCATTCGTCGCACGTTTGTCTTTATGTGGTAAAGTTACCTTACGAAGCACATTTGTATTTAGGTGATGAAGTTGACATTCGTCGCACGTTTGTTTTTGATTAGTGAAGTTGCCATTCGTCGCACGTTTGTCTTTATGTGGTAAAGTTACCTTACGACGCACATTTGTATTTAGGTGATGAAGCTGACTTTCGTCGCACGTTTGTTTTTGATGAGTGAAGTTGGCATTCGTCGCACGTGGTAGAGTTGTCACTCAACGTATTTTTCTATATATGATGAAGTTGATTTTCATTTGTTGAATATTGGAATATTGATTACGTTTGTTTTTTAGTGGTAAATTTTACATTCTTCCCATGTTTGTCTTTTTCTGATAAAACTGTATTCGACATTTTTTGCTAAAGTTGCAGTCGACGAACGTTTGACTGTTTTTTGACAATTTTTTCATTCGTTGCACGTTTGTCTTTATGTAGTAAAATTAAACGTTTGTCTTTGTATGTCGAAGTTGTCATTCGATTCGTTTGTTTGTATGTAGTGAGTTTAGTAGTTGACGCAAGATTTTCTTTTGAAAGTCGATGCTTCTTAGTTTTTATATGTTGGTTCACTATTTATTCTATTTATGTATTAATTGCATCTGTAATTTGGTTTTAATAATTGTTTTACGTAAATTTAATCATAGTTTGACGGAGGGAAAGAATTTATGCCATAATACGAATTCTGTTTTATTGTCGTTACATTGACAAATTTACGTTTACATCAGTGTTTTGAAGAACGATGTTCAGCGAAAATATTTCAAATTGTATAGAAAATTATGCAATTATACCAAATTCGGTGCTGATTAGTGTCCAATTTTGAAAAAAAAGTCAAACTGGAAATATACCCAAAACCTACAACACGAAATAATCATTTTAAAGTACTTATGTTAAATCATAATTTTTTTTAAATTGAAGAATTGAAAGTTATTCACTAAAGTTCATTATCGATTTTAAGATCAGTCAGAAAGATGGCTTACGTTACCTTTTAACTAAGGTAGACAACTGCTGCTCAAGTTCTTCGTGGCGCAGGAGCCTCAAGCCACTGCAGTCTCTGTCGCGGTCGCACTCGGCTTCCGACAACTCTCGACTGTCCGAGAATCCTGATGGAGGTTGCAGTGGGATGCATTCCTTTATTTTTACACCAGACCTGTTAAACATTAGAGTTACGGTGTAGCTTCAATGTTTATCAATGCAGTTAATATAACGTCAACAAGCGAAAATACAGACGATACTGTGAATAAATAAAAAGTTACGCATTGAATTAGCTGTAACTGACTAACTACGTCACACAGACATATTAAAAGAACACTACACAGTTGTTGTTTAAAGTGAAAGTCTAGATCTACTTTGGTTTCATAGTAGTACTATGTTGTTCTTTTAAAAATTAACAATGACCTCCAGTGTTTATACTTTTTATGATATTAAGTTGTATGGGTTTACTTAAAAAAAAACAGTAAGTCAGAAATAATACGAGGTGTGTTCAGAAAGTAACGAGAATTTTTAAATTTCGCGAGCTTGGAAAGTCCAATTGTCAAACATTTTTTTTATTAAGTTGGTATACATGCCCTTGAAGTAAGATAAAACTTTCAGATGTTTTCATTGTTGACTTTGTCTGTGACAGCCACTAAGGTTAGACGTGTTTTTATGAGCCCGGCGATTTTCGTTTGTTAAAAGAAATGGTTCAAATAATTTGTATCAAATTTCGCGTAAAAAATGGAATAAAGTGTAACAAAGTGTGTGAAATGTTAAAAAAGGCCTATGGTGAGTCTACTATGAGTAAAGCAAGAGTTTACGAGTGGTATAAGCATTTCCAAGAAGGACGTGGAGACGTTGAAGGTGATGAACGCCCTGGACGCCTCAGCACACCAACAACCGAAGAAAACGTGGAAAAAGTGAAAGAAATGGTTATGAACAATCGTCGAATCACAATTATAGAGGTTGCTGATGATGTTGGCATATCGATTGGATCATGTCATGACATTGTTTCCAATGTGTTGTGTATGAAACGCGTGGCAGCAAAATTCGTTCCAAAATTGTTGAATTTTAAACAAACACAGCGGCGAATGGAGGTTGCTCAGGAGTCACTTTATGAAGTCAACGACGATGCAGAATTACTGAACACATTATAACAGGTAACAAAACATAGGTTTACGGATATGACGTCGAAACTAATGCTCAATCATCCCAGTGGAGGCATTCTGGCTCGCCAAGACCGAAAAAGGCTCGACAAGAGCGGTCGAACATGAAGGTTATGCTCACTGTGTTCTTCGATATTAATGGCATAGTGCATCATGAATTCCTGCCATCAGGTAAAACGGGCAATAAGGAATACTACCTACAAGTTCAACGCCATTTGTGTTAAGTAATCCGAAAAAAATGCCCGGATCTATGGAAAAACAATTCATGGCTTTTGCACCACGATAATGCACCAGCTCACACTTCATTGCTTGTTCGTGAATTTTTGGTCAAAAACAGTACTGTAACGATGCCCCAGCCTTCATATTCGCCAGACATGACTCTGTATGGCGATTTCCTATTTGAAAAAATAAAGATAACCTTAAAGGTACGTCGTTTTACAGCCGTAGATGACATTAAAAGCGCATCGCTGATAGAACTAAAGGCTATCTCAAAGATCGAGTTTGAGAAGTGTTTCGAGGATTGGAAGAAGCGCTGGCACAAGTGCGTAATCTCCAATGGGGACTATTTTGAAGGCGACAACATCAGTGTAGAAGAATAAATAAATATTTTGTTAAAAAAAATTAAAATTCTCGTTACTTTCTGAACACACTTCGTATGTATTTTACAGCACAAAAAAAAACTGTTTACTAAGACAAATTTAAATTTATTTTGTCAGATGTTTTACTTTATCATAATACAAAGTCAACTGACCTTATTAAATTTATGATTTTAATTCATTTCTCCTGAAGTCAATTGATGAAGTATTTGCTTTATTTTACTTCTTAATTATACAAAAAAAATTTAAGGTTGACCTTACGGAAGAATTTGTTTAAAAATTGTTTTTAATCTACCTAATTTTGCAAAATCGGTTCTTCAGATTTTATCTTAATAACTCAAGGTAGTGAACAAAATATTAAATAAAAATTGACGTGGTTAGAAAGAATTAATTCATTTAAAATTAGGTAAGGTGAGTTATTAAATTTTATTTATGATCAAAATTTACACTACATTTTTTGTGAAACTACGCTGGTTTTTATTACATTTGCTGCAGAAACAAATTTTTGAATAAACAGTGATACATTTGTACAATCATTGTGCACTACTTATTTTTAGTTTACAGAAATTCTGGAACAGAAAGATGTTTATAAGACTTTTACCTTTGATTTAAAATTGCTGTATGTTACGTAGACTACTAATCAGCTGTTACAAAAATAAGTGAATTTATTTTATAGTAGAGTGGGTGCATAGATTAAATAAAACTTTAAAACCAATACAAAAAGGTTTACCACTAAATAAAAAATAATTAATTTCACGTGAAAAGTACTGATACCAAACTTGCCACACAAAATTTCTCTACACAGGTGTACATTTATGTAACACAGCTACCATCATCAGAAACTCGCCAAACAGTTTATGTAAATCTTCCATATTTTACCACTCTCTAACGTTTTAGTTTTCCGTTCTCTTATGACGCAATTTGCCTCTCAAAACACTTTGTTTGTCTAAGACTTTGGTTTCTATAATTTGAGCATTTCTTTGGTTAATCGTACAGTTAATATTTTACTAACAAACGAGGTTCTAAGAAAGCCAGCGACCTCTCAAGAAGATCACTTTTAAGGCCTTTAGAAAGTTTTTAGATGTCATGTACCATAATTTTAAAAAAAGTTTCAACAGATTTTAAGAGAGGTTTTAGATTTATAAGAAAAAGTATTCGGCGGTCACCAGAAAGTTTTTGGTATATACAATTTTTAATTTTTTTTATGGATATACATAAATGTCTATATAGATTTTCTAAACGTTTGTAGAAATACTTGAAGTCATTGTGGTATTAAATGTTTTATGAGTTAATATACAGACTGTCTATGATTTTCTGAAAGTCTGTAAACATTTTAGGAAAGTATTTGGCGTTACATTGGAAGTCTGTAAGGTTCCCTGGAAAATTTTGGGGGTCTTTTTACGCTTTTCACGCTATAAAAAGTATATAAAGGTATTTAAAAATCTTAAAATACCACTGTAAGGCTTTATAGATCCATAGAAAGTCTGTAAATATTTTAGGAAAGTATTTGGCGTTACATTGGAAGTCTGTAAGGTTCCCTGGAAAATTTTGGGGGTCTTTTTACGCTTTTCACGCTATAAAAAGTATATAAAGGTATTTAAAAATCTTAAAATACCACTGTAAGGCTTTATAGATCCATAGAAAGTCTGTAAATATTTTAGGAAAGTATTTGGCGTTACATTGGAAGTCTGTAAGGTTCCCTGGAAAATTTTGGGGGTCTTTTTACGCTTTTCAGGCTATAAAAAGTATATAAAGGTATTTAAAAATCTTAAAATACCAATGTAAGTCTTTATAGATCCATAGAAAGTCTGTAAAGTTCCCTGGAAAATTTGGGGGGTATTTTTACGCTTTTCACGCTATAAAAAGTATTTAAAAATCTTAAAATACCATTATAAGGCTATATAGATCTATAGAAAGTGTAATTATTTTAGGAAAGTATTTAGCGTTACATTGGAAGTCTGTAAAGTTCCTTGGAAAATTTTGCGAGTCTTTTTGAAGGCTTTTTATGCTGTTAAAAGTTTATAGAGGTATTTAACAAATCTGAAAATACCATTATAAGGCTATATAGGTCTTCATAGGCTTTATAGAAAGGCTGTAAATGTCTTTGAAAAGTATTTAGAAATTGTATAGATCTTAAGGTAGGTTTTAGATTTGTAAAAAAAAGTATTTGGAGGTCAAAAGAAAGTTTTTGGTATATACAATTTTTAATTTTTTTTTTAATGGATGTATTATATTTTATAGAGGTTTCCTAAAAGTTTGTAGGAGCAATTAAAGTCTTTTTGGTGTTCAATTTTTATGAGTCAGTAGAAAGTTTTTACATGACTTTCTGAATGTCTGTAAATGTTTTTGGAAAGTACTTAGCGGTACTTTGCAAAATTATAAGGATTTTTCAAACTTTTTTTGGGATCTGTTTAAAGTCTTTGTACACATTTAAAAAAATCATTAAATACCTGTATAAGATTATATAGATCTATAGAAAGACTTTAGATGTCCTTGAAAAGTGTTTATAGGTCTCTCAAAAGTCTAATGGCATTTAACTGTTTCGTTTTATTGTTTTGTGCACTACTGCCTACATCTGAAACGTGACGCAAAGTACTACTGTATTAGCATTAACATCTACAAGCCAAGCCAAATCTAACCTAAGAAAACACGTACTTGCGCTACCTTGATGGCACCGCTCTCCGAGCTTGTTTCCTGCGACTCACTTCCGGTGACGCCTCTGCAGACTCTGTGCTGGAATCCAACTCAAACACTGTTGAATCTGAGCAAAATATCAATACTTGAACACAGTCTTATGCTACATTACCTAACGTCTACCAGTAAGCAAAGCAATATGTATTTTATACGATCATGAAACAAAAAACCTGCAAACTGTTCGAGATGATACTGATAGTTCATTACTAAAACTGCGAGCGAATCGCTGTTTAGTATCGATAATCGTTTGCTGACTGCAAGATTAAAGTAGTCTTTTGATCAGGTTCTATTAAAATGTATTTAGAGTAGCAGTAAATCGTATTCAAAAATACGAGGTGTGTTCAGGAAGTAACGAGAATTTTAATTTTTTGAACAAAATATTTATTTATTCTTCTACATTGATGTTGTCGCCTTCAAAATAGTCCGCATTGGAGATTATGCACTTGTGCCAGCGCTTTTTTCAATCCTCAAAACAATTCTCAAACTCGATCTTTCAGATAGCCTTTAGTTCTTTCAGCGATGCGCTTTTAATGTCATCTACGGCTATAAAACGACGGCCCTTTAAGGTTCTCTTTATTTTTTCAAATAGGAAATCGTCATACAGAGCCGTGTCTGGCGAATATGGAGGCTGGGGCATCGTTACAGTACTGTTTTTGGCCGAAAATTCACGAACAAGCGATGAAGGTAAGCTGGTGCATTATCGTGGTGTAAAAGCCATGAATTGTTTTTCCATAGATCCGGGCGTTTTTTTCGGATTGCTTAACACAAACGGCGTTGAACTTGTAGGTAGTATTCTTTATTGACCGTTTTACCTGGTGGCAGGAATTCATGATGCACTATGCCATTAATATCGAAGAACACAGTGAGCATAACCTTCATGTTCGACCGCTCTTGTCGAGCCTTTTTCGGTCTTGGCGAGCCAGAATGCCTCCACTGGGATGATTGAGCATTAGTTTCGACGTCATATCCGTAAACCTATGTTTCGTTACCTGTTATAATGTCTTTCAGTAATTCTGCATCGTCGTTGACTTTATAAAGTGACTCCTGAGCAACCTCCATTCGCCGCTGTTTTTGTTTAAAATTCAACAGTTTTGGAACGAATTTTGTTGCCACGCGTTTCATACACAAAACATTGGAAACAATGACATGTCAACATCATCAGCGACCTCTCTAATTTTGATTCTGCGATTGACCATAACCATTTCTTTCACTTTCTCCACGTTTGCATTGGTTGTTGATGTACTGGGGCGTCCAGGGCGTTCGTCATCTTCAACGTCTTCACGGCCTCTTGTAAACTCTTGCTTTACTCATAGTAGACTTACCATAGGCCTTTGTTAACATTTAACACACTTTGTTTCACTTTATTCCATTTTTTACGCAAAATTATATACAAATTCTTTGATCCATTTCTTTTAAAAAACTAAAATCGCCGAGCTCATAAAAATACGTCTAACCTTAGTAGCTGTCACAGACAAAATAAACATTGAAAACAGCTGAACGTTTTATCATACTTCAAGGACATGTATACCAACATAATAAAAAAAAATGTTTGGCAATCGGACTCTCCAAGCCCGCGAAGTTTAAAAATTCTCGTTACTTTCTGAACACACCTCGTATATCTGAACAAGACATAGAACAATGTTTGACTAAATATGTTTACTTTTAAAAATAAATTAACTGGATTCAGGTTTGTTCTACGAAAATTTGAGTCTCGTTAAAAATATTCCGAAACTTTTAAATCCCGTCTGGTTTCGTCTTTGGAATTTGGATAACTCGTTCCTATCAGGACAATTTGGATAAATTTTCTTGTATTTATTCTATACAATTTTCAAAACAATCTAACTTCATCTGTCTTTGAGACCACCAAAAGAATTTCCACTATGTTACTCAGAAAAGTAAGTAATTTTTAGAGAAAATTAATGTAGACATGAAATCATCGGTCACGCTAATATTGAAACTTTGAAATATAATTAAATTTTTGTTTAACTGAAAATTGTGTTCAATAAATCTAAGCGTACTTAATTAATTATTTAACTAAACAATACACTAGTTCTGTTACGAATAGTATAGGCTTCATTCCTAAGCAATACACTAGTTCTGTGACGGATAGTCTAGGTTTCACTCATAAACAATACACTAGTTCTGTGACGGATAGTATAGGCTTCACTCCTAAACAATACACTAGTTCTGTTACGAATAGTATAGGCTTCACTCCTAAACAATACACTAGTTCTGTTACGAATAGTCTAGGCTTCACTCCTAAACAATAGACTAGTTCTGTTACGAATAGTCTAGGCTTCACTCCTAAACAATAGACTAGTTCTGTTACGAATAGTCTGGGCTTCACTCCTAAGCAATACACTAGTTCTGTTACGAATAGTCTAGGATTCACTCCTAAACAATAGACTAGTTCTGTTACGAATAGTCTGAACTTCACTCCTTAACAATAGACTAGTTCTGTTACGAATAGTCTAGGCTTCACTCCTAAGCAATACACTACTTCTGTTACGAATAGTTTAGGCTTCACTCCTAAGCAATACACTAGTTCTGTTACGAATAGTCTAGGCTTTACTCCCAAACAGTACACTAGTTATGTTACGAATAGTCTGGGCTTCACTCGCTGGAGCATTGTGAAGGGCACTAACAGACTGATAAGTCAGTTGAATGGCCTTGACAATGCTGTGACGAGTGAAACCTTGGTTAGCAAGACTCCAATAAATAAGTTTTTATTTCTTTTTATGTTCTTCTTCTTTTCTGCTAGGATTATTATCACTATGTTCAGTGTTATGATCTGCCTTCCTTAGCTTCGTCAATTCTACTTTCGTTGACGCGTTTCGGAGAACCTCCATCTTCAAAAACTATATCTCTACTCATTAAAAAGTTCTTATTTCATTAATATTTGATTCCCATGAAATACTCAAGTATAAATATTAGTCTAGGCTATTTACCTGTGTTATGATGCGTATGTTTAGGCGTCAGATGTCGCCTGGGGTTGTTAGGTTTGCCTCCACTGCTATCGGAGTCGGACATGAAAGCGGTACTTGCGCCATCAACTCCGCTACTCTTGCGTCCAACAGGAAGAGTCTGCTGGCTCGATATGCACGCGATTTCTGAAATATTCAAAATAATAATTCTTACCACTCTGCTAGACATGACTAAAGTTTCATTCAGTAAATGATTTCCTTTTACTGAACTAATTTGACTTAGAGTAAGAGACTGGATTAGTAATTTAAAGGCGGTCATGGTTCCTTTCAGTATTTTCAATTTAATTTAAAAGTTTAAAATGCTAATATATGCACATTTTAATGCTGATTATGTAGGTGAAATCAGAATTTCAAAAAGAGTGGTATGAGGAAAAATAATTTAGAAATTCGCTTCTATTACGTCAGTAAAACATCTGCGTATCGCGATTAATTATAAAATAATTAGCAAAAAAAATTACAAAAACTTTCTCGTATTCAAATATTTATCAAAAAAAGTGCAGTTCGATAGTTATAGACCAAAAGTAATCAAACTTTACTTGTTAAAAATAGACAAATTTATGTTTAGAAAGTAAATCGAACGATCATGATTTGGTATAAACGAATGCAAATAAAATATCGATTCTAGTAATCAATAACCAACTCCATGTACTCACCTAAACTGAGTCCGTCTGGAGGACTTTTCGAAGAGCCCGCTTTGGACCTGTTGCGGGAATAGTGGTACTCCTTGTTCGGCTGACCCTCGTAACAATCCCTCTGCGAGAAGGTTTGGAACTGCAACGAATGCGCCATGGCCTGAGTGGGAAGACTGAACGTTGCGTAAGGGCAGATCTCGTAGTCACCGCCTGAAATAGGAACATTAAGGATTGTTTAATCCTGAAGGAAAGCCAGAGAGACAATTGGTCTGAGCGGGGAACGTTCGTTTCATTCTTAGATCAGCCGTTTCAGTGGCCTAGTTGATAGCGTACTGGGCTTTCACCCCGAGGACCCGGGTTCTATTCCCGGTCAGGGCTTGGTATTTTCATACGCTATAAATCATCCCATCGTCTGCATTAGCCCAAAAGTGCACAATAGTCGGACGTTAAAAAAAAAAAAAAAAAAATCTCATTCTCAGATTTTCGACTCAAGTGCGTAGAATCTTCTCGGTTCTAAATCTGAAATAGGACGTGACCCAAAGCAATTTGTGTACTTGTCTGAGTAAGGACTGTTATTGAGTTAGCACCGCAAACTTCATTGATCAAATTCCGAGCAAACGTTGATTTGCTCTGGTCTTTTTTTGTAATCCGGTCTTACAGTTGGTCTTTTATACAGGATGAATTAATGAAAAGCTGATTATGGTGGTGCGATTAGATTTTCAATTGTTTGTAAAAAAAGAATAAAATAATGCGTGTTGTTTGCAATCACGTCTGCGAGAAAAAGAGTTACAAAATCTGATTTTGTGTTTATATTTACATCATAGAAATTTGAACAGACATTAAAAGATATTCTGATATTTTATTGATGTTTAACGTCCGACTATTGTGCACACTTGGGCTAATGCAGACGATGGGATGATTTATAGCGTATGAAAATGTCAAGCCCTGGCCGGGAATCGAACCCGGGTCCTCGGGGTGAAAGTCGAGTACGCTATCAACTAAGCCACCGAGGCGGCCTGTGAAAAAAATACAATTAATGAACTAAGTAATTCTGACTTTTTCGGGACTTTAGCAAAAGTCATGATTTTAACAGTTTTCTCTGTGCTGTTCTTCTTTATTTGTTTCACCCAACTTTGGGGTACATTAAATCAACCACTTTTTAATGTTCTGTGCCTTCCTCGTAGCCCAGTATTGCTTCATTCGTTGTGATCCTGCTTTTCTTTCTTCGTCAGAGATTTGGATCGTTCACTTGGATTTGACTTTGCCTTGGAACCGTTGTTTCTTGTCCTTGGTTATTGTTTTGGCTGTTCTGTCCATGAGCATAGTGTCAGTGATTTGTAGTTCTGTTATGTCTTTTTTCGTTTCTCTAAACCAAAGTGGTTTGGCTCTTCTAGGTAGTCAAATATTTTTTTGGTTAGTCTATTTTTGTCCATTCGGAGGATATGCCCATAGAAATCAATTCTTCTTTTTCTTATTGTGTCTGATAGTGTTTCAGTTTTTTGATAAAGAGTTTCATTACTGATGTGGAGTAATTGGTTGTTACGGAATTTGTGGCCTAAGATCTTTCTTTCTTTGATCTCCCTTGAATCCCCCACTTGAATATTGAATACCAGCCTTTCAAATGGGCCCTGGATTGTGAGAGATAACTCTATGCTTTTATTATGTGCTATATTATTTTACTTTTGTGAAAAATATTAACCCACGAAATAATAAATTTAATACGATAAATTACGACTTTTAGCCATTTATTACGGAACTATACTCTAACGTGCGTTTTTTACTATCTGCCATGACACTAATACAGTTCTACATTTAAAGAAATACTAATTACTGCATATACGTATCAATTAAGTGAAAAACCCAACAATCGATTGGAACTAGTTATCAATTCCTCTTATTTAAACATATTCTTTTCGTTATTAATAACACGCATTTAATTTGTCGTTTTCTCTATTAAAAATACGTTTCCCACTGCGTAGTTATTTTGAGGTTATGTTTGTCAATTTTCACTATTTGTAACTTACCGTTGTTTCTGCACTTTTGTATTTTGGATTATTATTGTTAGGCATATAATAAAGCGTCTTAGTGCAAAAATTACCAAAATTGACAGAACTCCTAAAAACTCGGTTGTTAACTTTAAAAGGAATGTAAGTTATTTAAAATCTCTTTAATTATAGACACGTACGGCCTAAGTATTTAAATAAAAAGCTGAGAGATTATAACAAAGTTCGTATAGATGCAATTTGAATTACTTCTCAAGTTGAATTTTATAAAGTTTCATGCCAGTTAGACTGATAAGGACGGTTAGTCAGCGCACACCAGCAAAGGAAACGTTCACGGCAGAAACTCCTTTCTGTTCACGACAGAAAGATCTGTGGAACCTATGCGCATATTCGGAGATGTAGTAGCTTTAATACTTTAGACAAACCGAATCTCTTCTAACGATAAGCAGTGTACCTGAAGTATCACTGCCTTTGTGAGCGCTCAAAGAAGAATCATTCTTCCTGGCCGGTGAAGGTGAATAGGCGTGATGGCCTTGTTGGTCTGTGTTCCTCTGGTTCTCCAACTCCACCAGACTTTTGGCGCCGGATGTCTGCGCCGCCTTGTACCCGGAGTAGCTTCTGCAGAAGACAGAATAAAACCACGTTACACAACTTCAGTCCGGTAATTTAGAAAAGAAACTTTATTTACAATTTTTCTCAAAATGTATATGTGTGTGTGTGTGTGTGTGTGTGTGTGTGTGTGTGTGTGTGTGTGTGTGTGTGTGTGTGTGTGTGTGTGTGTGTGTGTGTGTGTGTGTGTGTGTGTGTGTGTGTGTGTGTGTGTGTGTGTGTGTGTGTGTGTGTGTGTGTGTGTGTGTGTGTGTGTGTGTGTGTGTGTGTGTGTGTGTGTGTGTGTGTGTGTGTGTGTGTGTGTGTTTATTTATCAAACTTGGCACAAAAAGCGATTACAGTAATAGCTTGGAACCAGTTCGTTAACCATCAAAATCGTTCAAAGTTTTCAAAATGGCTGCAGTTAAAACTTCGAAAATTCGTAACTTGTACTAATTTATTTTTGAAAGTTTATTTCTGTAATTTAATTTGACAGCGGTCAGGGTTCATTTTATTATTTTCATTGCAGTTTGAAATACTAATATGTACACTTTTAATGCTGATTATGATGGTGAAATCAGAGTTTATATATATTTTTTTTATTTTAAGGCGAAAAACACATTGAGGCTATTTATTGCTTCTCAAAATGTAAGTGTGAGAGTAAAGTGTTAAAGTCGTAAGTGTAGTGTTGTAAGTGTAAGCGTGAGTTAGACTTGGGTACCGCGAGGGACGTCTAAATCCTCTCAATAGGTGCAGCTAATTTGCACCCTCCTGCGGTGTCAAAGTTTATAAAGAGTTTATCATAGTTTATAAAAATAAATAAATTACTTTTGGAAATTCGCTACTATCACGTCAACGAGTAATACAACGATTGTGTAAATTTAAAACTAGTATTTAAAAATAAAATACGTATGATCTAATAACAGAATTTATTATTTAAAAATGAGTTTGGTGTTTTTGCCAGTACTAAGTACGTATCTTACCTTCTGCGGAATAGTATACACGCACAAACGGTGAACGCTACAGTGCAAAGTACCCCAGATATAATTGGCACTATGACGCTTAGATGTGTTATAAGCGATACAGAAGGCTCTGGTATCATCTCCAGAGGAATCATTTCTGAAACAAACAGTTTTACTCTTATGACGCTTAGATGTGTTATAAGCGATACAGAAGGCTCTGGTATCATTTCCAGAGGAATCATTTCTGAAACAAATAGTTTTACTCTTATGACGCTTAGATGTGTTATAAGCGATACAGAAGGCTCTGGTATCATTTCCAGAGGAATCATTTCTGAAACAAACAGTTTTACTCTTATGACGCTTAGATGTGTTATAAGCGATACAGAAGGCTCTGGTATCATTTCCAGAGGAATCATTTCTGAAACAAACAGTTTTACTCTTATCATTCACGTTTCCACTTCCCCTCTAAACGAAATATATAGGAAGTTGACATTATTTTTATATTCTTCTTCTTTTCTGCTAGGATTATTATCACTATGTTCAGTATAATGATCTGCTTTCCCCAGCTTCGTCAATTCTACTTTCGTTAACGCGTTTCGGATAACCTTTATCTTCAAAAACTATATCTATACTCCTGAGTATAGATCTATACTGAGTATAGATATAGTTTTTGAAGATGGAGGTCAACGAAAGTAGGACTGACGAAGCTAGGGAGGGCAGGTCATTATACTGAACACAGTGATATAGGAAGTTTACTAATCGCAGGATGTATCGGGTCACTTGAGTCCAAATTAGTGTAACTGACCGTACATCACAAAATATTATGACATTTAAGCCGCGTAAATTGAATTTGTCACGTTTATTGCAACAATACCATGAGAAATATTTTTAAATTACAGGGTAAATGATGCGTATTGGGTCGAAGTGGTGGATAGATACTTTGGATGCGCCCAGGACAGTCATATACAGGAGCCATCTTTTTCGAGCACTAAAACTAAACCAAAGTTAACTAAATTTCACAAACACAATACTAACTGTAGAGACCGCGCGTAGGTAACACCCCAAACACTTCAGCGAATCGCTGCTTTATAAGTCGACGGGACGGGGTCACTTCAGTGATGTTAAAACCAAACCTGACAGCCGCTAGCCACACAACGCCATTTGACCACCTTTTTGGTCCAAGACTACAAAGTCAGCGCCCCTAGAGGCTAAAAGTTAAATGCACATGCTTGAAGAAATAACACAGTACAAATCAAGATGGCGGTCATCTCGGAGTTGCATCTGTACGTGCGCCGAGAGTTAAACGGACAGTGACTTGCGTAATCTCGGCGAGTTAGTGGGGAGCTCGCGCATGCGCACAGCGCAAAATTTTAAAAAAATTATCAAACTATTTTTTTTTTGTAAAAACTGGACAAAATTCATATTTGTTTAAAGATTTTGATGAAATTGTGCAAGCCGCCTCGGTGGTCTAGTTGATAGCGTACTAGGCTCTCATCACGAGGACCCGGGTTCGATTCCCGGCCAGGGCTTGGCATTTTCATACGCTATAAATCATCCCATCGTCCGCATTAGCCCAAATGTGCACAATAGTCGGACGTTAAAAAAAAAAAAATGAAATTGTGCACACGTACTCACGAGTACACTAACGGAACCCGTGAGTCGCTGTATTGCTAAAATAATCGGTTTAAAAATTAAAAGCAATCAGTGAAAAATTGGAAAGTTTCATTCAAATTTAGTTAATCAGAACATTGGTTCTAGAATAGATCGACAATCAGAAAAATCGATGTGGAGATTATTAACAAACATTTTGGCGGATAATTTTAAATGTATGAAAGCGTTTTTTGACTTAGATTAATTTAATTTAATGTAACGAAATCGTCTAATCCATGTAACGCCGTGAGTAATTTTGTAATAGTTTATTTGTGCAAAAATAAAAACAAAACAAATAACCGTTGGAACGCCGATTATCCGGATCGATTCGAAACAAAAATATTGCAGAAAATGACTCGTATGAAGAAAATAACGTACAGGCAATAACAGTGCACGATTAATGACCTATTATTTTTACAAATTATCGCCGAATCTTTCCTTTTCTTACGTTATTTATTAAATCTTCTCCGACATTTTATTACTGTTTACTTTTAAATCATTTTTTTAGAATGACGTTTGTTTAAAAATGGTTGCCACGGTAATTTAGTTTAAAACAATCCGTTTAACAAGGTCATTCGAACTAATGTTGCCACGGTAAAGTAACACTAACATTTGTTCAACAAAGAGCTTTTCGACCTGATCAGCACTACACGCGCAATTAAACTCCTGTTTGCTTTGATGTGCCGTTAAACACCGGCGACAAACAAAGAGTATTTGACAAACATCCAATAAACGCTATGAAACATACATTCATTATTCTGTACAGTGGACGCCCTCTTACCGAACCTCCGGTCGGATAACACATAAATCGGTTAAACAGAAAATAAACGGAATACTGATACAAATGCTACGGTTTTATCAGTTTAAAAAAATACAACTAACAATTAACAAGTTGTTATTAGTTTTACCGACGTGGAGCTTAACACGTGTGTGTTTCATTGTATCGCCGTTACTTAGTAGCTTTTAAATGAAATGAAAATAACAGTTCACATCTTAATATATAAAAGATGTCCTGACTGACTGATTGACTGATTCATAATCAACGCAGAACCAAAACTATTTTAGCTAGCGACTTGAAATTTTCAGGATACATTTATGTTGCCATATAGACATGCACTAAGAAATGATTTTGCAAAAATTTGATTTTAACGCCATTAAACTACTTACCCAGCCCAAATTTGTTAATCAACGTACAACCTAGACTATTATAGCTAGAGACTTAAAAATTTCAAGGTATCTTCTTACAACAATGTCAAGGCGCACTAAGAAAGGATTTTTCAATTGATTTTTACGCCATTAAACTACTTACCCAGCCCAAATTTATTAATCATCGTACAGCCGAGACTATTATAGCTAGACACTTGAAATTTTCAAGGTATCTTCTTACAACAATGTCAAAGTACATTAAGAAAGTATTTTGCAAAAATTTGATTTTGACGCCATTAAACTACTTACCCAGCCGAAATTTAATAATCAACGTACAGCCGAGACTATTATAGCTAGAGATTTGAAATTTTCAAGGTACCTTCTTACAACAATGTCAAGATGCACTAAGAAAGGATTTTGAAAAAATTTGATTTTGACGTCATTAAAGTACTTACCCAGTCCAATTTTATTAATCAACATACAGCCGAGACTATAATAGCTAAAAATTTGAAATTTTCAGGGTACCTTCTAACAACAATATTGTGATGCAATAAGAAAGGACTTTGCAAAACTTTGATTTTAACGCCATTAAACTACTTACCCAATCCAATTTTATTAATCAACGTACAGCCGAGACTGTTACAGCTAGAGACTTGAAATTTTCAGGGTACCTTCTAACAACAATTTCGAGATGCTCTAAGTAAGGATTATGAAAAAAATTGATTTTAACGCCATCAAACTACTTATCCAGTCCAACTTTAATAATCAACGTATAACCGAGACTATATTACCTAAAGATTTGAAATTTTTTGGGTCACCACCACGAGTAGGGGCGCAGTGAAAAACGATTTTCCAGTATTCAACCCATATAAAGGTAAAAATGAGGTACAACAATTTTTATTGGAAAAATATATTTTTCGTCTGACCTTCTTAAAACGTAACATAATCACTCTTAAGTATAAGTAATGAAATATATTTTTCACCATTTCCCAAAACTCATCCCATAAAGAGATTGAAAGGGGGCAAACAATGTAAAAAAGTGGTATACAATTATGCATTGAAAAAATATTTATTTTGGATCGAATATTCTAGAAGTATACTATGAAACACATATTTCAACATTTTTCCGAATTCATTTCTTAAAAGAAAAAATGTAAAAAGAGGTATAATTGGAGAAAAAGAGTATTTTCATTGGAGAAAAATATTTTTTATCGGCTTTTCTTAAAAGTAAACAAAATATTCTAAAACACAAATTATGTTACACGTACTTCAGCATCCCCCCCACCGAATTCATCCCCTAAAAGGACAAAAATATAAAAGAGGTATAAATGTTTGTATTGGAAAAACATATTTTTCATCAAATTGTCTTCAATTCGAATGGAACACGTTTGAATAAAACAACATATTCAGGTTATAATATTTTTTCATACTCACTGTAAAATAATCACGGGTTTAGATGATCACGCTTTTATTAATATATTTTTTTATGTTTGTAAATTATTTCATTACTGAAACAGTTTATGTTTCGTGGGCGAAGCCGCGACGGGTAATGCTAGTATTTGTATGTCTAGAAAACTAATTAGACGAATAATGATACATGAGAGCTTAAAACACGATACATCGAATGTGATCTCATTCGAAAAATTCTAAAAAGGCTGTAATAAGTTATAGAGTTTCTTATGGGAAATAAACCTTTACAAAAACAATAAAAATAAACCTTCATCTGGAAAGACACGTAAATTTGTCTTTTTACTACATCAGTTGTTCAGTGTACTCAACATTTGATTATAATCATACGTTTAGCCGAGCTACAGCTGATCGTATTTGGATTAAAAACTAAGTAAACAAAATATTTAACTTCGTTATTTTCGAGTGTTTATGACGTCAGAATGAAAAGTATTTCGTTAAATATTTAGTCAAATAAGAAAAAAAGGAATAAATGGCTTGAAATAATTTCCTTTACAATATTAATACATGCATGGCTTCAGGAGCGTGTTGTTGAGAACAGACAAGAATGGGTGTAGCGGTTAGGAGGTTAAGCCCCCCTACATATATTTTATAAAAAACAATAGATATTGTTAGGATTTAGAAAAATATTAATTTTTAGTTACTAGTCATAAATATTATAATGAGGTCACAACCAAAGAATGAACACTATTGACAAAGACATAGGCAAATTACGAAACTGCTGATGTACTGCCTGTTGCAGTAAGTAACAAGGTGTGTATAACAGCAGTTGAAATAAAAGTTTGGGGAAGAAGTAGGGCGGTGACAGTCGATTCCGGAGGGGCCGGAACGTCAGTGTATTCCGGGTGACGGTCGTTTCTGTGAAGACCCGAAGACTTTGCATCGGCACGATCTACGGAAGAGCATTCCATCCGGGCGGTGCTGAGAAGTGGCAAATCGGCGGTAAAAGTAAATAGACAAAAATTGGCGTACACTTCTTCCCCTTTTACTTTTGGTTTGAATACATTAATATATATTTTGGGGAACGTTTTATTTCACACAAGACAGTAGTGTACATTCTTGGGGTTACCACCAAACATAGTTGTAACTGTAACAAGGTAAATGTAAGATAACACATCTCAAAGTATTAAAGGTAATTTTTTTGATGAACCACCGATAGGAAATTGTTTGAAGGACCCGAGTAAAGTAGAGTAGAGTAGAGACCCCTTACCCTTAACAATAGAGTGATAAGTATCTAGAAACGCAAAACTTCTGTAAGCCTTATAACACTCACAGTAAACCTCACACAATAGAAGGAAGATCCTGAACAACTGCTTAGCGTGCGAAAACTGGTACAGTAGTGTTATATACTAATCATATTTTGTTCTTATTGCGCGAGACGTTGTAATAATCGTCTAGCATCTGACAAAGGATAAGTCATTTCCGACAAGACGTGGCGGTAAACGAAACGTCCTCTGTGTTTGACCAATACCTTCTACAACTTCATTCTCCTTATACTGCATAAATATTTACCTCCGGATTTAGATCGCGTACCGAAGACGTAGTCATGGTGAGATGTACCAGCGTCGCTGTGAGCCGCTATCCTCAGGAAGTACCTGGTGGCCGGATGTAGATCGGTGACTGTCACTTCCTCTCTAGGCGTTACGTTAGATCCTAGGGTGCGCCACTGGTGCTGACCTTGAGGTCTATACGCAAGGTCGAAGCCCAGTATAGGACACCCAGAGCTCGGCCATGCTTCCAGAAACACAGTGGCTGAAGTCGAGTTTACTAAAATCAGTTCTTCCTTCTCGGCGGCTTGAGGTACTGAAAGAGAAATTATTGTTAGACAGATTATTTGTAAAAGTATGTATTTTATGGACAAATAGTTTTAGTAAAGATTTTCTGATGAGTGAACAGTGAGTAGGATCATTAACATAACGTAGGTTATAGTGCATTTTTATTTAATAGGAGCAATTCTTAGTTATTTCGGTAACTTCAAGCATGAAAATGTTTTAAATAATAACAAGGAATTAATCTAAAAATAAAATAATGTAAAGATTGAAATGTATAAACTACACAACAATGGTACACAAATGTAGTAGACACATCAGACATACTTTCTTACAGTCAAATACTTCCTCAAAACTTTTGATTTGGAAGCTGTCAACAAATTTTTCATCTACATTGATGTTGTCGCCTTCAAAATAGTCCCCATTGGAGATTATGCACTTGTGCCAGCGCTTCTTCCAATACTCGAAACAATTCTCAAATTCGATCTTTGAGATAACCTTTAGTACTTTCAGAGAAGCGCTTTTAATATCATCTGCTGCTGTAAAACGACGGCCCTTTAAGGTTCTCTTTATTTTTGGAAATATGAAAAAGCCACACGCTGTCTGGCGAATATGGAGGCTGAGTCATCGTTACAGTACTGTTTTTGGCCAAAAATTCACGAACAAGCAATGATGTCGGTGCATTATCTTATGCAAAAGCAATGAATTGTTTTTCCACAGATCCGGCCGCTTTTTTCGGATTGCTTCACGCAAACGGCGTTGAACGTGTAGGTAGTACTCCTTATTGACCGTTTCATCTGGTGGCATTAATTCATGATGCACTGTGCCATTAATATCGAAGAACACAGTTCACCTTCGACCGCACTTGTCGAGCCTTTTTCGGTAGTGGCGAGCCAGAATGCCTCCACTGGGATGATTCATCATTAGTTTCGACGTCATATCCGTAAACTCATGTTTCGTCACCTGTTATAATTCGTTTCAGTAATTCTGCATTGTCGTTGACTTCATTTAGTGACTCCTGAGCAACTTCCATTCGCCGCTGTTTTTGTTCAAAATTCAACAATTTCGAAAAGAATTTTGCTGCCACGCGTTTCATACACAAAACATTGGAAACAATGTCATGACATGATCCAATCGATATGCCAACATCATCAGCGACCTCTCTAATTGTGATTCGGCGATTGTTCATAACCATTTCTTTCACTTTTTCCACGTTTTCATCGGTTGTTGATGGGGCGTCCAGGGCGTTCGTCATCTTCAACATCTTCACGACCTTCTTAGAAAGGCTTATACCACTCTTAAACTCTTGCTTTACTCATAGCCGACTCACCATAGGCCTTTGTTAACATTTCACACACTTTGTTACATTTTATTCCATTTTTTACGCAAAATTTGATACAAAGTCTTTGATCCATTTCTTTTAACAAACGAAAATCGACGATCTCAGTAAAAACACGTCTAACCTTAGTGGTTGTCACGGACAAAGTGAACAATGAAAACAGCTGAAAGTTTTATCATACTTCAAGGGAATGTATACCAACATAACAAAAAAAATGTTCGACAATCGGACTCTCCTAGTCCGCGAAATTTAAAAATTCTCGTTACTTTTTTGAACACACCTAGTATGATTACGTAATTTAATCGCTATTCACGGTACGGCGTTCAACAGAAGACAGTGATAAACGGTATTTATGCAGTGTAGATTTTTTTTCATGTAGTGATTTTTGAGTATTTTAAAATTTTATTTTATTCCTTATTATTTAATTAACACGTATTCACACACGTAAAATATTTTAATTTAACATTACTTACGAATTTGGGCCATATTTTACGGACTTTATGGTGACGTCATTGCTATTAACATTGCATTGAAGATATTAAATTTCAAACACGGATTTACCGGTTAGAGTTTTTATTAACTACATGTACTTACTGCTCATGCGCGTTACACATTCTGACAGCCATTACTAAATGTTAAAGTTTATTGCTTTGTCCGTTCTTGTAAATAAAACACTGTTAAAATGGCCTCCGTTATTTGTGAACTTTGCGATTTTCCTCTTTTTGTGTTAGGTTTCCCACTCAACAACCGAGTCTGTTAAGCTGAGTTTTTTTTAATAAATACAGGTTTTTTTATCGTTTAGCGATCAAAAACACGTTATCTATAACTAGTTTAATTAAATAGGTTTTCACCCAACAACCGTGTCAGTTAGGTGGTTGAATGATTTTTGTAGTTTTGTTCTAAATAAAGGTTTTTTTATCACCAAATAATCGTATTAGTTAGGTTAAATTCCAAACAACCGTGTCAGGTCATTAAGTTTTTTTAAAGCTTTTTAATTTTACCTTTGGCAAAAGGAGTGAATAGAAAAACGTGTCTCGAACCTTCTTAATGTAATGGAAATATGAAATGGAAACGACGAAGCGAATTTCGTTTTCTATTGCTGTCTCCCTCTTTTTCTTTCTCCTTTTCGATAACAGTACACGCTTATTATATGAAAACGTTGTGTTGCTTTGGTTTTGGTACTTTACATAATTGAAGAACACGTGCACGTTGTAACCATTTAAAATACATTCGAAATTAATATAAACGTTTATAATAATTGTTTTTAATATTGCTAGTTTCTAACAACATAACCTGAAACGTATCAGCTGTTCAATGAAATCAGGTGATCATTACGAATAATAACAGCTGATCTTTCACTATAACTACTGTAAATAATATCTTAGATACGGATTTTTATTTCAATGCAACAAGATATTTGTACAGATATCTTCAAACTAATTATATATCTAGCAAAGATATCATTACCTCCTGTCAGCAACTCCCCGAGTTCCACAGTGCACTTTTTTTTAAATAAAGTTTTCTTATCGTTTTTGTAATCAAAAACACGTTACCCACTTCCTCGCGGTAGCAATTTTGAGGTTATGCTGGTCACTTTTCTTTTCTATTTTTATCGTACTCTCCGTAATTCCAACGCTTTTATATTGAGTTTGCTTTTTGGCATGTAATAAAGCGTGTCAGCATTACATATTATATATTGTGTCTAAAAGCACATTTTCACAACATAGGCGTTTTTAATTCGATTGCAATTTTGAATATAAAAGAGAAGTTTTTAATCCGATTGCCATTTGCGAAAACAATTTTGAGGTTAATATGTCGATTAAATAAAATCCCGATCAATAATTGTTAAAATATATAAAATTTAATAAATAATATTAATATCGGTTAAAACGTACAGCGACGTTGTCCGATGCCCAGATTCCACTTTTCCGATCTTCCCGTTGCCCGATTCGTAAATTTCGATCACTTATAGCTTTACGAATTCCTTAAATAATCATCCAGCTCTTTCTTGGTCTTCCTCTTGACCTTTTTAAGGTCGGCACCCACTCCGTTACTTATTTCGGAAGTCGCGCTTGGCTCATCCGTTGGACATGACCATACCAAATTAACTGACTCCTCTCAATATCCTTTATAATCGTGTCCTCTATTCCCATCTGTTGCGAATCACCTCATTTTTTATTCCTTGGACTTCTTCTTTCATTCCTAGCAGATCTTCTCAACGCATCCATTTCTACAGCCTCTATCCTTTTCTTGGTTTTTTCTTTAATTCTCCACGTCTCAGCTCCATATATTAAAAAACTCTTAATAATCGTATTGTATATATTAAGCTTTTGTGATGTTATATTCTTACTCCACAATACGCCGTTCAAGCATCCTATTATTTTCCTTGTTTCTGTTATTCTCGATCTTATTTCGTTTTCATCCGTACCGCTTTTGTCGAACTTTACGCCCAAATATCTATACTCTTCACGTGGTTGTATGTCCTCCGTAGAATCAATATCTAGACTACTTATTTCGTCTATATATAAATATTTTGTTTTTCCTGTGTTCATACATAATCCACAATCTTCATATGTTTCTTTTAACTTACGCGTCATGTATTGTAGATCTTCTTTGTCTCCTGCAATTATAGCTCGGTCATCTGCAAACTGTAAAGTGTAAATCATCGAATCGTTTAAAGGTACTCCCATCCCGGAGCACTTTCGTTTCCACTGCAAGAGAGCGTATTTTATATAAATTTGAAATAGGGGTGATATGGAGCAGCTCTGTCGTAGCCCTTTCGTTATACAAAACGGTCTAGACAATTTGTTTCCCATCTTTATTCGAGATGTCGATTGATGATACAAATTCTTCAAAGCTTTTATCAAAGTTTGATTATTACTTGTGTTCTGAAGAATCTCCCACAATTTACACCAAGGTATTGAATCATAAGCCTTGGTTAGGTCTATAAATAAAATATGTGTTGATAGGTTTATCGAACTTCTTTTTTCGATTATTTGTTTCATACAGAAAACGTGTATAATTACCCCTCCTAAATATAATTTGAGTTAAGGCTAAGGTTTTTTAATCCATTAACTTAGCACAAAATCATTGCCAAAATCTTTATCTTTTCAACACAGAGTTGGTACGTGGTGCAACTCCATGATATCCAAAAAATTAGAACACTTATATTTACTGAATTCTTTTATTCAGTGACACATGTTTCATCAGGAGGCATCCTCAAACATATTAAAGATAAAAATAATAAAGTGTACTTATATACTAATACAGTTGATGTTTTGGCTTCAGTACGTCTGAAAATGGGTCACGGCGAAACTTATGTCACTGAATAAAAAAAAGTGGCAGTGGCATGACTTCCAACAGGAGTGACTACTTATCACGAGTTATGGTTATATATTCTACTCCACAAAATAAATTTATAGTCGATTTTCAAAATCATGAGTACGTTCATTTAAGTTTAATATATTTCTAAATACAATATTATATGATTTTATGGTTTTTTGCCAAGACATAGATTTTTGCTACTCGACACTAGAATAGGCTATAACTGACCATGGGAGAAGCACGGAGTCCCAAATGTATTCCTGCTACTTTTAATATCTGACCTTGTCACTTATTGTTATTGTAAATGCCAACTTCAACGGAAACTGCAATATTTTAATTTGGAAAGGCAGGTTGTTTGGAATTATAAGATTGTTTCAATTAGATTCATGGAAAATGTAAGCTTATAAACAATAATTTTATAATAAATAATAACAGGGATTCAGATTTTTAAAACGGGAATACATCTATGTCCATCTCATTTACCTAAACCATGTTCATTTTAAATTTCATCTCAATCGGTCCAGTAGTGTGTGATTGAATAACACACACACACACACACACACACACACACACACAAACTTTCAAATTTAAAATAATATTAAAACTTCACTGTTAGTTAGCCTTCATTTTTTTTTTTTTTTTTTTTTTTACGTCCGACTATTGTGCATACTTGGGCTAATGCAGACGATGGGATGATTTATAGCGTATGAAAATGCCAAGCCCTGGCCAGGAATCGAAACCGGGTCCTCGGGGTGAAAGCCCAGTAAGCCCAGAAAGCCCAGTAATCAACTCGGCCACCGAGGCGGCATTTTTTTGTTAGCCTACAGTTAACACATATCACAAAACTGTATACTAAATAATTCATTTGCACTGGGTACGTAGTATAATTCGTTACGTATAATTATTATGGCTACGTAGGCTATTACTTTATTCAAAAATTATTTTGTAGGTTAATTTTGTTTATCTTTAAAACGTAATAATTTATTATTTATACAATAAATACAAGTGTACTATATATGCACAATCATAAATTCACAACTACTAAAGCTGCTTTGAGTTGTGGTAAGGTTTCAAATTAACATTAGTTATAAATAATATTGTTAATATGTTTGCAGTATTTCTTTGCTACAATTATCAAGATTAACAGTGTATGAAGTTACCAATGACCTTGCCCAACCTTCAACAGTTTCCCCTCCCTTCCCCTCAATTCCTTCTGTAACGTTCAACACAACAATCAGTAGTGTACTGTTATCGTGCGTTGTTAGGTGATTTTTAGGTTATAATTTTCGTTGATTTGGTGCGTGTTTGTAAATTCGTGTTCCGTTTCGTTGTGTTTCGCGAGTGTGTTTAGTTAAAAAAATTTGATTTTATTATCAACGTTGCTAATGGTAAGATTCTATTTATTTCGTTTGATATTATACATTATTAGATTATTTTTGTTTTGTAGGCCTAGGTGTTAGAGATTGGTTTAGAGTAGGCTACATATTTTTACTTTAAATAAATCATTTAGCACAGTCCGATTCTTTGTTACCATTATTAAAACTTGAATTATATCTAAATAATTTTACTTCAAAAATTATTTCAAAATTTTACTTCAAAAATGTTAAGTTAGGCTAATATGTTTGTGTATAAAAACGGTTACAACGACTTTTTAAGTAGGCCGTACTTATAAAATTGACTAGACATGTTCACTAAAATATATTATTAGTACCTATTTGCCTAAATATATTCTATTTGCTTCATGAAAGATTAATGTGTGAATTCATTTTTAAAATCAATGGCTTTTTTATTAATTAGTACTAGAAATTATTTTTTTTACAAATTATGAGCTTTAAGCAGATTCTGGTCTATAGTTGAGGTTAACTTTAAAATAATATTATATTAGTTTTTAATTTTGTTGTTTTGATACCAAGGTTTTTATATAGCCTAAGTGCTCATTTTGAAAGAAAACATGTTTTTTTAGGCCTAAAGCTAAAATCCTTTTAGCCTAGAACTAAAATAGTTTTTAAATCGTTTGTGCTTATAGCTCAATCGTTTTAGCCCGTAGCTAAAAGCGTTTTATATCTTCTAACATATAGCTAAAATCGTTGTAGCCTATAGCTAAAATATTTTTAAAATCGTTTTACCTTATATTTAAAATTGTTTTAGCCTATATGTAAAATCGTATTAAAATCGTTTTAGCCCATAGATGAAATCATTTTAAAATCGTTATAGCCTATAGCTAAAATCGTTTTAGCCTATATCTAAAATCGTATTAAAATCGTTTTAGCCCATAGATGAAATCATTTTAAAATCGTTATAGCCTATAGCTAAAATCGTTTTAGCCTATATCTAAAATCGTATTAAAATCGTTTTAGCCCATAGATAAAATCATTTAAAAATCGTTATAGCCTATAGCTAAAATCGTTTTAGCCTATATCTAAAATCGTATTAAAATCGTTTTAGCCCATAGATAAAATCATTTAAAAATCGTTATAGCCTATAGCTAAAATCGTTTTAGCCTATATCTAAAATCGTATTAAAATCGTTTTAGCCCATAGATAAAATCATTTAAAAATCGTTATAGCCTATAGCTAAAATCGTTTTAGCCTATATCTAAATTCGTATTGAAATCGTTTTAGCCTATAGATAAAATCATTTTAAAATCGTTATAGCCCGTAGCTAAAATCGTTTTAGCCTATAGCCTATCTAAAATTGTTTTAGCCCATAGATAAAATCATTTTAAGGTATTTATGCAGTGTAGTCTGTTCTGCATTTTCCGATATTTTATTTACTAAAACGCTTTATTACATGCCCAAAAGCAAAAATCCAAAATATAAAAGCGCGGAAACCACGAGAAGTACGATAAAAATTAAAAATAAAAATGACCAACATAACCTCAAAATTGTTACCGCGCGAAAGTCGCTAACGTGTTGCAGATCGGTAAAACGATAAAAATACGTTTAAAACGGGTTTTGCGTGATAAAAAACTTTATTTTCTTTTTTTTAAAAAAACCCATAACCTAACTGACACGGTTGTTAGGCCTAACACCGTGACGCGTGAATACGCGTATAAGTGACTGTTGGAAGGCTTACAATTGCCTTTCTGACAACGGCTTTGTCCATCTCACAGTCAACAACTCGGTTCATTTCGTTGATTATGAGACAGGTGCACAGACGAATATGATCGAAAAGATGAATACCTAGTTTTATCGGTTAGGTTCACCACGCAAATACCGTGTCAGTTAGGTTATTGAGTATTCTTTTTCTTAAAAAAAAAAAGATTTTCTTCAAGCATCACCGTGGTAGGCCTAACAACCGTGTCAGTTAGGGTTATAGGGTTTTTTTGTTAAAAAAAATAAAGTTGTTATAAAGCAAAACCCGTTTTAGATGTATTTTTATCGTTTTACCGATCTACAAGACGTTAACGACTTTCCCTCGGTAGCAATTTTGAGGTTATGTTGGTCACTTTTATTTTCGATTTTTATGATACTTATCGTGGTTTCCGCGCTTTTATCACGAAAAACCCGTTTTAGATGTATTTTTATCGTTTTACCGATCTACAACACGTTAGCTACTTTCGTGCGGTAGCAATTTTAAGGTTATGTTGGTCACTTTTATTTTTGATTTTTATCGTACTTCTCGTGGTTTCCGCGCTTTTATATTTTGGATTATCGCTTTTGGGCGTGTACTGAAGCGTTTCTGTAAAAAAATATCGAAAAATTCAAAATAGGCCACACTGCATTTTTACCTTTTAATGAGACGATAATAATGAAAGTAAACTACATAAGCCATTTTTTGAAATCAGTAAGCAAATAATAACGCTGGAGTTAAGTTAGTCTACAACTAATTTGAACGGGTCTATCAAATAGGCTAAATAACTTTTTCAAATGTTGACATGACGTGTTAATTTGTAATTGTGGCGAATATCATGACAATTGTTATTTGAGATTTTTTTTGAAATATAGGCCCCTACGTTATTCTAAATATGGGGAACATTGTCACCATAGCGATTTTTTTTAAATTACTAGTTGTATGGAATAAGATAGCGTTTTCGAAAATTTCTTTCGAGGTAAGTTACAGTCCGTAATATGTAATGCTCTTTTAAAATTCATAGCCTATTTGATTAATTAGCAACTAGGAAATTGAAATGATCTTTATAAATTATAACATTTAAAGTGATTATTGTCTATATTTGTGTTTAACTTTAAAACATAATAGGCCTACTATATTAGCTTTAATTTTGCTATTTACGTAGGTTCTTATATAAATAATCCAAGCACTCGTTTTTGAAATCAGAAATATTTTTTCAGGCCTATTGCTAAAGTAATTGTTTTAGGCAAGGTGTGTAGATAAAGCCCGTCTCTACGATGGATCTAGGGATTATCTGTGGTGGATTATTTTGATAATTTATGCGAATCTAAATAACCAATCCTAAATTATAATGAAACCATAATAAATTATAATGAAATCAGAGTAAACAATAGTGTTGGAGTTAGGTTAGGCCTACAATTTGTTTGAGGGTTTCTATCTGACGGGCTAAATAAACATTTTCAAAAGTTTGGACTTTAAGTGTTAATTTATTAACTGTAAAAGACAATTATTTTAAAACAGGTCTTTAAGATGTAGCCTAATGAACATCAGGAAAATTCAAATCGCTTAAAGATGATTCGAAATTCTGTGATGTTCGAATAGGCGTAGGTACACGTCAAACCTTACTCCTAGTAGGATACACACTGATAATTGGACAGTTATCTAAATATAGCGTGGACTTACATTGTGTTTTGGACTCTTGAGAATATAAAGTAGTTTTCAATTCGTATGTATTCATCTGTTGTATGGCTATGCCTCTACCCGTCTGTGTGATTGTAGGTGTAGCTTAAAATATTTTAATTTATTCACCTCAAACACAGTTCTTATATATGTCTACCAAATCAAAACTTATTGCAGGCTACGTGTTTCAAAAATCAAACTAGAGAATTGTCAAAAATCGGCGTTTTTTTCGAAAATCGTTCAACTGAATTCGCTCAAATTTTAATCATATATTTACAACTTCAATTCAAGTTTGAATTTTTGTAATCAAAGGAAGTTATGGACGATAGTTTAACCGACAATAAATGGTGCAAAACAGTACTCAAAATTTCTTTAATTTCTCGAGAAAAAAATATATGATTGTTTTTCCAGCTTTGAACCAAATGGTTATAAATTAGCATTTTAAACTTTATAATTAAAATGAACCCTGTTCGATGTGAGATTCATTTTCGTAATTTCGGTGTATTTAATTAACATACTAATAAATGCAGATTTTTACGTTTTCTTACAATGGTGATGTCAGATTTTCAAGAAAGTGTTAACATAAACAAAAGATATACTTTTTTTAAAGTTTTGAAATTACCAGCAGTTCGTAAAGTTGAAAGGATTAACAAGTCCGAGTTATTATTGAAGATGTTTTTTGTTCAAAAACTGCGAATGTATGAGCTTTTACAAATATAACTATTGACGAGTCTTCAAAACGTTATCAAGAATTCAGGATCGGTATTTATTCTGGGTTCATACCAGGATGGCCTATTACGTTCCCGTAATAAAAATTTGGCAAATATTTAATTGTTTGCTAGCTACAAGGAGAAAGGGTGTGGGCCATAACTAATTTTGTATCTTATTTCAATGTACCATTTGTTGAGCGCCACGTTGTCTTTAATTTTAATATAATTTACACCCCATTGTTTAGGCCAAGACAACGAGAATGCCTGTGCGAGGTGACCAAAGAAATCAAAGTTGTTGCTTTTCAAAAATTTATAATTGTCTTTTTCTTTTTTTTTTGAATATGCCACATTAAAAGTTAGAAAAACAAGTAGTGACAGGAAACAAATATTTAAATTGATTACTTCTGTTTTCATACAACATTGAAAGAAAAAAAAATAATTAAAGGAACATTTATAATGATAAATTAGTTCAACTTTCAGCAAGGCAAACAACAACAAAAATCAAAACTAAACTTAAACTTTAACTTAAACTCAAAAACTTAACTTAAATCTTTACCAACATTTTGTAATATATAACTATAATCTTACGGATGTCAGTTATCCATCAAAACAAAACTAACTCTTGAACTAAAATATATTCTTCTGGGGGATATAAGGTTCACTAAAAGTAACAAATAATATTATTAGTGACGTCACTATGACTAACTAAAATAACACGGCATGGACCTTTACGTACATATATTAGTAAAAAAAAAATGAATTACAGATACAGATTTTAATGTTCGATTAACGTAGTAAACAGGTCGATTGTTTTTTCCGCTAATCAGAGTTTAGTGGTTCCCCCCTGGTTAGCCGATATTTCTTTTCTTAAAAACGGAGCTACAAATTCGGTGAAAACACCCAAGTTCGCACTGTCAAATTTTTTTTATAAAATTCCCTCCTTACTGGCACTAAAAAAAAAAAAAAAAAGGCCTTACCCATGAAATTTATGACGGTTTGCGTGTTCACGAGAATGTTCTATATCCAAAAATTAAGATGCACAATTTCACTTATCTAAGCGCAGTAGCCTTGCACGAACTAGGCTTTGCATCACTCCAGAACAGACTGGTCGGTCGTCTCAATCGTTCCTTCTGAACAGCTGTTTATTTAGCGTATCATCTTATTGATTGCACAATTAAGCTTATATTTACATTAGGTATCTAATTGAGGATCTGAGATGTCTCATAGTATGATTTTAAATTTAAATTTTAGTACTAGTTATGATTGTGAAATTACGATTTAAGAAATGTAATATAGAGAAATTTATTTTGGAAATTCGCTTCCATCACGTCAGTAAGACATTAACGTGCCTCCATTATTATATATCTCCAAGCCCCGCACTAAAACTAGATAAAAAACACTAAAATATCACTAAAGTCAAACTAAAACTAATTGCTGTATTCAAAATTCAACTCTGACGTGACCGCTTTTAAAACAACAATCATTCCATTCATGGCGGTAATAACATTCCCTGCTTGTTTGTTTTCGTTTGCTTCCGAACAGCTGTTTATCTAGCCTATCATCTTATTGATATTGAACAATTTAACTTATTAGGTATCTAATTGAGGACCTGAGATCCCTCTGGCCGTTCCAATAGCTTATTTTTCAACGGAACTTCGTTAATAGGCCTATACAACATTTTCACCCTATTCAAGAAAACACTGTTTTTTGTGCTTCATTTTTAACCGACATACAATTTTAAGTGACATTTTAAGAAACGTATAAAGTTGAAGTAGAAGCCAGTGCAATACTTACGATCACCCTTTGTATGCGCATGAGCCATCGTGCTGGGCAACCCTTGTCCAACAGCATTACTCGCTTGTAGATACAGTTCGTATCCTGATCCGCAAGCTAACTTGTCCAGAGTGTAGGTCCTCCTGTCTGAATCTATCACCAGCTGTTTCCAGTCCTCTTTCTTGTGTCGGTAATGCAACGTGTAGCCTGGAAATAAACAAAGATGTTACAGGTGTGCTGACGTCACAGCGGTACTATATGTGTGTGTGTGTGTGTATATATATATATATATATATATATATATATATATATATATATTTTTTTTTTTTTTTTTTTTTTTTTATTACTTAAAGGCCAAAAGCATATTGAGGCTATTATCGCCTCCCTAAATGTAAGTGTGAGTGTAAAGTGTTAAGTGTTGTAAGGTGTGATAGACTCTGGTACCGCGAGGGACGTCTAAATCCTCTCAATAGTCTGCACCCTCTGCGGTCGTGGTGCTGCACATTCATTCACATGCATTTTAGACCTTACCAAAAGAAATGATCGGTACTCGCTGGTGTAGCGTTCACGCGAAGAAAGGGAAATCTTAGAAGGTAACTTTGCGATACGAGGTAGGGTCGATAAGTTTCCGGAATTGGTCAATGAAAATCTATTGATTAGGATTATATACCTATTCTTCCCGTCAGTGGTCTATCAAATCACCTCATAAAGGCTACCGCGGTTTCGAAACTCTATAGTTTCATTTTTTTTTTAACGTCCGACTATCTATAGTTTCATCTTCAGGCCATACAAAATGTTAAATCCCTCTGTCGAGGTCGTCACAAAGTCAAACAAAACATTAAAACATACATCACAAACACTAAGCACACTTACACATTTAAAATATTCATCATGCAATTCGGCTTGGCCAAGCTACATACGTGACTCGTACGTCGTTACATTCCGACAGAGGGATTTAACATTTTGTGTGGCCTGAAGATGAAACTATAGAGTTTCGAAACCGCGGTAGCCTTTATGAGGTGAGTCGATAGACCACTGACGGGAAGAATATGTATATAATCCTAATCATTTGAATATGTGGTCCGGTGGCTATGTTACAATAATGAAAATTTATTAAATGAAAGTATAATATTTTAACCTTATTTTGTTACAAAATACTCTCCTCCTGCATGTATACGCTACTTTTATCGTTCATACAATTGTTTAAACACTCCTGAAAGCCATTTTTTTGAAATTTCGTTTATCGCTTCGTCTAATTATCCAACACCTCTTGCGAATCAGCAAAACGATGTCCCTTCAGTATCAATTTCAGTCGCGGAGACATATAAAAAATCCAGCGATTAAGAAGTTGGTACTTTTTTTCGACCCTCAGACAAAACTGTAAAACTGCTGAATAGAAATGAAAAGAATGATTAAGAAAGGAAATTTTTTTCTTGGACAGATGCCGAGGTAAAGTGATTTTGTAGGTTTTTTTATTACCAGCGCTTGATTCACTACGAATTTATTCCTAAAGGAAACCCGTCAATAAAGAAGTGTAAAAAAAGATCCTGAAAATGATACGGGATGTAGTTATTTGAACGAGCCGCCTCTCGGTGGCCTAGTGGATAGCGTACTGGGCTTTCACCCCGTGGATCCGGGTTCGAATCCCGGCGATGGCTTGACATTTTCATACGCTATAATTCATCCCATCGTCTGCATTAGCCCGAGTGTGCACAATAGTCGGACGTTAAAAAAAAAAAAAATTATTTGAACACTATCTGAGAAATGGGCAGAACGATTGGTTTGTGTGCATGACAGTGTCGCGTCACATCGATCGCTGATGGTGAAACTTTGCCAAACACAACGCTACCACTCTGAAAGACCCTCGCTATTCTACTGATATCTACCTGTTTGCCCGGCTGGAAATGACATTGAAGGGACATCGTTTTGTTGATTCACAAAAGGCGATGGAAAATACTACGAAACGACTGAACAAAATTTCCAAAAATGGCTTTCAAGAGTGTTTCCAACAATTGTATGAACGGTGGAAGAAGTGTGTACATACAGGAGGCGGGTATGTCGAAGGAAAATCACATTAAAATATACGTACTTTCAATAAATTTTCACCCCGCAAGGGGAGCAGACTAACACCTATTGAGAGGATTTACACGTCCCTCGCGGTAGTCGTGTGTAACACACACTTACACTTACAGCACTACACGTACGACTTTAACACTTTACACTCACACTTACATTTAGGGAGGCGATAATAGCCTTAATGTGCCTTAAATAAAATAATAGTCTTAAAATAAATAATAGCCTTAAAATAAAAAAAAATTCATTGACCAAATCCGTAAACATTTTGACCCTCCATCGTATATAATTTGAAAACCGAATTACCCAATCATAATAAGCATAGAATCGCTGAGAAATAACGTTTTAATTTTTCAAATTACTTTAAAATGTTTCTAGTTGTGTCTATTATCAGAATTTTAAACGAATGTGACTAAAAAAATTACAAAATGTTCAGAATTTGGTGGCTTTTTTGAAGCTGTTAAACGGGGTTCGCTCCGTTACGAACTGGCTCACTGTAACTGTTCAATCGGAAACGTATATTAAAGAAACATACACAACAAGTACATATAACGTACTTGTATATAGTTCCGAGTTCTACTGAACCATTATTTTATCTATTCAGCTACAACAGCTCTTCAAATAGATACGTATGAGAAAAACCTTTATTAATTATCCCTCGAGAATAATCTAGTGTTCAGGACCATCGTTCCTTTTTATGTCTAGATTTTACCAAGCTGACCGCTCCAAATGGCTCATTTCCTAATAGAATTTCACCAAGAAGTTATATCTGTGTTAAACCGTGATTATCCAAGCCGATAACGCATAATTTACACTATCGAACAGCCCACATATGTTGTAAAACGTTTGCGCGTAAAATCAAAAAAACCCGAGTTCAGATCAAGTGTTCGGTTGGTATTTTTCACTTGACAGGAATTATAATTACCTATAATAGGACTTCCGCCGTCGGTGACGATCTTCCACTGCAGAGACAAGCTGTGAGTCGTGCTGGCCGGTACTAGCAGGACCGGAGGCCCGGGAGGAATAAGCACAACCACCTGGTACACCACCTGGTCACGCCCGAAGACATTCTCCGCGTTGCAGGAGTAGTTTCCCGAAAGCTCCGAGTGCAGAGGTCCCAAGAGGAGAGTGTGATCTGGCAGGATCCTGAGAAAACAAATAAGTAGCAAATAAAGAAAAATTCTTTTGTGAATTTAATTTGCATTTCAGTAGATTACGTAGTGTGTTTAGAAATTATCTAGTCGAAATTGTGGATTTACGAGTATATTTTCGAAAAAATTACGGATCGATATCTGGTTGTTTGTGCCGTTATTACAGTAAAACTCATTTCAACCAGCTTCGGAAAAGTAATTTTGGGATTTATGGGGGAATATACGCTTCGTTTAAAAAACTGGTGTGACTTGGTCATGCGGAGAGAATGAACCACTGTACACTGTGTAAGCAGATACTACAAAAAAAAAAAAAAAAACATTCGAGAGTATTGCGGGAAGAGAGTGGTGGTGCTTAAAGTGTTGGACGAACTGGAGGTGGCTGGGTGTGCGGTGATGACGAATAAGGTCAGCAGACACGGAGAGATAAAGAAAGTGGAAGAGGTCCTGGTTCTGCAACAGAAGGACGGTAGCTCACAATAAGTTCTGTTTTTTCGGGTACTTAAAGGGCAACCAGATTTTAAGCATCAATATTTAATCCTGACTGGAATAATACAGAAAATTTAACAACCGTAATAGTTTTTAAATAAAGACAATATATTCTAAAAAATAAATCATTATTTTTATATTCTTCTTCTTTTCTGCTAGGATTATTGTCACTATGTTCAGTGTAATGATCTGCCTTCCCTAGCTTCGTCAATTCTACTTTCGTTGACGCGTTTCGGAGAACCTCCATCTTCAAAAACTATATCTATACTGGTCACCAATATTATGGCCCGTCCTACTTATAATTATCTAACTATTTATAACTTTCTTTTCAACGGTCGTCCCTCCTGTTAATTTTTGAAAAAAAAATCTACAAATTTTCAAAAATTAATAGGAGGGACGACCGTTGAAGAAAAAGTTTGAAAGGAGCCAATCAAAAGCGAGAGAAAACGTATAATTTTGAAGAGCCAATCAGAAGCGAGCACGTCAGGTTTAATGTACACGTGTTGAATAGAGGAGGAGTACTAGGTGGAGATAGAAAATTATAAATAGGATGGGCCATAATATTGGTGACCAGTATAGATATGGTTTTTGAAGATGGAGGTCCTCCGAAACGCGTCAACGAAAGTAGACTTGACGAAGCTAGGAGATAATTATACTGAACATAGTAACTAAATCATTGATTTAAAACAGTTTTTCACTCTTCTAAAAATAAAATTAAAAAAAAATAACACACTAACCAAAAACATCAAAATAATATTAAAACAATACTAAAATGACAATGTGCATATAAATGGATATAGGAATTGGTTTAATCGATATTTCACGGTTCTTAATCACAAAAATTTACGACATTATTCTACTAATTGTTTTTCTTAAAACAGTATTTAATTTTAAAAAATGACTATAAATACGTTTATGGGTATAGACAAACATAAATCAAAGTAAAGAGCCGCATAAGGGCATCTAAAGTAGATGAACGATGCATTGGAATCTTGCCATAGGTTTGTAAGACTTGGAAGTGTAGAGCAGAACATTTGACGAAGGATTTATATATTCCTTCACCAGACGGTTAGACCGATGAGATAAACGTTTTAATAAAATATAATGGGGGACACGCAGCTGTCTAGTAGACGCGATGGAAGCGAATTTATAAATAATAACAGTATAAAATATAGCAATAATTGTTTTAACTTATACGTTTTTTAAACTTAATTTAATCGACTCAGTGAACGTTAAAATGTGAAGAAATTAGCATTAAAAAAAAGTAATTAAAAATACGACAGTTCTAACTTGATCGTAGCAAGATTCATTTTCCACAAATGGATTTGAAATTTTAATGGTTAATGTTATGAAACTTCAGCGGTAATTACGATAGAACATCAGTTTAAAAAAAAACAGCAAGATAAAAACATAAGTATTATTTTATAACAAAAGCTTAATTTATTTTAGATTAGGAACGAAAATATCCGTTATTTTGAAACGGTTAAATGAATTTTGTTGGGAAACAAAATTGTCCAAGCTATTAGAAGTAACAGTTTTTTCCCAAGTTTGAAAAAAATCGGTCCAACGCGCACATCCGCACGCACACGAACACGCGCGCGCTCACACTCACATACACACACACACACACACACATGTACGCACGCACTCACCCACTAGCCGCCTCGGTGGCCTAATGGATAGTGTACTAGGCTTTCACCCCGAGGACCCGGGTTCGATTCCCGGCAAGGGCTTGGCATTTTCATACGCTATAAATCATCCCATCGTCTGCATTAGCCCAAGTGTGCACAATAGTCGGACGTTAAACACCAAAAAAACTTAAATATTAATGTTAACGTTACATTAAAAGCAAATCTAGATTTCAGAATAGCTGCTTATTTCAAGGTCATTGGTGTAGATCACACCAGAATAACCGTTTCAATGGAAATTCGATAATGTAAACGTTTTTTCTGATTAAACCAGATTTTCTAATTTTATGTTTAATAGTCGTCTGCTTACCGGTATTCAGAGGATAACGGCGCTCCTGTAGGACCTCTCCAGATACGGGATGGCGCGGGAAGCCCAACAGAATGGCAGCTCAACGACAGCTTGGTACCCGCACTGCCGACCACTTTACCGGAGAAAGCGGCTATCCTTGCAGTCACTGGGACATATTAAACAAACAAATATACAACACAAGTATATAGGAGACATTGATTCTAAAATTACTTGAATTATTCTTCCAGTAATACAATAGGTCACAGATTTGTTAGTGATTGATATTCTAGTATGAAAGGAGCGTACGAATTTGGAACTTTTATAACAGTTAGCGACAAATATTTTAATAGCTTCAAGTAATATTCGATACAAGGTTCTTCGGAACCTACTGTTTTTTCATTGAAACTTTCTCATTGTAAAATAGATAATTGTCTATTAATATTGTCTGGTTTGGTTATTATTATATTTTTTTAATCAGTACATTTCAAAATATGAATGAGTTCTCGTACAAATTCCATAAAGTTTAACAGTTATTTCATACCACGTATCACAACATTATTAACCATAATTCCGAAAATATTTCATCGTTAATTGTTTTTTATCCCTTTTCCAATATGAACCCAAACAACTACAATAATTTCGTTTTTAGCCCCTTGTTATCAGTTTTTAAATTATCGTCTGTTCTTACCTCGGGAAGCCGGCGCTTGGGTAACTTTCTGACTGGGCTGTCCTTCACCCACCCTTGTCGACGCTGATACCCAGAAGTCGTAATGCTGGAACTCTTTCAACCGCCTGCATTCGTACGTCAACTCTTTGTCGCCGAACACGTACTCCTTTTGTATTTCCTGAAACAGAATTTAGTAATTGAAGAAACCCACTTCGAAACTTGTCATATTTTAATGAACGTACAAGTAGTTGTGACCATGAGGGAAAGTAATTGGCACGACTTGAAAAGTAAACAGACAGGCTGATCTCGTATTTAAACCGACTACTGCATTAGCACGACTACTCACGAAGTTTCCCGATGTTGGAAATATAATTAAATCCCTCACACTATATATCAGCCGTTTAGAAAAACACCAGTGGGACAGAGAGAAAAAATGTGCGAGTAAGAGGTCGAGTCCCCGCTCTCTCACCATAGCTCCCTCATTTTTCTGTACAATTGCTGAGTAGTAAAGTTTGTAGACTTAGATTGGCAGACTCTGTGTCACTTGAACGTTGGAGGGAGCTGGAGGGGAATTCTCCTGCGCGAAAAATTCTTGCGCAGGCCGTTCACTAAGTGGTTGGACTATAGAATCGACTAGTCGAAAGTTTAGTTTACACCTGCAACTAGTTCCCCAGCGTGTCGTGAAAGTTTATTGATAACGCGATGAAGTTTTTCATTATTGTAACATCCGTATGGCGGCCTGGAATGTACCAACATACGGGTCACACGTTAATGATGTTTGGCTAAACCAAATTTTATCGTTTTGTGTTTTATCTGTGTGATTGTGTAGTGTTGCGATACGTGTTTCAATGTTTTTTAGCTTTGAAACGATCTCGCCAGAAGGATTTGGCCAATATTATAGCCTGAAGATGAAACCTTAGAGTTTCGAAACAGTGGTAGTCCATATAACGTGAGTTAAAGACCATTAGACGGTGAAAAATGGATCCTACTCATACTTCATATTAGTTAAAAAAATTGATCCCGACAAATCAGAATTGTAAATTTTCCGAACATAGTTGTACAAGTTCAAACACGTACGCTAGTAGTCAAAGAATTTCTCTGGATTTTGCTTCGAACCACCGAGGTGAATTCAAATTAACTCACAATGATAAAACTCGTTATGTTCTTTTCTCGTAAAATAATGTCGTTTTAACCCTCTCCTTTCTTAATGAACACCGTCTACTTCGCCTTATGAAAAGAACTACTCTTTTCAACCAGACAGGTAACTCATTATTCTTAAAAATATTTGAAACGATGAAAAGACTAGATCAAAATTAACGGCAACCACATACAAAAAACTTTGAAATATTTATTCCAATGAGTGTCGTCCGTAGTTGGTTCCAGTGTTAAACCAGCCAAAATAATTCAAGCGTTACCCCAAAAAACAACATATTCTACTGTGCATCCTTGATTTATACATCTTTAAGTAAAATAAGAAATTTCTTACAATCAGTTACAATATCAGTTAAAACAAAATATTCCAATCTGTTACTATATGAAACAGTTTTAGCCATTACCTTGTTGGGGTGTTGAATGTATATGTTGTACTTGATTATGTTTCCGTTCGGCTCTGACGGTCTTGACCACGTGACCATAATACTGTCTGACGTCATAACAAGCGCTTTGATTTGTTCGGGAATTCCGGGAACTGAAAATCATAAACACGAATACATTCATACCTGTGTAAATGGTACACGACTTTGAACGTTTACTTTGTACACAACAACCCTTACCGTCCTCTTCCGTAGCGCAGTATATAGGGCTGGACTGAACTCCTTCCCCGGTCAAAGTGAAAGCCAGGATGCGGATGCTGTAGTTGGAGAACTGCATCAAACCGTGTAAATTTGTCTCTAAATTGGTGGTCTTCTTTATCTCAACGTCGGCCGCCATTCCTGGACAAAAATTGAATTTCTCACTAATGCGTTAAATTATAATGTATTTGATTCTTTTTATATTTTCTGCTAGGATTATTGTCACTATGTTGAGTATAATGATCTGCCTTCCCTAGCTCCGTTAATTCTACTTTTGTTGACGCGTTTCGGAGAATCTCCATCTTCAAAAACTATATCTATACCCTATAGTATATAGATATATATAGTATATAGATACCCTATAGAGTATAGATATAGTTTTTGAAGATGGTGGTTCTCCGAAACGCGTCAACAAAAGTAGAATTGACGAAGCTAGGGAAGGCAGATCATTATACTCAACAATGTAACAATGTACTTGTTTCTTACTGGTAGTATGTAAACTAAAAAGCAATATTGGAGTAATTTGATAAAGCTATACACATAATAAGCTTATTCGTTCATATTGTATTGTTACATATGGAGTTTTGCTAGATTGAATGGTAATAGGCTAATCATTAAACAGCTGATTTCAACACAACATAGTGAGTATTATTTTAAGTGAGGTTATGTTTGTCTATTTTTTGTTAAGAAATTATAGGTCTAATTTATATTTATTTTACGAATAAAATGTGGAAGTTTTAATATTAACATATTTTGTTTGATATCTATGAATAAAAACACGCGTGTGGAACTCGAAGAGTTATCGATAGAAGCGAAACTTTGGTTAATGATATCTTTGTTGGATTTATAATTAATTTGAACATATATTTTTTTGTATTTATAGCAAAAGATCAGTTGTTTTATATTAATTCGTAACGATCAGCTGATTTCATTGAACAGCTGATAGGCTGTAATACGTTTCAGGTTATTTTGTTAAAAACTAGCAATATTAACAACAATTACTATAAACGTTTATATTAATTTCGAACGTATTATAAAGGATTTAACATGCACGTGTTTTTCAACTAAGGAAAAGTATCGAAACCAAATAAGAATAGCCTACCAAATAATAATATAATAGTCTACGCGTGTACAGTTAACGAAAAGGGTAAGCAAAAGTAAAGACATCAGTAGAGAGAAAAAAATCGTTTGCACGTTCGTTCCATATTTCCGTTACGTTCTTCTGTTCGACAGATTTTTTTTAGCCAAAGCTAACATTAAAACCTTTGGTTTAATAAAGGATGATAACATTGTTCTTTTATTTCAGTTCTTCTGTGTAAAATCTTTGTCTATTCTATAATTGTCTATATTCGTCCTTGTAAAATATAATAGTCTAACAGTTATTAATATTGCTGTTGTATTACATTAATTTAAAGCAAAACATTTGTGTTTGATTACGATTTATGAATGATAAGTAACAGTTTTAAGTATTATTACACGGCTTTAATTTTTTCCAAATAAAATTATTGTGTTTTATAACGATAGTGTGTCTATAAACAATAGTAGTCTTATTGTTATATTGTTTTGATTCTTTTAAAGTAAAATGTTTAATTTTAAAATTCTTTTTATATTTTTCTTCATTTCTGCTTGGATTTTTATCACTGTGTTCAGTATAATGATCTGTCTTCCCTAGCTTCGTCAATTCTACTTTCGTTGACGCGTTTCGGAGAACCTCCATCTTCAAAAACTATATTTATACTACTATAGAGTATATCTATACTACTATACTATAGAGTATAAATATAGTTTTTAAGGTTCTCCGAAACACGTCAACGAAAGTAGAACTGACGAAGCTAGGGAAGGCAGATCATTATACTGAACACAGTGTTTGATTTTGATTATGATTATAGCCTCGTTGTTCGATGTGCCGAACGTCGGTCTGCTACGTCTCTGAATTGCGCATCTCAAGGTGGTGGGTTCCATGCTTGTAGATTCTCACACAAGCGGTACACTTTACGTTAACGCCGTCAACTCGTCCCCATTAGAACAATTAAAATATGAACGTCAAGCGAAAAAAGTAGAAAATAATTACAATATACGCTTTTTATTCTTTTAAATAAAAAAATTGTGTTTGAGATAATTAGCATATAAAAACAAATATTATTCCTTAGTTTTATTTCATTATTTCTTAGAAGTTAGTATTTGAATTTTTGCGTTTGTCTACAGTGAAATATGTAACAAATATTAATCAATATAATATTGATTAGGATTATATACCTATTCTTCCCGTCAATGGTCTATCAACTAACCTCATAAAGGCTACCGCGGTTTCCAAACTCTATAGTTTTATCTTCAGGCCATACAAAATGTTAAATCCCTCTGTCGAGGTCGTCACAAAGTCAAACAAAACATTAAAACATACATCACAAACACTAAACACAATTACACATTTAAAATATTCATCATGAAATTCGGCTTGGCCAAGCTACACACGCGACTCGTACGTCGTTACATTCCGGACTGCGGAGTCTCCGGAATTTCATGATGAATATTTTAAATGTGTAATTGTGTTTAGTGTTTGTGATGTATGTTTTGTTTGACTTTGTGACGACCTCGACAGAGGGATTTAACATTTTGTATGGCCTGAAGATGAAAATATAGAGTTTAGAAACCGCGGTAGCCTTTATGAGGTGAGTTGATAGACCACTGACGGGAAGAATAGGTATATAATCTTAATCATTTGAATATGTGGTCCGGTGGCTATGTTACAATAATGATTATAATATTTGTTTTGGCATTTTTGTCTATATTTTTATTTGATTTTATGATAATATTTTCATTATTCAAACATAGCCACCGTACCATATATTAAATAATTAGGATCATGGCTAATTTTCTTCCGTCTAGCGGTCTTCTTTACCCACCTCCTAAAGGCTACTGCAGTTTCGAAATCTCACTCTTTCTCATCTTCAGGCCGTAATAAAAAATGCCAAATCCTTCAGTCGAGGTCGTCACAAAGTTACCAAAACATTGGAAATACACGTTACAACAGTAAAACACGATTACACGATTTTTATTAGAATGCATAACGATAAAATTTGGTTTGGCCAAACACTACGTGGTTTATCGTTACGTACTGTAATAAAAATCGTGTAATTGTGTTTAGTGTTTGTGACGTGTGTTGTAAATGTTTCGTTAACTATATGACGACCTTGAACGAGATATTTGGCATTTTGTATTACGGCCTGAAGATGAAACTGTGAGGTTTCGAAACCGCGGTAGCCTTTAAGAGGCGAGTAAAAGCAACCACAACACGGAAGAAAATAGGTTATAATGATAATATTTTGTAACTGAAAAAGCTGTTACGAGGATAACGTGTATTGATGATTTTAGTTTTTTTGTTATTTTGAAACATTCTATTTACGGCGAAGTGTTACGGAAATTTTATTTTTCAGCGGATGTAAGGGGGATCTATTTTTGTGCTCAATCAATCACTCCGAGATTCAAGCCGTGCTTAGCAAATGAAGCTGGCAGCTTTTAAATTAATTAAATTAAATTCACTGTAAAAGTTTTAGCGGATTACGATGGTGGAATAGGAATTAGAAAAACACATCGTTGGATGACGAAGAATTGACACCGTTTAACCATGACTAGAAACAGTTTTTTAAACCATTTTTTGACTAAAAAATTTTAAAAGTAGGTTTTTGACAAGGTTGACTAGCTGTTTTACTATTTTGCTCAAGTAGTTCATAAGTAAGCTTATACAGAAAGGTCTATAATTGGCTACTCCCGATAATGACGTAAGTATGGATCGCTATAAAAAAGTAAATGGTGTGTAGAGACTACGCGACTTCAAAATGAATACTTCCTAATGACCCTGCATACACCGGCATCCAAGATCGAATTTTTAAATTAGGCTTAAATTGTGCTTACCCCCGCGTTTGTCAATGACATAGCGTTAAGAGGTATTCACTTCAAGAATATAGTTACGCGTCATTTGTGACGTCAGCGTCGGCCTCATACGTTTTTGTATTCTTTGTGCTAAATATAACACTTTTCTATAATTATTGTTTTTTTTCTAGCCCTCACTGGAGCACATTCAGTCAATTTTGGTTCTTTTGGGTTTTCAACTTTGGTTCTTTTATGTTTTTGAGATTCTCCCAATACTTTTTCAGTCTTGTAGATCTCTGTAGTCTAACTTTTAAAGGCAACTCTTTTTGTCCCTTCTTTAAATTTTAATGTAGTGTTTTTATCCCTAAGGATTGGTTTTTCCTTTCCCTCTTTCAGACGTTCCTCCGTTATCCCTAATTCTTTTTAGGTCCTGTTCCACTTCCTTAAGCCACTCATTCTTTACTTTCATCTTGAGTTGGTAATTTAGGATTTTTTTTCGTCAGTCTTTCTTCTGGTAGTCTTATTACGTGTCCAAAAAAGCCACCCTCCTCTTCCTAATATTATCTAACAGATGTTCATTATCCTGATAGATGGCTGAACTTGGCAGCAGTCTGTATGTTCCTTCTACCATATGTTTTTTGTTGATAATGGTTCTCAGTATTTTCCTTTCCACTATAGTTATTGTTTATATTATTATATTTCATTTATTTATTCATTTTAACATTTTAAACATCTAAGTCTTCCATTATTTTATTTTTATGCCTGTCTCGCCTTTCATTATTCGAATTAAGTAGTCTATCTATGGTAAAATCTCTTGATTTTGTAATACGTTTACTCCGTGATAACCTTCAGTTTCATAATTTACTCTTTCCTTCCGTTACTTTCAGTCCAATTTCACAGCACCACAATAATCTGCCGTACCGGGCGTAAAGGAGTATTCACTTCAAGAAAATAGTTTCGTGTCTGTTATGACGTCATCATCGACCTTATAAGTTTTTGTATTCTCAGTGATAAGCACAACACTTTTATATAATTACTGTTTCTATTATTATATTTCACTTATTTAATTTATTTTAACTTTTTAAACTTCTAATTCTAACATTTTATAATTTCATTTTTATTCCTGTCTCGCTTGTCAGTATTCGAACTAAATAGTGTATCTATGGCCAAGTCGCTTAATTTTGTAATAAATATTATTGTTCCTCACTGACTGGCATTTGTGATAATCAGCTGTTTCATAAATGCTTCACTGTTTCTCTCCGTTACTTTCAATTCGATTTTACTGCATAACAAAATTCGCCTTACCGGGCGTAAAGGAGTATTCACTTCAAAAATACGGTTATGGCCTAAGTTACGGTTATGACAAGTATATCGTGAAGATACATTGTCACTGAAAAATACGAAAAAGAAATTAGCTTTTTGGCATTCTCCGTGAAAAAAAGGAAATAAACCCAAACACTTAGTTCAGTTTTGAATCTTCATACGTGCACAATATTAGGGCACAATCTGATATCCGATTTTGAGAAATTATACAATTTTCAAGGTAAATTGCTTGCGAACCTAATTTTTTTAGAGAAACAATTGAATGTGAGGAAGTTTGTGTAATGTGTACGTACCTAACAATAAAACCACGTAAATTGTTTAACGAGTTTACTTAGGCCACGTATATTGTTCCACGAGTTTACTTAGGCCACGTAAATTGTTCCACGAGTTTACTTAGGCAACGTAAATTGTTCCACGAGTTTACTTAGGCCACGTAAATTGTTCCACGAGTTTACTTAGGCCACGTAAATTGTTCCACGAGTTTACTTAGGCCACGTAAATTGTTCCACGAGTTTACTAAGGCCACGTAAATTGTTCCACTAGTTTACTTAGGCCACGTAAATTGTTCCACGTGTTTACATATTCCACGTAAATTGTTCCAAAGGTCTCTGTTTGGCTAGACCACATAGATAGCCTATTTACAAGAAAATTTTCATTTAAACATGAGCTATTGGAGGGGCTAACATGGTAACACCTTGATCCGAGACTATGGAAGAGCGACAATCCTGTCATGTAGATCACGTTTTGAGAGTATGAAGTTTGCGTCGATTTGAATCAAACTTGGCACAAATCGAATTTCGTAATAGTTTTGTCAAGTACTTCGCCCAGTAAAATAGGTTCAATAGTTTAAAATTGCGGGAATTTTAAGTACAAAAATTTGTAATCTCGGTTTTTTTCACTTTTTGAGAATTTTATTTCACTAAATTCATAAATGAAAGTTTTAAAAAAAAATTAAACCCATTAACATAAAAAAAATTACGTCAGTTAAAGTTATTTTTTTGCATTTTAAATACATTTTCTAAAATTTAAAACGCTAATATATGCAGATTATAAAGCTGATTGTAATGATTAAATTAAGTTTTAAAATGACTATAAGGTAAAAAAAAAAAATTAAAATTACACTTTCCTTTTCATCACATCAGCTAGACAGAAATGTTCGTTAATGCGATTCAATGCTGTTAAAGACAGAAAATCTTTTTTTTATAAACGCAACTTACCTGGTTTTGGGTTCACTTGCTTGTAGATGACTTTATAACCTTGAATAATTCCGTTCCGATTCTCCAAAGAGGGGGGCTCCCACCGTACACGCAGATTTTGGGGCGTGAGCGCCGTGCAGCGGATATCTTGTGGCGGAGCATCCGGCACTGTAACCAAAATTATATGTTTTAAGGAAAACTGTACATTTTAAGGTGATTTTGTATTATGGTATTTGTTGATAGATTTTCGGATACATATGATATTTTATAATTGTAATTGTTGTCAATACACAAAATAAATACAGATAATAAATATAGGACATCTCGTAATTTGTAATATACTTTGTCTGATTAAAGTCCAGATTTTATGACAGACTAATAAGGACGAGAGTTCCGTGTTAAAGGGCAAATTTTACGGTAGTAATTGCAGTCCCGAACTTACGATTTTGAGGTGTAGAGTACATAAACGCAGCAGTATGGCTATACTAATCCATCCGGACTAGGCCGGAGCAATTTTTTAATAATTGCTTCTCTAATATACTAACAAATTAAGACTGTTAAAGTTACAAACATAAATTTTTGAAATGCAAACTACTACTGTTTAAGTTTCCTAGAGCGTTAATATGACTATTTAGAAGAGGTCATCAATCTGCAACCAACCAATCAACAGCTTTAGAATATGTTTTGAAATGTCGTTCAAATATCGATGTATATATTTACATGGTGTCCCAAGAATAAATAGGAAAACCTTAAACAGACACGTAATCTTACTGATGAAAATTGTGGAAAAACTTTCTATAAATATATAGTAGCTCTGGAAATGCAATGTTTTTGAGCTACAACTATGGAAGAAACGTCGCTTGAATTTCTGTGATTCTCGGGACCCAAATTATGAAGTAGCCTTTAATGTAGTTAATGTAATACTAGTTGAAAAATCAAATTAAACAGTTTCAGGTACTGTAACTCCAGTACTTTTAATGATATCCAATGTGAAAACTTACATTCTATGACGAAAAATAATATTTTGTTTAAAGTTTCCTTTGGTAAATGTATCGTATGTTTGAACACAACTTAAAGGGACTTTAATTCTAAAACAATTAAGTAAATACAGCCTGAAAAAACTTAATATGTGAAAAAAACAAAAGAAATTGGAAAAAATCTTATTTTAAAACGTAAAAAAATGGAGAAGAAAGGTGACCTTATAAACGCAGACAACTTCGAAAAGCCAAGAAAGGTTCGTTAAGAAAGCAATAAGAAGGCGATAGTTAATATATTGTAATAAAGGATAATTTAAGAAGAGACGAGGATGGACAAAAGCATCGGAATATACTTTCTATAACCGCATAGTGTGTTAATGATTTATTTATCACGACTTTTGTATAGTAACAGCAATAGGCTAAGGACAGTAAAATGTGATATATTTACCTACCACCCTCCATAGTGGTTGCTAGCTGAGGAGTAGAGGCCGGCCCAGGGCCCACCTGGTTGAAGGCTTTCACAGTGACCTCGTAGCGAGTGTAGTACCGGAGACCAGTTATAGCGAGTTCTTGCTTTTGACGTCCTCTCACCGTGCGTACTTCCGGTGTGCCGCTGGTCACTTCTCTGTAGGTGATCTGGTAACCCAAGATTTCACCGTGGGACGTGAGGGACGATGGCGACTGAAAGATAAACGTTTTTAGATTATGACCTATTTTCTTCCGTCTAGTGGACTTTTTTACTCACCTCGTGAAGGCTACAGCGATTTCGAAAACACTGTTTCATCTTCAGGCCGTAATACAAAATGGTAAATATGACTGTCGAGGTCGTCACAAAGTTAACAAAAAATTGAAAACATATGTCACAAACACTAAACACAATTGCACGATTTTACCGTAACCAAATTTTATAGTTGTACATTTTAATAAAAATCGTTTTGTGTTTAGTGTTTGTGACGTGTGTTTTCAATGTTTTGTTAACTTTGTGACAACCTCGATAGAAAAATTTGAGATTTTATATTACGACCTGCAGATGAAACAGTGAGTTTCGAAACCGCGGTAGCCTTTACGAGTGAGTAAAAAAGACCAATAGACGGAATGAAATTAATCTTAATCCTAATTATTAAATATGTGGTCCAGGAGCTAGGTTGCAATATTAATTTCATTGCGTTTTGTTAGAATTTTAGGTTTTGGTATGTACATACTGCCAACGGAGAAGAATAGAAAACTTGGTAGCAGTAAGTTTTTATCTTGTTGGCTGCGATATCAGACAGGCCGTGGTTTTAAAGTCACGTAACCTGTCCATAGGTTGACTGTTAAAAAGGAATCCTAACTTTGCCTGCTTAAGTAAAGAGACGTATGATTGAACAAAATATCGATATGAATATTTTGGTTAGTGGATAGTTTGAAGTTTTAGCCTTAAATCCAGAAAGGCTCACTAAAACCCATAGAACTACTCTAATGGAATTGGACTTGATTTTATTATTCTTGGTTGTACTAAACGACCATACCAAAATTCAGTGGCATTTGTCAAATAAGACAAATAAATAATACAAACAATAAACAAATAAACAATAACAAATAAATAAGATCAACAATATACAATAACAAATAAATAAGATAAACAATAAACAAATAAACAATAACAAATAAATAAGACAAACAATAAACAATAACAAATAAATAAGACCAACAATATACAATAACAAATAAATAGGATAAACAATAAAAAAATAAACAATAACAAATAAATAAGACAAACAATAACAAATAAATAAGACAAACAATTTCAGTTAAGCGAGACAAAATTTAAAATGTAAATTTAGAAAAAAAAATATTTAACCATCATAATCATTATTCGTCAGCTACCGGTAAGCAATTATTAATAACACTTACTTTATAACACTCTGTAATGAACCAATAAATTGTTTTATAATCATAACTGTAATTAACGCTTTCCGTGAGTAAATTAATAATCACTCTTTATTGAAGTAATATTTTATCCCTATTAGTTATATTAATACTATATGAATATTCAAGTTCAATATAAAGTTAATCAGTAAGTTGCATAATATAACCAAACATTAACAATTTAATAGTCAACTGCTTATGAGACAATATAAAGGTGAAGATATCTGGTTGGTCAAACGGCCAAGTGGTCTGAGACGCTATAGTTGGCCAGCATAGTGTGTTAGACGTAAACGAGTTCGAACTGCGCTTCGGTCGTTTATTTATCCGTGCAACTCACTTAGACTTTGGCATGTCAGTGGTAGAGCGAGAGGTGAGGCCTACCGTAAAGCAATTTTCGTTGTTGTTGTAAAATACGAGGTGTTCTGAAAGTAACGAGAATTTTAAATTTTTGAACAAAATATTTATTTATTTTTCTACACTGATGTTGTCGTCTTCAAAATAGTCTCCATTGGAGATTATGCACTTGTGCCAGCGCTTCTTCAATTTCTCGAAACACTTCTCAAACTCGATCTTTGAGATAGCCTTTAGTTCTACCAGGATGCGCTTTTAATGTCATCTACGGCTGTAAAACGACGGCCCTTTAAGGTTATCTTTATTTTTTGAAATAGGAAAAAGTCACACGGAGCCATGTCTGGCTAATATGGAGGATGGGGCATCATTACAGTCTGTTTTTGGTCAAAAATTCACGAACAAGCAATGAAGAGTGAGCTGGTGCATTATCGTGGTGCAAAAGCCATGAATTGTTTTTCCACAGATCTGGGCGTTTTTTTTTCGGATTGCTGCACGCAAACGGCGTTGAACTTGTAGGTAGTACTCTTTATTAACCGTTTCACCTGGTGGAAGGAATTCATAATGCACTATTCCATTAATATTGAAGAACACAGTGAGCATAACCTTCACGTTCGACCGCACTTGTCGAGTCTTTTTCGGTCTTGGCGAGCCAGAATGCCTCCACTGGGATGATTGAGCCTTAGTTTCGACGTCATATCCGTAAACCCATGTTTCGTCACCTGTTATAATACGTTTCAGTAATTCTGCATCGTCGTTGACTTCATTTAGTGACTCCTGAGCAATTTCTATTCGCCGCTGTTTTTGTTCAAAATTCAACAATTTTGGAACGAATTTTGCTGCCACGCGTTTCATACACAAAACTTTGGAAACAATGTCATGACATGATCCAATCGATGTGCCAACATCATCAGCGACCTTTCTAATTGTGATTCGGCAATTGTTCATAACCATTTCTTCACTTTTTCCACGTTTTCATCGGTTGTTGATTTGCTGTGACGACCAGGGCGTTCGTCATCTTCAACGTCTTCACGGCCTTCTTGGAAACGCTTATACCACTCGTAAACTCTTGCTTTACTCATAGCAGACTCACCATAGGCCTTTGTTAACATTTCACACACTTTGTTACACTTTATTCCATTTTTTACGCAAAATTTTATACAAATTCTTTGATCCATTTCTTTTAACAAACGAAAATCGCCGAGCTCATAAAAACACGTCTAACCTTAGTGGCTGACACAGACAAAGTCAACAATGAAAAGAGCTGAAAGTTTTATCATACTTCAAGGGCATGTATGCCAACATAATAAAAAAATGTTCGACAATCTAACTCTCCAAGCTAGCGAAATTTAAAAATTCTCGTTACTTTCTGAACACACCTAGTACGTGACCATGAGTACTATGTACTATTCCCTAAATATGTATTGTTTGTGTCCAGCTGAAAGTATTATTATGATTAAACATGTTCATAACTTAAAATTATGTACAAAATTCCACGGACTTAAAAGGGTTTAATGAGTTATTGTAATCTATTTTTCAACGAGAAAACTAACAACACAACCTTACCTTCCACCTCACGACTAGGGTTTCCGAGGCACTAGCATCTACCGTCACCTCTTCTGGAGGTCCTGAAGGTGCTGCATCATACAATAAGTAAATAACCATTATGCATTATTTGTAAAGATCAATCGAGTTTTAAAAGTATGCGCTATGTAATGTGATTTATTTACGTTTTTACTGCATTTTAATGAAACGAATTTTAAATTAGAAAGTTCTACTTGTAATCTGATTTAAATTAATCGACAAAATTGTTTCTTTTAGGACAATATACACATAGTTTGACAGATATTCAAAAAATTTGGATTCGAACGAACTTAAATGGCATAATATCGATCACAATATATTTTATTGTTATTATACAGTACAAAAGTAAAATGTAATATACGACATATGGCTAGAAAATAACAGGACTGATTGTCGTACGTCCGTGATAATTTATTCCGCGCTGTTGACTTTGAATGCTCCCACTACCAACTCCCGCCGCCTCGGTGGCCTAGTGGATAGCGTACTGGGCTTTAACCCCGTGGACCCGGGTTCAATTCCCGGCCAGGGCTTGGCATTTTCATGCGCTATAAATCATCCCATCGTCTGCATTAGCTCAAGGGTGCACAATAGTCGGACGTTAAAAAAAAACTACCAACTCCGTCATTTTGATGATTTCTGGTTTAATGTCTAGTTCGCTCATAACAGTCGTTTGAACTTGGTCATTGAAAACTCGTTAAACTCGGAAAATCCGCCACAGAAATATTAAATTTGTTGCAAAAAGTGTGTGGTGAGTGTTAATTAAGAACTGAAATTTTTGAGTGGGTTAAAAGATTTAAAAAGGGGAGAGAAGACGTTACAGGTGATCCAAGTCTTGGTCGGCCACGAACAGCAAGAACTGATGAACATTGAAACAATCGATAAGATTATTCGAGGTAATCGTCGTTTGAATATAAGAGCAATTAGTGAGTCAAAGAACATTGGCAAAAAAACTGTTCAGCAAATTTTACATGATCGTTTCAGTATGATGCAGTAAAGAAAAAAAAAGGAAGGACATGATGATATGAGAAGACGATATGCAGCATTACTTCCATGGAAACTTTATATGTAGTGGTGGGGGGATCGAGGAGGGTTGTATATTGAAGGCGATAGGGTTTCCAATAAAAACGATGTTAAATAAAAAGTTTTAAAAATTTAGTCCGGTTATTTTCTAGCCACATCTCGTATGTTATGTGGCTATTACCAATAAATAAACTACAAAAAAAAATTAAAAAGGTGGCAGTGGCATGACTGCTGACAGAAGTGACTACTTCTTATCACGGGTTATGGCTATATATTTTACACCACAAAATAAAATTTATAGTCGATTTTCAAAATCACGAGTACGTTCGTTTCAGTTTAATATATTTTCTAAATACAATATTATATGATTTTATAGTTTTTTGCCAAGACGGATTTTTTTCTACTCGACACTAGAATAGGTACCACTGACCATGGGAGAAGCACGGAGTACCAAATGTATTCCTGCTACTCTTAATATCTGACCCTGTGACTTATTAATTGACATTGTAAATGCCAACTTCAATGAAAACTGCAATATTTTTACTTGGAATTATAAGATTGTTTCAAATAAATCATTGCAAATGTAAGCTTATAAACAATAATTTTATAATAAATAATAACAGGGACTCAGATTTTTAAAACGTGAATACATCTATGTCCATCTCAGGTACCTAAACCATGTTCATTTTAAATTTTATCTCAATCGGTCCAGTATTATTTATGTGTGATTGAATAACAAACAAAAACACACACATAAACTTTCAAATTTAAAATATTATATTAACAAATATAAAATATTATTAAAACGTCACTGTTGTAGGCTACAGTTAACACATATCACAAAACTGAATACTAACTGTATTAACTGCACTGGGTAAGTAGTATAATGGCATTTAATTATTTATTATTCACACCTACCAATATATAATGACGTATAAAACGTCACTGTTACACAATTAACACTTGACACAAAACTAAATAATTAAGTTGGACTGGGTAAGTAATATAATGGCGCGAACATACAAGTTTTCACTTCAAAAATACATTTTAAAATAAAAATATATATAAGAGCGTCATGCGTGACGGCAAACTGAATTTTTTTCCCGTGAAAAACATACATCCATACCCCGCCATAAGAAGTATTCACAAGAGCGTCATGCGTGACGGCAAACTGAATTTTTTTCCAGTTCAAAACATACATTCATACCCCGCCATAAGAAGTATTCACTTCAAAAAATCTGAATTATAAAAGGTTATTGAAATGTTATATTTTTCAAAAATGAATTACTTTATATGGAAACTTGTTAGATTCTGGTTTTGTTTCAGGTGTTTTTCTTCTAAACCTCTTGGAGATCGGTGTCACAAATGGAGTTATTTAACGACTTCCAAAGTGGAAATCAACATTCAAGTAAGTGATTTCACGTTAACGTAGTTTTTCAGGATTACGTTTACACTGTATTTACCTTCTTGAAGGGTAACGGCGGAAGTAGCAGGACACGGAGGTCCTGCCCCGACTTCGTTGACGGCCAGTAGCCTCAGCCTATACGACGTGGCAGGTTTCAGACCGCTCAGCCTTGCAGTGTGGCTACTGCTGCCCACTGTCACGTTACTCCATAACAGTCCGGCGCTTTCCTCTTGGAACTGTACCAGGTACTCCGTGATGGGTGAGTGCGCCCCTGCTGGTGGTGACCAGCGAACGTTGAACCAACGGCTACCGACCTCAACCACTTCTAACTTTTCTGGAGCTTCCGGTGGTTCTGCAAAAAAAATCACAATTTATTATATTTATGAATTTTTAATGCGAAAAGACCGTCTTAAATACATCTTAAATGAAGCAAACGTACAAACTTAAGGAAATATTACTGTCGTAATTATTACGTAAGGAAGAAATTTTATGAAATGTATTTTCATATTTTGCTTTTAGTAATAAGACTGTTAGCCCCTTGAAAATAAATAAACTGTAAAAGGTACGATTTCAATGACATATCCTGGTTCAGCGGGGAATTTCCTTTTTATATGATACCCCCGTGACCTATTTAGATTGAAACCAGAAACTAGAGGTGGGCATTTCTGCTATTTTTACAAAACGTCAACAAACTGTTTGGTGAGGAAAAAAGCTGCTTTTTAAAAAAGTTCGAAAAAAAACAGGTTTAGAAAACTGAAACTCAAAGTTGTATTGGCAGCTAAAACATAAAGCACATACATTCAGTTTTCTAAGACTACTTTTTCATTCCCATTGCCACCATGTCCTTAAATTATTTTTGGGTATAAAGCATTTAGATAGGATAAAAATAACCTTATAAGTGTAGTAATAATTAAATTTCATTCTCAAAACGTAATAATTATGTAAGCCATTTTATGTACAAAATGCGATGAATTTCTAATAGAAGCATTATTTTTTTTACTTAAAAATAAAATAGTCCTTTGCATATTTACCAAAATGCAAACGATTTAGAATATTTTTAGTTGATTGAAAAATATTGGTGATTGATAATAAATATAAAAAATATGTTTAAATAAAATTAGGCTCTGTATCTACAAAATGTGAGAGGTTGTTACTACAACTCGCAACAAAATAGAGATAAACGTTGACATTGACTAAACAGTTCTTACTTCACTACAAGCAACAAGCAACTTTGGAATAAAGGGAAAAAGCATAAAAGCAGGTTGAAGAAAAGCAGTTAGCAGGCAAACAGCAGGAAAACAGTTTTAACGCTTGCGGCAATGTTCAAATAGAACAGTCCGTTCCTTGTTTAACAAATCATAAACCAGTCCAAATCAATCTGCCTGTTTCTGTTTGAAAAAGCAGTTTGTTTGTTGTTTATAGAAAAGCAGTTTTTTTACAGTTTGGTGTTTTCTGCCCCACCACTACCAGAAACTCCAAACGTTAAGCGTTTTAGCCATTTAATAACCTAAGTTCTAAAAAATGTAGGATTCTAGCCAATAATTGTAAGGTTTGTTTGTCCTTTAAAACTCAAAAAGTGTCCTTCAATTCCAGTAGCATTCAACGCAATATTTCCTTTAAATATGATACCTCACCCAAAATAACTGGTACCTAACAGTACCTCCATTAAAAATATTCAACCTCAATATAATGTACCTCTAGCCTCACAATGCTTGAGCAACATTGCTGAAAAGCAATAGGGTTCTATTCAAAGCAGTTTTAGTTTAGTGTTATAAATTTTTAGATCGATTTTCTCTCGTTATTATGCTTACAAACTTCGTGATTCACAGACAGAAATTTTAAAAGTTGTTTGAAAATTCGTATCTGAGAATATGTATAAAACAAAATTACATTTGGGCGTTTTAACGGTTATAGAATTTTGTCTAGTAAAAACAGTTAATTCTTAATCCTTGACTGCGAAGATTAAAACAACTTCAAGCCTTGCTCGTGCTTTAATTGAATAACCTAAAAACAATCTAACAACCGGGTAAATTAAGTAATGATACTAATTTTTAAAATGTTTTTATTCGAATAGAATTATAAGTCGGTATTTCTCTAAAAACACCTTCTTCTACACGGTTTTCCCACTCTTCATGTAAGTGCCGGGACCTGGAGACGGATAGGCTATGGCCTTCAGCTGGTCGGTTATAATATTTTAATATTTTCGGGTGTCCCTAAATGACGTACTTTTAGATAATTTTTCAGTCTTCGGAAGAGGAAGAAGTCATAAGGACTCGAATCGGGCGAATAAAAAGAATCGCTGTATAACACGGCGCATTAATGTGATGCAACATCCAGTCGTACTTTATGTTCAGTCTCACGAGTATGGTCCTTTTTTTGAGATCCTCCAAGAATCTCTCGATAAAAGACTGTTTGGTCTTGAGTCACAAACTATTTTACTATGGAAAAAACAAATCAGCATGTATTTGATCATTCACTTGCACATTATTGCTTTTTTTGGCCTTCGAGAACTTTAAGTGTGCTACTTCATTTTCTAGCGCTTGGTTTCCGGGTCGTATTGTAACACTGAAGACTCGTGTTACAGTAATGACATGTTACAGTAATGACGTGTTACAGTACGACATGTTACAGTAATGGCGTGTTACAGTAATGACGTGTTACAGTACGACATGTTACAGTAATGACGTGTTAAAGTAATGACGTGTTACAGTAATGACATGTTACAGTACGACATGTTACAGTAATGGCGTGTTACAGTAATGACATGTTACAGTAATGACATGTTACAATAATGACATGTTACAGTACGACATGTTACAGTAATGACATGTTACAGTACGAAATGTTAAAATACGACATGTTAAAGTAATGATATGTTACAGTAATGACGTGTTACAGTAAAGACGTGTTACAGTAATGACATGTTACAGTAATGACGTGTTACAGTACGACATGTTACAGTAATGACATGTTACAGTACGACATGTTACAGTAATGACGTGTTAAAGTAACGACGTGTTACAGTAACGACGTGTTACAGTAACAACGTGTTACAGTAATGACATGTTACAGAAAGTGGGGACGTTTTCAATCGATTCAAGAAAGTCGAAGCACCTTTCTCTCCTGATATACATTTAGTCCTGCGAAAGTTTTTATAGTACTATTTTTTTACAGATTTTTCTCATTCACAAATCATTGCTCTAAATCTGATGAACTGTGGCGCGAGTGAAATTCAACTCCTCGCCGATCACTATGACCGTCAACCGACCATATGAAAGCATATGGTCACGGATTCTATCCACATTTTCTTCCGTTGAATATTTTCATTCTAAAACTGCCTTAAATTACCGAAAAATCTGTGCCCTTGACAAAACACTGTCCATAAACCTGCTAAAATTTTTCGAAAGTTTCCGTTCCACTGTGGCCAAGTATGAAGCAAAACTTTGTAGCACAACTTCAGCTCGATATTGAGGTTTCATTTTTAGAACGCACTTGAAAAAACGGATTCACGAAAACAATCACTACCAAATGACTCTAGCAACTGCAAACTCGTATTGAAGGCGTAGCACATGTTCATCTGTAGCTGATCAAAGTTCAGCGCCCCCCCCCCAGTGTTGCCACATCGAACGTTAGTCACATTATTACACGTCTCGGATACGATTAATTTCTTGCTGTCGAATCTTTAGTATCCAACCGTTAGTTCTAATGTTACAACTTAACTGTGAGAGAGTTTAACACGCTATACCTCGTACGGTGAGATAGACCACCATGCTGTCGTCACCGAACTCGTTGTGCGCACTGCAGTGGTACGACCCGGCGTCTCTCCTCGTGAGATCGTGCAAGTGTATCTCCGACGCTAGTCCTGACGGTGTGTGACGGGTGTGAGCGGGCGGGGGTTGGAGCCTCGGTGTCAAACCCCAGGACACGCGTAACGGTAGATCGCCCTCCGCTTCGCAGGAGAGTACGATGCCTTCGCCCGCCACTCCGCTTTGGTTCATCATACGTGCTCGGAAGTGTGCAGGCACTGGAATTAAACAAATGAGCTACAAATAGTATACATATAAATTTATGCAAAAAACCGTGAAAGTGGGGATTGTGTATATTTGTTTTTACAAAGTATATAATTGTAATAAGCAAGTTTATTGAATTTTCACGTAATGAAAAAAATATTACTTATAATGAAAACAATATCTACGTTATTAATAACTGAATATTAATAGAAATAATATTATTAATATATACTGTCTATATAAATAAAAATGTAAATGTTCATTAATTCAACATCTTAAATTTATCAAAATTCTTTACCAATTACTTTGAATATTGACACAACGTTGCATTAGAAAGTGCGCATGTTTTTATATACCTATTATTACATAGATGTCACCCTGTGACGGGTCAAATTTTTTTTTTTTTTAAACAGTGCCATCTATTGGACTTAAAAGCAACAAACGTTATACTAAAAATTTTATAATTTCATTTTAATCTTTCCAGTTTACGATACATTTACGACTTCCGAATTTCCAATTTAAAGATTCCTTTTCAATGTTTTAGATTCCGATTCATTTACGATTTCCATATTTATAATTTTCTGATTTTATTTAAATGTTTCCTATTTACGGTCCATTTACTATTTCCAAATTTCCAATTTTACAGTTCTATTTCATTGTTTCCGATTTACGATTTCCAAATTTATAATTTTACGATTGAATAAATTGATTTCCAACTATCCAATTTTACAATTCTATTTAAATTTTCCCGAACATACGTGTTACGACGTAACATGACGTGTTTAAACTGAACGTGACAGCCACAGCAACGTGACCGGATACAGCTAGTTATATTATTAATACTAGCCTATAACATTTAGAGTATTAAGTAGAATATTATTAATGCTAACAAATGAATCAGTTATAATCTCTCTCTCTCTCTCTCTCTCTCTCTCTCTCTCTATATATATATATATATATATATATATATATATATATATATATATATATATATAGAGAGAGAGAGAGAGAGAGAGAGATTTTTTTGGTGTTTAACGTCCGACTATTGTGCACACTTGGGCTAATGCAGACGATGGGATGATTTGTAGCGTATGAAAATGACAAGCCCTCGCCAGGAATCGAACCCGGGTCCTCGGAGTGGAAGCCCAGTACGCTACCAACTAGGCCACCGAGGCGGCTATAGAGAGAGAGAGAAAGAGAGAGGGAGAGAGAGAGAGAGAGAGAGAGAGAGAGAGAAAGATAGACAGCAAAAGAGCAAGAGAGCGAGAAAAAGATAGAGAGCGAGAGAGAGCAAAAGAGAGAGAGAGAGAGCGGGAAAAAGGTAGAGAGCGAGAGAGAGCAAAAGAGAGAAGGAGCGAGAAAAGGATAGAGAGCGAGAGAGAGCAAAAAAGAGAGAGAGCGAGAAAAAGATAGAGAGCGAGAGAGAGCAAGAGAGAGCGATAGAAAGATAGATAGAGAGCGAGAGAGAGTGCAAAAGAGAGAAGGAGCGAGAAAAAGGTAAAAAGCGAGAGAGAGAGAGAGAGAGCGCAATACACATTTCGAAAGTGTTAATAATCCCTCAATTGTTCACTGCAGTCAATTAGTAACTTTTTTCTCACACTCTCGCCTGAGTTTGTATTTGTCTGCCATTGCAACCATATTTTTTCTTTTTTTTTGTAAAACATTTTACTTATCACGTGTAACTTTTAGTTTTTAATTTTGTCCGTTCAGGCAAATTTGTTTGTTTCTTGTTTTGAGTTTTATTATTTCGAGAAGGGATGCAGACTAGCTACATCGATTTAGAGGATTTAGACGTCTCTCGCGGTACCCAAGTCTAACACTTACACTTACAATACTACACTTACGACTTTAACACTTTACAGTCACACTTACATTTAGGGAGGCGATGATAGCCTCAATGTGCTTTTCGCCCGCCTTAAAATAATAACAACAAAATCGAGAAATGTTTATGTGAGATTATATTATAGTTTTCTATTGTTAGTCTATGGATTATGTCGGCCATATTGAATATATCTCCTGTAATTAATTTTAATTATTATTATTATTATTATTCCGTTGTTTGTTGAGGTGAAAGCCGCCTCGGTGGCCTAGTGGATAGCGTACTGGTCTTTCACTCCGAGGACCTGGGTTCGATTCCCGGCCAGGGCTTGGCATTTTCATACGCTATAAATCATTCCATCGTCTGCATTAGCCCAAGTGTGCACAATAGTCGGACATTAAAAAAAAAAAAAAATGTTGAGATAAAATTAAGTTGACATATCATTTATAAAGTTCTCTATGTGAAAAAGTGCTTCCCTTTTTATATTTGTATATGTTGTTTTTACTATTAAAGATTAAAAAAATATCTTTAAAGTAGAATATATATATATATATTTAACGTCCGACTATTGTGCACACTTGGGCTAATGCAGACGATGGAATCATTTATAGCGTATGAAAATGCCAAGCCCTGGCCGGGAATTAAACCCGGGTCCTTGGGGTGAAAGCCCAGTACGCTATCAACTAGGCCACCTAGGTGGCTTATATATATATATTTATTTATTTATTTATATATATATATACACAGGTATACAGGTTCAATATGACCAACAGAGTCCACACTCACTTAACTGACACGTAAAAAGGTAACATAAAAAGATCTTCTAAAAAAACTTATATATCATCTTTTATTATTAATCGTAAATTCTGAATAACTCTAGAGTACGGTAATTCATTAAAATGTAAATGTCAGCAATGAAAATACTTTTTTTTCAACTACACTTTAAATTTTATGTGAGTTAAACTTGAAACTTATCATTCTATTACCGTTCACTCTAAGAAAGACGACTTTCCTGATGATGGAGCCGATACCGTTGCTAGCCTCGCAGGAATAATGTCCTTCGTGTGAAGGATCAGCCGCTCGTATTAGTAAGGACCCGTTACCAGCAGGATACAGCCTGGAGTCCGCTTCTAACGGGATGAAGTCGTTCGGTTGTTCCACTTGAAACGAAGAAATAATTTCGGTGTTATTCGTATTCACAAAAAGATAGATTAGAAATAGTTTAAAAAAGTACTTATTATAATAATCATACAATATAATTCTTATTTACGAGGTGTGGCTATTAAATAACGAGACCGAAGTAAAAAAAAATTATTTTAATTTTATACATAATTACATATTATCACCTTCAATATACACCCCTTCTCTATCTCTACAACGCTCCATGCGAATTTTCCATTGTTGGAAAAAGTGCTGGAAGTCATCTTCTGTCAACTCCTTCAGGACTCTTGCCGCTTTCAATTTTACAGCTTCCACGGACTCAAATCTCGTCCCTTTTAATGCAGATTCACCTTAGAGAACAGATAGAAGTCACATGGTACAAGGTCTGGTGAGTAATGTGGATGTTCTAACACTGGGATGCTGTACTTGGCCAGGAACCTCTTGACAGATAACGCGGAATGAGCTGGCGCATTGTCTTGGTGGAAAACCCATGATTGGTCCTTCCACATTTCGAGTCGTTATTTCCTTACTCTTTCACGTAGTTTACCAAGTACCTCAACGTAGTAATATTGATTAATTGTTTGACCTTCAGGAACCCACTGAAGGTACACAATCCCATGAATATAGAAAAAAAACAATCATCATTGCTTTAAATTTTGACTTGCTGATTCTTGCTTTTTTGGCTCTCGGTGAAGTTGGGGTCTTCCAATGCATGGATTGGCGCTTTATTTCCGGATCATACGTAAAAAACCACGATTCATCATCCTTTCCAATAAATTTGGGTCATTTTCAATGGCAACCAAAGTGTCAATACAAACATTTTTGCGAGCTGCTTGTTGTTCAAACGTGAGAATTTTTGGCACCATTTTGGCACACACTTTTCGCATGTTCAAATTGTCACGTAAAATTTGCCGTACACATTCTTTATCAATGCATACAGTTTCACCAATTACACAAATACTTAATCGACGGTCAGACCGAATCAAATAAGCAACTTTTTCGACATTGTCATCCGTTTTTGACGTTGAAGGGCGACCTGGCCGCGAATCATCTTCAACGTTTTGTCGGCCATCTTGAAAACGTTTAAACCATTAAAAAACACGTGCCCGCGATAAATATTCACTGTCATACACTTCTTTCAGTATATTATAAATTTCAGTAGCGGTTTTTCCAAGTTTGAAGTGAAATTTAACAACAATTCGTTGCTCTATTATTACACTAACTATTTTTTCCGGCAAAACAAAATAACAGCACTGACGGAAATGAAGGTTATGACTAAACGGTGTTGGTTACACAAACGAGACTTAACTGCATTCTGAAGTGAAAGCTTCACACTAAACAGCTGTTGGATAATGCCGGTTGGCGCATGCGCACTTGTTAAGCTACAGCGTCAGTCTCGTTATTTAATAGACACAACTCGTATTTATTTACGTAGGTTGTAAGTCAGAAAACTGAGTTTGTCACATATTTAACGTTTCTTTGTATAGGAGATTAATATTTCTTAAATCATATACACCTAATGTTTAGTTGTTTGGGTAGTTATTAAACGTTTATGAAAAAATCACATGCAGTTTCAGAAAGGAAGTTTTTTCCTTTGGTTCAACACGTCAGTTATAAGCTTGTTGTATCCCCCGTATACTTTGACTTTAAACCGATTCTAGTACCGCTAACAAGCTTCAGAATCACAGAGTTTCCTTGCGAAAATCTAGTATTTAAGCTAGAGTCCGAAGAGTCTGGACGTTGCATTGGTAAGTACTTGTTCTGCGATTTCCGTTTCCTCTTCACACAGACGGCTAATTAGCCGAGATTCGTGGTAATCCTGTCTTTACGTTCAGTATAATGATCTACCTTCCCTAGCTTCGTCAATTCTACTTTCGTGACGCGTTTCGGAGAACCTCTATCTTCAAAAACTATATCTGTACTGTTCATCAATATTATGGCCCGTCCTATTTATAATTTTTTATCTCCACCTCGTACGCCTTCTCTATTCAACACGTGTACATTAAACTTGACGTGCTCGCTTCTGATTTGCGCTTCAAAATCATACGTTTTCGCTCGCTTCTGATTGGCTCCTTTCAAACTTTCTCTTCAACGTCGTCCCTCCTGTTAATATTTGAAAAAAAATCTAAAAATTTTCAAAAATTAACAGGAGGGACAACTGTTGAAGAGAAAGTTTGAAAGGAGCCAATCAGAAGCAAGCGAAAACGTATGATTTTGAAGAGCCAATCAGAAGCGAGCACGTCAGGTTTAATGTACACGTGTTGAATATAGGAGGGGTACGATGTGGAGATAGAAAATTATAAATAAGACGGGCCATAATATTGGTGACCAGTATAGATATAGTTTTTGAAGATGGAGGTTCTCCGAAACGCGTCAACGAAAGTAGAATTGACGAAGCTAGGGAAGGCAGTTTATTATACTAAACATTATGAAAATAATCCTAGTAGAAAAGATGAAGAATATAAAAAGAATTTAATCCTGTCTTATTTTGGTGACTCGGGATGTGGTCATATCCGGTGATCATAGTGACGACCCATCTCAGATTCCTACTGATGAACTGAACAAGTGTCGTCAGTACATGGTCTGGCACCGAGAGAAGACGACAAGCGTCCAGTACTTTAAGGAGAGTAATGGTTCCTTTTTTTGGTAATTAGGTCCGTTCTTTCGTTTCCATCAATCCAAAAATACCAAAGTACATCTCTAGGCGCATCACGTTATCAGTTTACAGGATAAAAAGTGACATATAGATTTGTGTTTCAAGGTAACCAAGAGTATAGAAATAGGTTTTGAAGATGGTGGTTCTCCGAAACTCATCAACGAAAGAAGAATTGACGAAGGTAGGGAAGGCAGATTATTATACTGAACATAGTAACCAAGCGACTTTCGTTGTGCCAACGACTTTCAAAATTCCGTCAATTTTAGAGGCAGGTACATTTTTGCAATTTGTTACTTATAGAAAACTTATACATTTTGGGAAAATTAGCAAAAACATTTTATTGGAGAAACTAATAAATATGAATACACAAACATTGTGTTAACTTACCTCTGGATCTCATCCAGGTTATTCTAGGCTGAGGGAAGCCGTTGGCCTGGCAGTGCAGTACAGCTTGGTGGTGGTACAGGACAGCTAGGTCCTTCGGCTCTAAATGCCAGCTGGGAGCGACTGTGAACATTAAGTGTACAATTAGTAATAACTACAAATATTTCATTTATAGTTTCATGTGTTTCTATACATTTTCGGGAACTCGGTGGTCGGTCTGGCTAAAGCACCGGTCAGTCTGATGTGTCTCTGAACTGCGCAACATAAGGTTCTTAGTTCTAGCTGCAGTTGCTCCCGTTGCTTTTCCCTTACCGTTGCTGATCCCTCGTCCTCATTAGTCTAACTGGCGTGAAGTATGGACTTTAAACAAAAACAAACGATTTTTTAGAATTGCCATTAAACTTAATTACAATGTGTATTAAGAACATGGTAACTATGAGTTATGTTAAAGCGAAAGCAATAACAAGCTTGCAACAACGAAATGTTCTAATAATTTATTAGTTTGAAAATTATACATTTTGTTAAGAAACTTTAACACCACAACAAATCGGATTCTCTGAAGACAAGAGGAAAAGGATAACTATATGCGCTAATTCAATCGCTAAGTTAATGCGCACTTGTTAAGCCACAGCGTCAGTCTCGTTATTTAATAGCCACAACTCGTATTTATTTACGTAGGTTATAAGTCAGAAAACTGAGTTTGTCACGTATTTAACGTTTATTTGTATAGAGGATTAATGTTTCTTAAATCACATTAATCAAGCGCATAAAGAAATAGTAAAAAATTAGTATTCCAGGCTAGGAATCGAATTCACAAGCTGTCGACAAAACTGAAATTCTGCCCAGTTTAACAAAATTGTTTTCTAGTTTTTGCGAAATTTTAGTCGTATTAAGAGATAGGCTGCATAACTCAAATTCAGTGTTAAGAATTTCTTAAGAATTTCACGTTTTTTGGATATTAACGAAAATAAAGTATAACGGTTTCAAGAAAAGTTTCGTGATCCATAAAAAAATTTAAGATTGTGATTGGTCTATTTGTTGACAGTTTCGTCATATATAGTGTTACTACTTGTTTCAAACTTGGCACAAAATCGATGTTGGTAATAGCTTCGATGGTATCATTACGCTAGCTGCACCTATTGAGAGGATTTAGACGTCTCTCGCGGTACCCGAGTCTAACACACACTTACACTTACGACTTTAACACTTTACACTCACAGTTACATTTAGGGAGGCGATAATAGCCTCAATGTGCTTTTCGCCTTAAAATAACAAAAATGTGTCATTACGCATCAATTACGTTTAAATTCAAATGGTTTATAAATATTTAAAAAATACTAATGAATCTTTTTATAATGAATTTTTTTGAAAATCGTATCCACTATCGTAATCAACGATAAGATCTACCGACATTAAAATTTTATAATTTCAATTTAATTTAATAAAATGCTAATTTATGCAGATTTTAACGCTATGTATAATAGCAAAATCATAATTTCAAAATATTCGCAGATTAAAAGTTATTATTGGTAATTCGCTTCTATTAGGTTAGCGAGACAGGTGAGTGCCGCGATTTTTTTATTCCACTCATAAACTAACTTTCTTATCAAATATATCATACCGTAATATCTATTGGGCCATGAATCTTTATATAATTTAACGGAAATCTTTTTTCTTCAATATAGGGATCCATACATTTTATTATACTTGTGAATTGCGTTTGGGAAATATTCCATAAAAATCTTTGTTATTTTTTCGAAAAAATCTGTAAAAATTTTAAAAGCTCCAAAAATATTGGTTAACTAGAACTACAAGATAAATTTCACAAAATCGGCCAATTAGTTTAGTTATTAGTTTGTTTTCAGGGAAGCACTCAAAAGACACATGCGCGCAAACACACACATACACATACACACACACACACACACACACACACACACACACACACACACACACACACACACACACACACACACACACACACACACACACACACACACACACACACACACACACACACACACACACACACACACACACACACATAAACAAACAACAAATGGACGATGGACATACAAACTCATAGGTAACATCCAGGATTGGTGCAACGGGCATCATGGGGAGGTGGATTTCTATCTCACACAGATTCTCACCGGGCACAGTTGCTTCTGGGCTTACTTGTTCCGTTTCAGGCTGGAAACAGACTCAGCTTGTCCCCTTTCTCTTCCAGCAGTGGAGGAAGATGCGGAGCATGTGTTTTTCCGATGTCGGAGATTCGACGAGGAAAGGATGAGGCTGCAAAAATATCCGCGAGGCAGCATTGCACCGTAAAGTCTGGTTGCGACAATGATGGATTTAGAGGCCAACTGGAGGGTCATTGCGGGAATCGCTGAAGTGGTCATGAAGAGGATAAGGGCTGAGGATCGAGAAAGGAGTAGGCGGTCAGCCAGTCCACCTTCCCACGAAGTAATGCCTGGCGACGGTTCCTTAGGGGGGGGGCGGTTACAGAAGAGAAATGATTTTGGTGGTTTTTTCAGTGGGTAACAATATATCTTAACTTGAGTTTGAACTTAATTCGAGTCCCACACTCTGGGGTAGTGCATACCCTACCCCAGGTAGTCTTTAAAGATTTTCTCTACCTTTTTTGGCATAGCAAAAAAAAACACACACACACACACTCACACACACACTCACACATACACACACTCACACACACACACACACACACACACACTCTCTCTCTCACACACACACACACACACACACACACACACACACACATACACTCTAACACACACACACACTCACTCCTCTCTCTCTCTCTCTCTCTCTCTCTCTCACACACACACACACACACACACACACACACACACACACACACTCACATACACACACTCACACATACACACACTCACACACACACACACACAAACACTCTCTCTCTCTCACACACACACACACACACACTCTAACACACACTCTCTCTCTCTCTCTCACACACACACAGACACACACACACTCACTCCCTCCCTCTCTCTCTCTCTCTCTCTCACACACACACACACACACACACACACACACACACACACACACACACACACACACACACATTCTAACACACACACACATACATACATACAAGAGCGCAAACAGACTGGCATTTAAGCAAAGACAACTTAAGATTCAGGAGGCACGAGAACATAATGATTCATAAGAAACGCAAATGATATTTTTTTAATGATTATGAAATGTTACTTATACTCCGTATATTTAGAAAGTAATACCAAAAAACAGAAACGCTTGAGCCACGAATGTTGCGTGCAGTAAACACGAATGTAATTTGCACAAATCTAGATGCGACGTTCACTCGCTCAGTTCCCACTTAGGGGCTTACACGGTCATTACGGTAATTACCAAGGCAAGTAGCTTTGTAACAAGATTTAACGTTACACGTGAACGTTGCACGACCGAGCAATGGCTTACCTTTAATAACAAGTTTGGCAGTGAAATTCGCTTCGGCCGCAGCGTTCTTGGCGATACAAGTGTAGTGGCCGGAGTGCCGTGCCGTCAGGTTAGCGAACACCAGCGTGCTCAGGAACTGGTGGCGTTGCTCCTGCACTGTCTGCTCCTGGGGCAAGCTGGCGCCATCTTTGTGCCACAGTATCTCCATCGGCAGATCGCCGGATACCACGGAGCACGTGACGTGAGCTCTGTTACCTTCGAGCAGGTTGTCGGGAAATTGGAACGGAGTGATTTCCGGCGGTTCTGAAACAATTAGTTACTTATTAGATCATGAAGATAAAGACTGGCATCTATTGTTTTTCTAGTGGGGAACATGTGGTTAGCGCTTCACTATTCTCCAAATGAAATTGTAGCGCTAACATTATCGCTAGTAACGTAGCTCTTCATAAGTCAACAGTGTAAAATTTTTAATTTCCACCTTTTTCATCAACGAATAAATTTTACTGACAAACTTATTACAATTTTTGCAGGTTAAATCGATATACAGAATACATTTTAGCCATTTGCCTCTGGAAATATGTTCTGACAGGATTGGTACATACAGTTTCGAATTATGCATCTTACCCGTAGGGGCTGAACAAAAAATTATGTCGCCTCGGTGGTCTGGTTGTTAGCGTATTGGGCTTTCACCCCGAGGATCCGGGTTCGATTCCCGGCTAGGGCTTGGCATTTTGATACGCTATAAATCATCAAACACCAAAAAAAAAAAAAAAAAAAAAAAGAATTTGTAGCGTTACCATTGCACTGCAACCTTTGTAGAACATTCTATATTCCCGAGGTGCTCAGTTACGGCTCATCCTTCAATCATAGTTTTTTTTATAAAGTCTAGAATTTTGTGATGTTTCAAGGTGGATAACTCCCTGGTGGTTTCCCGATTCCATATTACGGTGCTTTACATAAACTTGCTCTGCTATGTCCCTTTAAATTTTTCTTCCTTTCGACCCTCATTACGGAAGTTGTGCTCCATTTGGTCAACCTATTTGTTGGGCAGTGAGATTCCGATCATATTATTTTATACGCTTACTTATGGAAATATCCACAAGTAGCTAAGGAAATGAGATCCATTTATACAGAGCCCTGAATGCATTTGTACACTGGGAGGTCGCCGTGTCTCTCAGCGCTCCGTTTTGTTACACAATTAAGCCGAAGTTATTCACTTCATCAGCGCTAGTCACTTTACACTTTAGAGTTAACCAAGCTATGTAGAGTAATGAATGTGTGTGCGTGTGTCTTGAAGAGAACAGTATGAGCTAGAGGTACGGTGGGATCGCCTAGCCCATCAGCTGCTCACTTCAGCTGCCTCTGCAAGATAACCGTATGGTTTGCTCAAATAGTTCTTTTCTTAAAGGAACTTCTTTAAGACATTTCCGTACAAGATGTTGATTTAAAGTCATGTTTGTTATCTGATCACTAATCTTCAACGTCACTGGTTTACTTTGATTCAATCTTGCCACAAATGTCGAAATAAGTAATAGCTTTGACAAGTTTGTTACCAAGCAAAATCTTTTAATCGATTAAAAACTGCAGCTTTTAAAGTCTTATAAATGTATAACGTTTTTTCCCCCCATTCTGGTTAGTCTAATTTAACAATAATGGTCTTCATTAATTGTAATGCAATGTTGGAAAGAATGTGAAACAATAACGCTTATTATTTTGCAAGCGTATGTGTTCGTGGATGAAGGCTTTGTAGTTTGTAGTAGTTTAAAACCCTTCGAATCAATTTGTGTTAAACAAATTCTATTGATTTCTTTTTAATAAAACTTACTCATGACTTCGACGTAGATCTTGCCGTTCGCAGTTTGACCTTGTTGGTTCCGCACCGAGCAGTGGAAGTCGCCCTTATCTACGGAACCGTCGATGTTCCGTATCAGTAGCGTACCGTTGGCGAACACCCGGTGTCTGTAGTTGGCGGGAAGAGGTTCGGTGCCGTGTTGCCATGTAGTGCTGGAAACGGGAAAACCGGCAACAGGGCATCGTAGGTACATATTCCCTCCTGAGACGGCAGTCATGTTTAGCGGCAACCTGGCCGTTGGCGGACCTACGGATGGCAAAGTAAACAAAAGTACGTTGGATATTTTTAGTGTAAAGTAAAATACTTTTGTCAGATAATATATCAAAAATTGGTTCTAGTTTCAAAAGAAGGGAATTTTACACATCACTTTTTCGTTCCTTTAGAAGTAACAAAAGTTGTTATCTTAAAGTAATGATTTAAACAGGATTTTTAACAGTTTAAAACAGATAATATTTTAGTGAATGCAGAATTAAAACCTTTAAGTATTAGCTTCATGTAAAAATATGTTTAAAAATCTCTGTTACCGTACAAAAAATATAAATTATATATCATATCGTTCTTCACTCGTAACTCTTTTATTGAATGTAAAATGTTAGTCGTTAATTTCATTTTTTCGTTTTAATTTATTTTATAACCGTAGTTGTCTTTCTCGTTCATTTTTTCTTAATCTTTGTTTTTCATGTAAAACGTATTTATTTAATAATTTTATTGTCCATTTAAAAATTGAATTTTCAATATAACCTCAATTGAAATGATACTGCAGCAACAGTTGTTGTACGAAATCAGCTGTTTACAAGTAGTCACAATTATATTTTCTATATGCAATAGCACGCAACGCGCTAAATGTACTGTTATATGCAATATGACATAGGCTCGTATCGTGCAAAATCCAACATCACAACCAACCCTAAAATGTGTGTACATGTTAAAAATATGTCCTTTCCTATGTTCCTTAGTAAACATCTATGACCACTCGTATTGAGTTTAAGGGATTCTTAATATTATTTATTATAATAGGTAGGGTCAATTTTACAAAACTCAGAAACTATAGCTCAAATTTTGTCTCAATATCAGAGAAAATGACATCCACATACCATAATGTAAATTAGAAAATTCATTAATGACTGATACGTACACACAGACGGACAGACATTCACAACAAGACTGAAGAACTATTTCTGTCACAAAACGATTTTTCATGACCATAAGTTCTAGCTTCGTACTATTAAGAAAGTGAATCACGTACCATAAACATTCAAAGCAGCCGAATGTTGAGCGGAGCCGAGCCCGTTCCTAGCAAGGCACGTGTAAATACCTCCGTGCTGCACTCTGACATTGCTGACGTTCAGGTGGCTGATCACGTCATCCCCCGAGTCCAGAAAACTGCCCAAGATGTAACCTTCCCGCGGGTGTAGTGGCGCACCGTCCAGCAGCCACGATACTCGAGGTGGCGGATTACCAGAGGCTATACAGCGCAGTGAGACCGGCTGGCCGGGTTGTAAGGTCTGTTCAATGAACGTGGAGTACAGTTCAGGACCAACAGCTGGAAGAAACAATATTTTTAGAAATACAGTATTTTAAACTGTTGAGTTTGAAAGTTTAAAACGCTAATATGTATATATATATATATATATATATATATATATATATATATATATATATATATGTGTGTGTGTGTGTGTGTGTGTGTGTGTGTGTGTGTGTGTGTGTGTGTGTGTGTGTGTGTGTGTGTGTGTGTGTGTGTGTGTGTGTGTGTGTGTGTGTGTGTGTGTGTGTGTGTGTGTGTGTGTGTGTGTGTGTGTGTGTGTGTGTGTGTGTGTGTGTGTGTGTGTGTGTGTGTGTGTGTGTGTGTGTGTGTGTGTGTGTGTGTGTGTGTGTGTGTGTGTGTGTGTGTGTGTGTGTGTGTGTGTGTGTGTGTGTGTGTGTGTGTGTGTGTGTGTGTGTGCATATTTTAATGCCGATTTAATAGTGAAAGTGTAAGATAAAGAATTTCTTTTGGATATTCGCTTCCGTCGCACCAGCGATACAGCTGCAATTATCCTATTACCTAAGCAGACAAAACTAACCTCCCAAAGCAAGTTCCGCCGCTCCTTGTGAACTGTCCTCCCCGCTACGCACCACACACTGGTACATACCGCGATCGTTCTTCGTCACCTCTCTGATGGATAGCACATCACCTCTCTGCAAGAACGTCACTCTGCCGCTCTCCATTAGCGGTCTTCCGTCCTTCAGCCAAATTATGCTGACCCTGCCTTCCCCGCCCTGTACTGAGCAGTTGAAGAGCGCCGTAGTACCTCCGTCTACCAACTAAACATTTTTTTTGGTTTCAGTAGGGAAAATCTTTAAAATATTACACTAAAGAATCTAATCTAGAACTAACGAATTATGTTCAAACTAACAAAATGGCTAAAGTTTAAAGGTACGTTCCGTTTACTTTTCACGATCTGAATTTTGATGACAGTTTCAGTTTAATTTGTCTTTTCTATGCGAATTTGTATTGAAAAATTCGCTGTTTGTTCTTTCATACTAAATTTTGAACATCTAACATCTAAAAAATCTAAACTTTGAACATCTAACATCTAAAAAATCTAAACTTTTAACATCTAACATCTAAAAAAATCTAAACTTTGAACATCTAACTTCTAAAAAATTCTAAATTTTGAATGAGCGCAGATATCGACCTTTGAAAAGTTTTATGAAAATTATATTGTTCTCGTTTGATTTAAGGTTGGCACGAAAATCGATTTCGATACGTTGGGTAAGGTTGTTATCCTGCAAAAACAAACGTTTATGATAGAAGATATTTGAAATCAAAAAAATATTACTAGTAATGGGCGGTAAAATCTAACTGAGTTCTCATTTAAATTTCTTTGAGTACAGTGAAAGATAAAGATGTTACGGAATAATAACTGGAAAATCGCTTGCATCACATCGACAAGACAACCTTACTGTAATTATTTTCTTATGTGAAATTATAAAAAACAAGCATTTTTGAATTTTTATCGATTGCGACTGAATCGTTTTTTTTCATTTTTTCCATTCAATCTGAAATATTTGTTCGCTATTTTCTTTTTAAAATATATGAATTTATACCTGCACACTTGGCCTGAGCTAAATGGGTCTTGTATTTCGATTAAAAACACTGTGCTTTTAGTTTAATGTGATTTTTCTAAACTATCTTTGAAATATAATAGTTACCAAATAATTATGATTTTCTCTAAGTCCGTGTTATAACAAAATAAAAATGTATAATTTAATGTTTGAGTAAACTTTACCTGGTGCTGAGGACGTATATGTACAAGAAGCGGAGTGGACACAGTGAGGACCAATTCACGGCGGTCCTCACCCAGAATATTGCTGACGATGCACACATACCGACCAGCGTCCTCGGTCTGCACTCTTGGGAATTGCAGTACGGAGTCTAGCGGCCTGACCAGCACAGAACCTTGCCTCACTTCTTGCAGAGTCCCGTCTGTGTCTCGGTACCATCTAGGGTTAAAGGAACAACACTAATTTTTGCATTGCGAATGTAGTAACCGACGATAGTGCTGAGATATTGGAACATAGAGGCGAGAGCGGTTGGGGTGGTTAAAGATTTCGGGCTATAGTCCCCCACCTTACGTGTTAAATGATCGCTTTGTCACTCATACAAACGGTTATGTCCATAGTAAAATGTATTAATCAAAAACGCACGAAGCTTTTCATTTTCATCGCTAGACTGCACTGTATCAACACAGAAATATTGCTTAAAGTAGTGAACACAAAATCAGGCGGACTTTTGAACCTGCGCTGTTGCCACGTATGACATTTACAAAGCAAGGGACGGTAGAGAATTGCTTGCTCTACCGCACAGACTGGCAGCACTGGGCTCCCAAAGTTGCGTAGTTCAAGCGTCAATCTTTCTCACCAACACACCATAATATTTTTAAGACTACTTTAATTAAACAAAATTGGTTATCATTGTATAATAATAAAGGCGGTTTTTTGAAATTGAAAATTAAAATTAAGGGACAAATAAGACCAAAACAAGCAAACGGAGAAACGGTTTAGCGGAGAAATAACGAAAGAAAGAACGATCTTTCACCCTTACTTCAATCGCCATTCAATCCATGTTTAAAGCAAAATTAACTTCTATGAACAAATTTATAAGTTTAAAACTTAGTAAATACAGCTTCCTCTACCTTTTTCACCGACAAAACATCGCTACTTGAAAAGAAAATCTTCTCTTACTGAAAAAAATCATGCATGATTCATTTTAATTAGAATTCTGTTTTAGGTTTTTCCGTTTTAAAAGTTATACTAAGTAATTTTCAAAATTAAATTAAATCAGCACAATGTTCTTGCATTACTAAATTGTGCTTTTTCATTAGACACAAGTAACTGAGTTACTTAGTTAGATAAAGTTATAACCGTATTAGGAAATGAAACGTTTAAAGCTTTGTACAATGTTATTTTAAGGCGTACACTACGGCAACACTGTAAACACTGCCATCCGCCTGATTTCGTGTTCGCGACTATAGTTGCCTACTCTCCAGCTCTAACTGTAGCATGGGAGAGTGTACCGTGCATCAGTTGGTAATACTGCTGCAACAAATCAGCATATGACGTGCATTGCTAGATGTTTTGTTGCAAATTTGAGCTAAATATCAAAGAAATACCGATTAATCTCCTATATGTATATCGAGTTTACTTTGATTTTAGGTGCCGCCTCGGTGGCCTAGTTGATAGCGTACTGGGCTTTCACCCCGAAGAATCGGGTTCGATTCCCGTCCAGGGCTTGCCATTTCAATACGCTATAAATCATCCCATCGTGTATATTAGCCCAAGTGCGCACAATAGTCGGACGTTAAAAAAAAAAATCTTCCGAATCCCAGCTTACAATTTTCTCTGTCGTACCGCAGATCTTGATCCAATCCCCATCGCTCACTTCCTCATCAATTCCTTCTCTCCAACTAAGTCCCGGTCTTCCTTCTTTTCTGCGACCGTGTGGTTACCATTCAGAACCTGTTTGGGAAGTCTCTGTTCGTCCATCCTTTAGACTTGGCCAAACCATTGTCTACAATGGTGTGCTTTGCTCCCACGATTTCACGGATTCATAAGTTTCGTTTTTTCCCGCTTCGACAGACCTGCGGCTGTCGATTTTCGACAGACCTAAAAAATTGATTTTAACATCCTTCTAGTATTGATTGCTGTTCATCATATTGTGTTCAAAGGAGAAAATGTTTTTAGTTTAACATTAGTCTTACAAATGTCGTTTTAAAATTCTTATTACACAGCTACTGTCATCATCGAACACTACAAAACAGTTGTAACGGCGAATAATGCGTTTTCGCGCCAAGGCGACGACCACGAAAAATGTTTGGGGCACTTTTTTTATTTTGCCTAGGGCGTGGATTTCACTACAGCCGTTCCTGATGAAATTTTGGTGTCTACGTTTAGTTTGACCTTATTTCGAGATATTTTTGTAATTAATTTAAAGAAATGAAGCATTTTTAAGAAGAAAATGTAAATCATCCAAACAAGAACGTACGAGTAGCTGGATATATCCCCAAAAACTGGTTTGAAAATCATAAATAAAATCGGGAAAATGTTTCAGTTACTCAAAATCGGTTCAACAGATTTTTGTATACGTTGATCATATATGGAAATTTAAAATTAAAATTTTTGTAGTAATTGGAAATGAAAGGAATTTACAGTTCGGAGTAAATACAAAATAAACAATGACAGCAATTGGGTTAGTTGTGTTTATTTACTCTCGAATTTTGAATTCCTTTTACTGAAAATTTGATATATAATGACTACACTTATAATCCTGTAAATACAACCAAAGTTTGAGAAAAATATAAAGTGATTTTTAGAGTTTAAGCAAATTTTCCTTTTTTAAAATTTCTGAACGACAGTTCATGCCTTACGTAGGAAGCATAAATAATTGAGTGTGACTAAAGTATCCTCAAAATTGATGGGTGTATTCAATTACTGTCTGAGTTTAAAGGAACGGATTAAACTTGAATGTTTTAAAACAGTACCACGTAACCAAACCGGTTTAGTAAATAATTTTGAGATATTAGATTTTTTTATCGATAGTTTTCGACACGAGCTTAAGAAAATAATTGGATGGGAGATAATTTGTGTAATGATTTGCTCAATTTATCTTGTAATAAAAAAAACTGTTTTTTTTTTTTTTTTGGTGTTTAACGTCCAACTATTGTGCACACTTGGACTAATGCAGACGATGGGATGATTTATAGCGTATGAAAATTCCAAGCCCTGGCCGGGAATCGAACCCGGGTCCTCGGGGTGAAAGTCCAGTACGCTATCAACTAGGCCACCGAGGCGGCTAATCTCTTCTTTATATAGCCTATCAAGATTGTCAATGAAATCAGCTGATCGTTACGAATTAGTATAAAAAAACTAATCTTTTACTATAACCAGTAATAAAACTTTTGCACTTCTCGACAGATTCTAGTGCTAATATAATAGTTGTCGGCCATCCGTGTACTACAAGTTCAGTCGTTAATGTGAAAGTAAAGAATCAGGTAATTCTTTGCCGGCATAAGAAATGGCACGATAGAAATTTTCCGTAAAAGTGTTTACAAAGTTCTGAAAAGGTCTTACGAGTTTTTGTAATTAAATATTATTTAATACAACTGTTTTAACAAATGAAGTCAACAGTTTAAATTGATAAACACATTAATTATTAAAACTGTCAGTAACAGAAAAACTGTATTTAATTTAAAAATTCAAATCGCTGTGGTAGTACTTTCAATACAATGTGCTAACTTTTTTATATAATGATAACGAAAATATTAAAACAATATGTAGTTTATATACTTTTAATTAAAACTGTCAACTTGTATGTAATTATTTTAAAAATCACCTGGTGTAAAACGCTTTGTGCGATATTTATATTAAAAAACTAAACGCCACCTGTATAATACAGTCGAGTAAATTTAGTGGCTAACCTACCTGTATATAGGAGGCGGTGAACCGTTGGCTAGACACAGCAGTTCTGCAGTGGTGCCGACTCGAGCTGCAACGTTTGGCAGGATCTGTTCGATGCGGGGCGGCGAGTTGCCTTGCGGTTCTGTGAACAAACACAAATTGAGGTTAGAATTATTAAACATGAAAATAAAACATTTGGACGTGTTAAAACGCGTTGAGTAAAATTGAACTGCGGCCTAGTCGGTGGCCAGAATTAGTATAAGGCCGGATGCGGCCACTGAAAGTGAAGCGGAGCCGCTTGACTCCGCTCAGTTCCGTTACGCTTGCAGTGGCCCCATTTACATTAAAACCAGTAGGTTACTATGTTCAGTATAATGATCTGCCTTCCCTAGTTTCGTCAATTCTATTTTCGTTGACGCGTTTCGGAGAACCACCATCTTCAAAAACTATATCTATACTGGACACCAATATTATGGCCCGTCTTATTTATAATTTTCTATCTCCACATCGTACCCCTCCTACATTCAACACGTGTACATTAAACCTGACGTGCTCGCTTCTGATTGGCACTTCAAAATCACACGCTTTCGCTCGCTTCTGATTGGCTCCTTTCAAACTTACTCTTCAACGGTCGTTCCTCCTGTTAATTTTTGAAATTTTTTAGATTTTTAAACGTAATATCTGCTTGTGACAATATCTATTCCTTTCCGTTCACGGTCCGCTCAGTTCCGTTACGTTTGCAGTGGCCCCACTTACATTAAAACCAGTAGGTTACTATGTTCAGTATAATGATCTGCCTTCCCTAGCTTCGTCAGTTCTATTTTCGTTGACGCGTTTCGGAGAACCTCCATCTTCAAAAACTATATCTATACTGGACACCAATATTATGGCCCGTCTTATTTACAATTTTCTATCTCCACATCGTACCCCTCCTACATTCAACACGTGTACATTAAACCTGACGTGCTCGCTTCTGATTGGCTCTTCAAAATCACACGCTTTCGCTCGCTTCTGATTGGCTCCTTTCAAACTTTTTTTTTCAACGGTCGTTCCTCCTGTTAATTTTTGAAAATGTTTTATATTTTTAAACGTAATATCTGCTTGTGACAATATCTATTCCTTTCCGTTCACGGTCCGCTCAGCTTCGTTACGCTTGCAGTGGCCCCGCTTACATTAAAACCAGTAGGTTACTATGTTCAGTATAATGATCTGCCTTCCCTAGCTTCGTCAGTTCTATTTTCGTTGACGCGTTTCGGAGAAACTCCATCTTCAAAAACTATATTTATACTGGTCACCAATACTATGGCCCGTCCTATTTATAATTTTCTATCTCCCTCGTACCCCTCCTCTATTCAACACGTGTACATTAAACCTGACGTGCTCGCTTCTGATTGGCTCTTCAAAATCACACGTTTTCGCTCGCTTCTGATTGGCTCCTTTCAAACTTTTTTTTTCAACGGTCGTTCCTCCTGTTAATTTTTGAAATTTTTTTATAATTTTAAACGTAATATCTGCTTGCGACGATATCTGTTCATTTATTATGTTTTCTCCCTTTAATTTAGATTTAAAAATTTCCAAGTTCTCTAAAAATGTAACCAGTAGTTTTTGAATGCGTATTTCGCTCCGCATTCGGTGGCCACCCGGCCTAATTTAGTAAGAGTAAACCAATTAGTCAATGGAATTAATATTTGAAACTTCAACTGCTCAACATGATAGGATTTTTATAGAAGTGATTTATTTAGTTAGTAAAGATGTCTTTCTAACAACTCTGTACAAAATCGCCGTAAAACGAAATATTGTTGTGCTCTCTGTATATCCACTCCACCTATTGACTTTACAGTAAATTTGTAAACCATACAATATAACGTTCTATCCGGCTGAGGCTTGGATCCATTGTGCATAAAGAAAAATTGAAATAGCTGTGTGAGCGTTTGCAAGCACATCAATAACGAACTGGAGAGTCATCAATTAGAAGCGGTGATCTTACTCACCTTAAATCCTCCCCAAATCGTAGACTTAATGAATATTATTATCTTCATAACAGGGTTAGAGAAAGCGCCGCAATTGAGTATCTCAGGAATGTATAAAGTGCGCACGATAGTTCTACAAAGGTAATTTTTTTTTATTTATTTATTTTAAGGCGAAAAGCACATTAAGGTTATTATCGCCTCCATAAATGTAAGTGTGAATGTAAATTGTTAAAAGTCGCAAGTGTAGTGCTGTAAGTGTAAATGTGTGTTAGACTCGGGTACCGCGAGGGACGTCATTATCTCTGTGTTGAGTATAATGACAACCCTTCCCTTATAAGCCTTCCCTATATAGGGAGTATAAGCCTTCCCTAGCTTCGTCAATTCTACTTTAGTTGACGCATTTCAGAGAACCTCCATCTTCAAAAACTATATCTATACTGGGCCCGTCTTATTTATACTATCTCCACCTCGTACCGCTCCTCTATTCAACACGTGTACATTAAACCTGACGTGCTCGCTTTTGATTGAGACGTCTAAATCCTCTCAGTATCTCGATAAGTGCAGCTGGTCTGCACCCCCTGCGGGGTAATGTAACAGTAACCTTAAAAATTCATTCATTCTACCTTTTAGAGTGTACGATAATGAATGATAATGATTTGAATAAAAATCATTTCCGTTCTTGTTTTTCTTCCTTTACAATAAAAACAAACCGATACTTATCGATCTAATTTAAAAACTGACTAAAAGCAGTATTGCGTAGGACAAACAAATTAAACAGTTCAATTTCATCGGTAATTTGAAAGAATGAGAACGGAATGTTATAAATGAACTACTGCTCCAGTCACGCTATTCTAATTTCTGTTCTAGAAGGGTCGTCAGGGTATTCGCTTTCAGGAAGGGTCGTCAAAATTTGAATCAAATTTGCACCAAAAATGACATTATGATTGGATAAATTTGGGCTATACCGAATACTGAACAGTTCATAAATTTATGTGATTATGTTAGGTATAATTTGTTAAACTCTCAGGGTTTTGCTAATTAAAGCATTTTTTTTAGAACGACAATAAAAATGACGCAAATTCCGATGGTGAAATTAGGTTATAGTATTTTTTTGAATTTTATTAAAGCGAAAATTTTAATGTTATCTTTGGCGAGAGGAGTAAATATAAAAAAAATCTACCGAACGGAAGAATGTAACGGAAATATGAAACTAACGAGCAAATTAATTTCTTATCTATTTCTGCCTCTTTCTTTTTCCTTTTCGATAACAGTACACGCGTATCAAATGAAAACGTTGCGTTGCTTTGGTTCCGGAATTTTCCTTCAGTTAAGGAATACGTACGCATTGTAACCGTTTATAATACATTCGAGCCGCCTCGGTGGTCTAGTTGATAGCGTACTAGGCTTTCACCCCGAGGACCCGGGTTCGATTTCCGGCCAGGGTTTGGCATTTTCATACGCTATAAATCATCCCATCGTCTGCATTAGCCCAAGTGTGCACAATAGTCGGACGTTAAAAAAAAAACATTTGAAATTAACATAAGCTTTTAAAGTAATTGTTGTTAACTATGCTAGTTTTAAAAAACAAGCTGACACTTATTATAGCCTATCAACTGTTCAGTGAAATCAGCTGATCGTTACGAATTAATATAAAACAACTGATCTTTTACTGTAAATAACTACAGTAAATAATATCTACGCTAGGTTCACATATTTATTTAAACAAAATAAAATACTTGTAAACATATTTTAAAACTAATTATATATTAAGAAAAGATATCGTTAACAAAAGCTTCGCTTCATTAGATAACTCCCCGAGTTCCACACGTGTACTTTTTCCTCTCGCATCACAAAAATAACCGTTTCATATTAGCTTACATTGGAATTTTCTTTGCAAATTTTTATTGGATATGCACCATTTGAGCGGCCATCATTGTATACCAACACGTGTGACCATATATTATTGTTGTGGCATATCCTACAACAAGTGATCTATCAGTGCTCACTTTGGTACCTCGAGTTTCAGGTTTATCTTAACGTCTGATTCAATAGATCATTTATCAACCGAAATAACTAAAAATATCCTTTACTATATGAAGCATCTCACCTGTGACATATATCCTTCCTGGCTGGCTCAGCCTCCTCTCTCCGGTTAACCGATGCATAACCTGACAGTAGAACATAACATCCGAGTCATCGAGCGTCGTGTCGCGTACGTGGAGTGCGCCGGTGGAAGTCATAGTGTACCGGCCTCCGGGGTGTAAGGCAGAACGGCCCAGCGGAGTTTCGTCCCTGAGCCAAGTAAGCGAGAGCAGTGAAGAGCGAGGCGCTGAGGTAGGCAACTGGCATTGCAGCACTGCGATGTTGCCACGTCTTACGAACACATTGTTTACTTGCAGCTGGTAGGACTGGAGGATCTCTGGAATATAGCGTATAAGTAACTCTGTCACAATGTAACATTCAATAAGGACCTTAGGCTATAAATTGACATGAATTCTTTTTGATAACGTCTACCTTTAACGTAAAAAAAGTTTTTAGGAACAGCTAAATGTTATACTACTTGGTTACAGTGTTAAATATTTTGTATGTATAATTTACTCTGAGGTCGGTTGGTCACCAAATGCGGAACGGACTTGCGCTGAGAGGAGGGGACTACACATTCAAAACATAACCTGTGGTGCGGCCACTGAAAGCGTAACGTAGCTGAGCGTCAGTGGGATCCGCTCCGCCTAGCTTCGACTCTGTCTAAGTTCAGTTTCCCCCACCACGCTGACCACGTCTCCAAACTTATAATTTCTCGTTACCTAGATTACCGTTTGCTAGGTGACGGTTTTTAAACTTAGTATTTTTCTAGGCTCCGTTACAGTAGACCTAAATATTTAGATTTAAGATATTTGACTGACTTAACTCCACTCAGCGTAGCGCACCTCGTTCTGATTTGCTGGGCTCGGTGGCCTAGTGGATAGCGTACTAGGCTTTCACCCCGAGGACCCGGGTTCGATTTTCATACGCTATAAATCATCCCGTAGTCTGCATTAGCCCAAGTGTGCACAATAGTCGGACGTTAAAAACCAAAAAAAAAAAAAAAAAACTGATTTGCTGGTGAAAGACGTGAAGTGATTTATGGACGATTTAACGGAATAAAATAATAAATTTATATTTAGGCTGTTATGCACTAGGCTGGTTTTAAACAGTCTGCCAGCTTCACTGATTCTTAAAAAAATATACGTTTTCCAATTAATTATGTTCTCAAATTTGCTGATTAAAGCCACTGATGAAGTACTGACGTTATTAAGAAATATGTCGTTCAGCAAATCTTTAATGCTTTCAATTATGTTACCAAATATAATATGTTCGTGTTTTGCGTAAAATGAATTTCTTTGAATAGATACTGTAGTGCAGTTTCAAGTAGATATTTTAATTTGTCTGATTGATGTAGTAATTATTTCTTGACTGATACGTAGATTAGATATATTCTAGAGGAAGGGATTGTTCAACTCCAGGCACTGCGATCGACGGACCTATTGTGCAACTTACCTCTTAAAATACCTAGTTCAGCAGATTGGTGCCCCTAATAAGTTCCAACAACCCACTGACTAGCTAATTCTGCTGAAGATCCCTAGGGTCTTGGAAACCAAAAACCCCTTGCCTCCTACTAGCAAGAGCCTCACAATCATAAATTATATGACCTGCAGTTTCCTCCTCTTTCCTGCACAATCTACACAGGGTTTCTCCGTAGTACATTTAACACATTAGGTATCCTGTTCATTTGCACTCTCAGACCACAGTGCCCTGTTATGAGCCCCATGATCCTCCTGAGTAGTACTCTGCCCAGGACATCTGCTGCCCCTTTGATTCTGACTGATACTTAATTCTTTCTTTAAAATGTTAAAATTTTCTATTCAAAATCATTATATTGGAATTGCTATAATGGCTCTTTTATTGTTGAGTTATTTTGTTCTTTTATTTTTTGTTCTTCTTCATTTTTCTTTTAGACTGATCGTTCAATGAGTTCATTCTTTTATCTGTGTCTTATGTGATGGAATCTTAAGACTAAATGATGGTTACTAATATTATATTTAATTTAATATAGACTGCGATTGAATATGGGCTACATGTGTTTTCTTTCTTTAAGATAAGTTCGGGGTTCGGTTATTTATGATATGCTACGCCTCGGTAGCCTAGTTGATAGCGTACTAGGCTTTCACCCCGAGGACCCGGGTTCGATTCCCGGTCAGGGCTTGGTATTTTCATACGCTATAAATCATCCCATCGTCTGCATTAGCCCAAGTGTGCACAATAGTCGGACGTTAAACACAAAAAAAACACGCACGTACACACGCACACACACACACACACACACACACACACACACACAATTTTTAACGTTCTTTCAAAAAGTTACCTAAGGGTAAGGCGCTCATTTGTCGTTCCCTGGTATGGATGGTATTCACTAAAAAAAAAAACTTTTTGACTGATCACAAAATGTGAACTTAGACGGACTTTAAAAAAAAAAATAGATATATTTATGTATAATTGAAATTTCGGTTCCGTTACAATTATCTGTAAATAGGACCAAGGATGTTGGTTAATTGTAAAGTAGTGTGATGTTTAAATACTACTTAATGTGTACAGTACCTGCGTTGATTCTACTCTCTCGCGATATAATGGATCCGATGGAGTTGGAAGCCAGACATCTGTAAGTGGCGGAATGGACTTCGTCACTGTACTCGTCCGACCTGAACGGCGGGAAGTACAGGCTGCCGTTGTTTAGCACTTCTCTGTAAAATAAAATAACACTATTAGCTGTAATTCTTTTTATATTCTTCTTATTTTCTGCTAGGATTATTGTCACTATATTGAGTATAATGATCTGCCTTCCCTAGCTTCGTCAATTCTACTTTTGTTGAATTGAACACACACTTATACTTACAACACTACACGTACGGAAGCCGCCTCGGTAGCCTAGTTGATAGCGTACTAGGCTTTCACCACGAGGACCCGGGTTCGATACCCGGTCAGGGCTTGGAATTTTCATACGCTATAAATCATCCCATCGTCTGCATTAGCCCAAGTGTGCACAATAGTCGGACGTTAAAAAAAAACTACACTTACGACTTTAACACTTTACACTTACACTTACATTTAGGGAGGCGATAATAGCCTCAATGTGCTTTTCGCCTTAAAAAAAATGTTTATGGAAGCGAAAAAATTCCAAACGACTAGCGATGTGTGCGCAGCCACGTTGACGTGATGGAGAAATCTGCTCTTGTTCTCCGACTGTTCTGAGCGTTTGTGCGTAATACTTTCTAATGAAATCTGCTTCAATCTGCTTCAAAACTTTACAATAAAACTATACATTGACAGTTAGGCCAGGGGGGACAAATTCTTTGTGGATAATACCTTTGATATAAAGAAAAACAACATGGACTTCATGTTGTACTAGCTTGACGTGTTTTTTTTAGCCGCGGTGAAGATGACCACTTCCACTGCGATTACTGCTGCTTAGTTTCAGGGTCATAACCATAAACCTATGTCTCATCAGTGTCGACATTGGAAATGAAGTTGGAGGTCATCTTTTGTTGCTATTTCGAGATCAGTGCAGACAGCTGCGCGATGATCTTTTTGGTCGCTGCTCAGCAGCCTCGGTACAAATTGTGTCTCATTGTCATCGCGGCCAAATTATCTGACAAGCACAAACATCGTGGATTGTTCGTCTACGATCTGCCTCTTGCACTTACGCGATGTTTTTCGGTGTTAGGTTTTTCGAACTTCCTGAACGCTCATCATCGTTGGCATCTACGTTCGTCCATTCTTGAAGCGTTTGTACCGCACAAAATTTTACTTTGACTCGTAGCATTGTCAGCAAAAGCTTTCACAAGCAAGTACTGGGTTTCTGCAGAAAGTTTTAAGCTTTGAACAAAATTTGATGCAGGTTATTTTCTTCTTAAAATCTGTCGTTTACAGAAGTTTAATAAAATCACCTCAGCACTAAAACACAAGGTAATTGAAGAACGCGGCCTGTCAACGGCACAGCTATCGGCATACTAATTCACAAATAAAGATCCTTTTAGCCCACTCTACCGGCAACAGGTCATTCAACAAATTGTTCACGCGCAATATTCAAATTCACCGAATCTTTGTGTAGCACCTCTTAATGGCACAATTATCGGCATACTAATTCACAAATAAAGATCCTTTTAGCCCACTCTACCGGCAACAGGTCATTCAACAAATTGTTCACGCGCAATATTCAAATTCACCGAATCTTTGTGTAGCACCTCTTAATGGCACAATTATCGGCATACTAATTCTCAAATAAAGATCCTTTTTGCCCACTCTACCGCAACAGGTTATTCAACGAATTGTTCACGCGGAATATTCAAATTCACCGAATCTTTGTGTAGCACCTCTTAATGGCACAACTATCGGCATACTAATTCTCAAATAAAGATCCTTTTAGCCCACTCTACCGCAACAGGTTATTCAACGAATTGTTCACGCGGAATATTCAAATTCACCGAATCTTTGTGTAGCACTTCTTAATGGCACAACTATCGGCTTACTAATTCTCAAATAAAGGTCCTTTTAGCCCACTCTACCGGCAACAGGTCATTCAACGAATTGTTCACGCGCAATATTCAAATTCACCGAATCTTTGTGTAGCACCTCTTACAATAAAACTACAATACTGAATCCTGACAGATGTAAAATGCATACAGTTTTTTCAAACACTATCTTAGTAGACTGGTTTCACAATCGTTCTTTGTATGTACAGCAATAGTATTTAACAAGAATGCCCCAGCAGCAAATCAGTGTGAACATTAATGTAAATAGCCTGGAATAAAACAGTAGCGTAAGTGCATTCTAAGGTAAACCTAGTGAACACTTACACAGGTTAATGAACTTATATTTAAGTAATATAAGGTAATTTTCTCAGTTAAGTGAAATCTTGAAAATTAAAATATATATTTTTGTTCATATTTTTAGCGAAGTTTCTAACTTTACGAAACTTAAAAGTTTCCACAGTGACCTCCAGAAACCTCCTCACACCTTTAATTGTTTTTTTTTATTCAAAACTCAGCAACGCTGGTTGACTAAAACTAGTTTTATATACAGTACATCGATTGTCTCTTAGTTGAAATTTTCGATCATAAGTTACTAATATGAAGACGGTATTAGTTTTTAAACCAATTTTTCTCAAAACTTCCCAACAATGATCCATTTAAAATGTCGTTTAAAGAAAAGTAGGAAGTTAAATATTCCACACGAAGTACATTCCGGCGGGGGCAGCTGAAGTTAATACCTACAGTACCTCTAGCTCATATACTCCCAACCATCTGCTAAAGACAAACAGGCGCGCGCGCACTCACACGCGCACGCACACACTGGCGTACGTGCTCACACATACACACGCACGCACACTCACATGCGGGCGCGCGCGCACACACACACCAGCCTGGAAACAGACTCGCATTGTCCCATCTGTCTTCCAGCAATGGAGGAAGATGCGGAGCATGTGTTTTCCTGTGTCGGAGATTCGACGTGGAAAGATGAACCTGCAAACATATCTGCGAGGCAGCATTACACCGGAAAGTCTGGATGCGACAATGATGGCTTCAGAGGCCAACTGAAGGGCCATTGCGGGATTCACTGCAGTGGTCATGAAGAGGTTGAGGGCTGAGGATCGAGAAAGGAGAGCCAACGCTGTAGAAGAGTAAGCAGTAGTCAGTCCGACTTCCCACGAAGTAATGCCTGGGGGGGGGGCTTACAGAAGAGGAATGCTTTAGGCGGTTTTTTAGTGGGTAACAATACATCTTAACTTAAGTTTAAGCTTGAGTTTGAACTTGAGTTCCACACTGTGGGGTAGTGCGTACCCTACCCTAGGTAGTCTATAAAAGATTTTTCAACCTTTCTTTGCATCGCAATAAACACACACACACACACACACACACACACACACACACACACACACACACACACACAGAAACACACACACACACACACACACACACACACACACACACCACACATACATACATACAGACACATACACACAATACACACACACAAACATACATACATACATACATACAGACACACACACACACACACACACACACACACACACACACACACACACACACACACACACACACACACACACACACACACACACACACACACACACACACACACAAACACACACACACACACACACCACACATACATACATACAGACACATACACACAATACACACACACAAACATACATACATACATACATACAGACACATACACACAATACACACACACACACACACACACACACACACACACACACACACACACACACACACACACACACACACACACACACACACACACACACACACACACACACACACACACACACACACACACACACACACACACACACACACACACACACACACACACACACACATACACATACACACACAATCGCACGCACCCACGCTTTCATTACTCTACATAGCTTGGCTAACTCTAAAGTGTAAAGCAACTCGTGCTGATGGAGTGAATAACACCGGCCTAATGATGTATCAGACGGAGACCTAGTGACTTCCCAGTGTACCGTACTCGTGCATGCAGGGCTCTGTATAAAAGAATGAGCGGGATCACAGCGTACAGCAAAAAGCTAACTAAATGTAGCAAAACAACCGTAATAATGGCCGAGAGAAAGACAATTTTAAAGCCTCAATAATGTGTTGGGAAGTCATTAATTAGATTTGAGTAAGTTACCCGCATTTGATCCTCTCCAAATCGTATATTTCATGACGAAACTGTAGTTGGAAAAACCGCTGTAACTGAGCATCTTAAGAATATACAAATAGAATGGGAAATACTAGATACACAAAGATCGCAGTGCTTCAGTAACCCTAGCCATTCATTTATTCCACGAAGCAGATCGACGTAATTACCAATTACAAAGGTAAGTAGGCGACGTCCGAAAAATTATATTTTATTCGTTAAATTTAAATGCATTACATCTAGTTTCGTTTATTTAAAAATGTTATATTCTCATTTATTATTTAATTGAAACATACGGTGGGTTTTGTTTGCATGTTTTTTTTCGTCAGTAGTATTTCATTAAAGCACCGCTAATTGGAGCTGCAGGATAGCTTTCATCTGCGCGCGCAGCGAAGCGTTGTTTTCCAACAAATTATAAAACCAAAGAGAAAAGTGATCAAAGAGAGTCAACCGTGCCCGGCTCAGTGGTCCGTTCGGCAAAATGTTAATTTCGAACACAAACAGCGAATTTTATTACCGTCGACTGGTAACGAAAACGCTGATTTGAAAATTATTTGACGTTTTTAGCATTTTTTTTACAAGAAATTGAGATATTGGAGTGCGTATGAATCCAAGCCGGGATATCAAAGTGAGTGCTTGCCATCTAGATCACTTTTCAAGGAATCGTTAAGCGAAAAATGTTTATGTTTGTACGTTGAAATTACAAAAATAAACCATAAAAATATTGCCAGTTTAACTAAAAAATTTGAAATGGTTATTTACGCAGATTACATTGATGAAATCAGATTTTCAATTAAGTCTTGGATAAAAAAAAGTTATGATTTTTTTTAAAAAAGATTAAGAATGGCCGCCATTTTGAAACTTATGAATGTTGCTACGTAAAATGACTTGGTTGTGTTATTAAGTTATCAGAATCAATGTTGTGCCTGGTTTGGATGAAATTGGGTAAACATTTAGAATTTTAAAGTGCCAACACAGACACGCACGCGCGCGCTCATACACATTTGCCGCTTCGAAGGCTCATGGGAATTCACCAAAAACTACGTTAAACGCGGTAAACGTAAGCAACAGACTACTCTGATTTATATGTGTTATTATAGAATAATCTTCGTGGTCAAGGAACTATATAATAGGTATATTGTTTTATTAGACAGAATTTTAAAATCGTTAAAAATATCTGAAAATAATAATCATTTATTTTTTAAATTCGTGTTTTAGCGAACAAATATGATCTGTACTCATAATTTCAGGATAGATGTTAAAAAAAAATATTTCTTCTGTCTGTTGACAGGACGATAATTTGTTTTTTTTTTTTTTTTTTGTTTTTTTTGGGTGTTTAACGTCCGATTATTGTGCACACTTGGGCTAATGCAGACGATGGGATGATTTATAGCGTATGAAAATGCCAAGCCCTGGCCGGGAATCGAACCCAGGTCCTCGGGGTGAAATCCCAATACGCTATCAACTATGCCACCGAGGCGGTGACGATAAATTGTAAGCACGATAACGTGTGAATTCATCAAACGATTGTATTAAAATTTATAACACTAAACCAATTTGTTATAGTAACTTACTGTTTTTCAACATTGATGCTGAAAAACGGCTGGAGCTAAAGGTATGTTATTGGGGAGTAGACATTTTTAATAAACGGGGGTGGGGTTACATGCCGGTTATTTTGTTTAAAACTTTAAAGAAAAATTTTGCAACGTATCAGAATATGCTACTGAATATAAAGAACTTAAATTTTTGGAATCCTGAAAGGCAAAGGGTCAGTATTTTTTTTAAATTTGTGCTTGAATCTGATTTAGGACATTTTATGCTGTATATGAATGTCAAATGAATTGTATTTTTTTTAATTTAGGGGTTTTAAAAACAAAGACTTTAAATAATTTTTAAAGACCTTTAAATGGCTATTTAAAACCCTTCAGTATAATGATCTGGCATCCCTAACTTCGTCATTTCTACTTTCGTTGACGCGTTTCGGAGAACCTCCATCTTCAAAAACCATATATATACTGGTCACCAATATTATGGCCCGTCCTATTTATAATTTTCTATCTCCACCTCGTACCCCTCCTCTATTCAACACGTGTACATTAAACCTGACTTGCTCGCTTCTGATTGGCTCTTCGAAATCATACGTTTTCGCTCGCTTCTGATTGGCTCCTTTTAAACTTTCTCATCAAAGAAGAAGAATATAAAAAGAAACTTTATTTATAGTATGTTTTTTCCTTGTTATCTGTAATTTTGTAATTTAACATTCATACTATAAATATTCCAATATGTCTTATTAAGTATTGTTGATTTCTGCTTGAAAGAACTTCTACGAAGAGTACAATATGAAATGTTCACGCATTTCATAAAATTCCCTGTTTAGTACTTATATATATATATATATATATATATATATATATATATATATATATATATATATATATATATGCATTTTATTCACGCTAACAAATTAATCGACAATTATTGTGGTTTATTTTTAAATGAAGCGCGGTGCAGTGGGTAGGTGGTGAGTTATATCACCTGAGGCAGTCATCCATTACCGGTACATTAAATTTGTACAGTCCACACGTGTACAGTACATGGCAAGAGATGACGTCGTAAATATGGCCCGCAGAGAATACATTTCCGTAGGGTTACTGTTCTACCCTCTTGTCGCCCGTACATAACTGGTTGTGTGCACAGTTTTATTTAAAAATACGTGGTGACAAAAAATGTGCCCGTCGAGGAACTGACCGACAGATGTGAAAGTAAAATAATCACAGAAGAGCCGTATTGTATTATTTTGTTCTTGAAGCTGTACACAACTGTTGTTTTACAGAAAATTCAGTTGAATTTGTGTATGTTGACGGCCTTTTAATTTCAACTTTATTTCGGGGAATAGAAGAAGTAGCACAACGCGAAAGCTGGCGAATATGATAACCTAATCTAACCTAACCTATCCCTAACCTTCAATGTAGAAAGCCGCCTCGGTGATTGTCTTAAATCCAACGATTTAACACAACGATGATGACGAACGCCCTCGACGTACCAGCACATCAACAACCGATGAAAATGTGGAAAATGTACACTTATCCTCATTGTATACAAATATAACTCTTTAATCTTGTGCAACTTATCCAACTGTAATGCGGTAATAATTGATTTTGATTGGTTGTATAGTCCAAAGCACAGGCGTTGTCTTTTGACGATTAACCATTAGCGGGAAAGCGCGATGTTTTCACTGTGATCTGGCACAAAAGTAGCATCGTACAGGCTGCCGTAACGGTAAGCCTGTCAGTTATGACTGAACAGCCTGACGGAGACCGGCGGCCGGTACGTGAATAGGGTCGGACTGGATTGTTAGATCTGACTGAACAGGCGGTCGGTGATCGAACATAAAAAAGTTCGTCCAACCGGCAGGCCTTAAGAGAGTTGAGGCAGGCCTGTACGTGTGGGAGAGGCCACCTGCGACAGTCCGTCCGCGTGGTGAGCAGTGTTTATAATTGTATAACTCTCGTATTGTATCGTTCAGTTCTTTCTGTACGCAAAAATGTCACGGGAAAAAGAAAATAAGTGTTTGTGGAAAGTAAAGTCTCTTTTACTTTTTCTAAGTAAGTTTCTTTTTTCTCCGTTTTTATTTGTCTTTGAAACGACTAGTAAAGCGAGAATCGCATCGCATCTTCGTCACTATGGAACCAAATTAACATGGACGTAGAGTGCTTGCCGGTCTGTATTCAACTGATGGAGTTTTCAGGCCAACAGGCCGTCGGACTGTCAGGCATAACTGACAGGCTTGCCGGTACGTTTATGACAGGCATTATACATATTCAGTTTGTAGCGGTAAAAGCAATCTTGCAACACTGCTGATCTCTGATTGGTTGACTCAAGGTCAGAATGCTTTCCATCCCTCAACGAATTACAGTCGTGATGTGGAGTATAGATAGAAACAATCAGCTCTATTTTTATTAATAATCACATTAAATTCACTTAAGAATATTATGAATCTATATACAGCAAGCATGATGTTTCTTTACACGTTATTCTTGATATGATGAGTTTTTATATTTTTTTCCTTCCTGCGAAAAAGTGATGAATCGCCTAAAGAAGTTTTCAACTCGAAAAATGGATATGTTCTGGAAAAAAATGAAAGTATGGTACAATTCTTTCGTAAATCAATTTGTTGTAGATTGCTTGAGATTTTTGAACAAACTTTAATTAACTTCTTTAAAATTTTGAATAGGGGGAAACTGGTTTATTTCGAAGAGGCTATAGCAGCTGACAAAATAATTACTAGCGAATTCTCACTGGAAAATTATGCAAACAAAAAATTATAATATAATTCAATATTATTTAGTTTACTAAACAATTTCTTTTATTGAACCAAAAATAAAATTTAATGTATCATATTGTCTTTTTCTTTTTCTTTTAATTACGATAATTTGTTCGAAAACGCGACAAATTAACATAAATAATTCTGAACAACATAACCTGAAAATTATTATAGGGTATCAGCTGTTCACTGAAATCAGCTAATCGCTAAGAATCAATATAAAACAACTGATCTTTTACTATGTCATATTTATTAAAATGAAATTAAGGATTTATTTTATATGTTTACACCGTAGTGTAGTGTAGCGGACGTGCGCCTCACAAGCGCAAAGTCCGCGGTTCGATCCCGGGCGGAAAAGAAGGAAATTTTCATTATAATTAATTTAATATGAGACATACGACGCTCAAAATATATTACTATATATCGATATAAATTGATGTATTGTGCAAAATCCAACATCTCAACCATCCCCAAAACATAGAACATGATAAAATGATAATGGAGGCAACTATTATGGTATACGAGGTGTGTTCAGAAAGTAATGAGAATTTTTAAATTTCGCGGACTTGCAGAGTCCGATTGTCAAACATTTTTTTATTATGTTGGTATACATGCCCTTGAAGTATGATAAAACTTTCAGCTGTTTTCATTGTTCAATTTGTCTGTGACAGTCACTAAGGTTAAGCGTGTTTTTATGAGTTCGGCGATTTTCGTTTGTTAAAAAAGAAATGAATCAAAGAATTTGTATCAAATTTTGCATAAAAAATGGAATAAAGTGTAACAAAGTGTGTGAAATGTTAACGGAGGCCTATTGTGAGTCTGCTATGAATAAAGCAAGAGTTTACGAGTGGTATAAGCGTTTCGAAGAAGGCCGTGAAGACGTCGAAGACGACGAACGCCCTGGACGTAACAGCACATCAACAACCGATGAAAATGTGGAAAAAGGGAAAGAAATGGTTATGAACAATCGCCGAATCACAATTAGAATGGTCGCTGATGATGTTGGCATATCGATTGGATCATGTCATAACATTGTTTCCAATGTTTCGTGTATGAAACGCGTGGCAGCAAAATTCGTTCCAAAATTATTGAATTTTGAACAAAAACAGCGGCGAATGGAAGTTGCTCAGGAGTCACTAAAAGAAGTCAACGACTATGCAGAATTACTGAAACGTATTATAACAGGTCGAGACATGAATTTACGGATATGACGTCGAAACTAAGGCTCAATCATCGTAGTGGAGGCATTCTGGCTCGCCAAGACCGAAAAAGACTCGACAAGTGCGGTCGAACGTGAAGGTTATGCTCACTGTGTTCTTCGGTATTAATGGCATAGTGCATCATGAATTCCTGCCACCAGGTGAAACAGTCAATAAGGAGTACAAGTTCAACGCCGTTTGCGTGAAACAATCCGAAAAAAACGCTCGGATCTGTGGAAAAACAATTCATGGCTTTTGCACCACGATAATGCACCAGCTCACACTTCATTGCTTGTTCGTGAATGTTTGGCCAAAAACAGTTCTGTAACGATGCCCCAGCCTCCATGTTCACCAGACATGGCTCCGTGTGACTTTTTCCAATTTCTAAAAATAAAAAAACCTAAAAGTGCCATCTTTTTACAGCTGTAGATGACATTAAAATCGCATCGCTGAAAGAACATCGAGTTTGAGAAGTGTTTCGAGGATTGGAAGAAGCGCTGGCACAAGTGCATAATCTCCAATGGGGACTATTTTGAAGGCGACAACATCAAATAAATATTTTGTTCCAAAAAATAAAATTCTCGTTACTTTCTGAACACAAATCGTATTTCAAATTTTAAAAACAATCGGTCAATGCGTTTGTTAAAAACTGTTTAACAAACATACAAACCGAATGCCGAACTGGAGACCTCGTTTCGTTCGGTCAATGGAAGTTCTGAAAATTTTACAAAAGATTATTTTTTCTTAGTTTCTTTTTATTGAATTAATAAACGTTTTTATATCCTACGAAACCTTATGCTAAAAAGGTTTTATTTTTGGTAAAAAAATAGTTTTACATATTGCAAGTTTGAAATTATATTAGCAAATGTCATAGTGTTCCACGGCGATACTGTTAATCATTAGCAATAGTAAAATTCTACAGAATTAAAATTATTTTAAGATATAAGTTTCATATGAATTATAAAATTGTAACAAAATAAATTATTTTACCTTCTTACAATACAAAATAATCTCACCATAAAGGATTTAAAGAAAATGTTAAAAGATGCCCACAGTTGTATTTCAAAATTCTAAGAAAAACGCACACGTAAATTATTGAAACGCCCAATATATGATTAACGCTTTTCATAACACTTAATCATTAATGATTAAAGGGCCGTCGTTTTACAGCCGTAGATGACATTAAAAGCGAATCGCTGAAAGAACAATCTCAAAGATCGAGTTTGAGAAGTGTTTCGAGGATTGGAAGAAGCGCTGGCACAAGTGCATAATCTCCAATAAGGACTTTTTGAAGGCGACAATATCGATGTAGAAGAATAAATACATATTTTGTTCAAACATTTTTTGAACAATTCTGAACACACCTCGTGTGTTTGCGTGTGAACGTCTACGGAAATCTTAGCACATAAATTTGTGTGTATTACTGAAATTCGTAATTGTGCTTACATTCGATTCGTACTGAACAGAAAATTTGATTAACAGCAAAAACCGTGTTTAAATATGTTTCCATTTGGAATTGTTTCTATTTTTTAATATGATTTCATCAGGGTTAAAATCTGTATAAATTAGCATTTTTGAACTTCATTGATAATACTTAAATAGACCTGACCTGTCTGTGCTTAAATGCATAAAATACTGATTAGTTAGAAGCATCTCCAAATTTCATAAGTAGAGATACCAAAAATTGACTTTAAGGCTGTATTTTCATCGATTTTTGATGCTGGATGGTGAGATGAAAAAGTATGTTTTCAAAATGGTTATATTCAAAAGAACTACCGCGGTATAGATTTCAATTGTTTAAATTTAACGTTAAGAATGCGCGCTGGCGTTATTTTTGGGTATTCGCTCTTATTAAACCATCAATACATTGCTTATGTTTAAAGACACATTTACTTTTCGTTATTAATGCTTCGTATTGTACACAAAGAGGTGAATACTATAACGTTAACTAATAAAAGATGTTCAAGTGTTTTTCCTTCGCCCGGATTCCAGAATGAGGATTTAGATGCAATAACAGTTATAAAATAGGTTGGATTTTAAATCACAGGATCTTTTCTTTGCTTTATTTACCCTAAAGCTTTGAATTTATTACCCAAGAATCCATTTCACCACCTCCATTAAATCCTTGCCCTATTTCCACTCTCCAGTTTTAAGACTGCAATTATTTGCACTTGGTTTTGTTTTATTTCTTTTTGAAATTTTTTCTCCTGTTCTATTTTAATTGCATTTACCCAATAGACGCGAATAGTTGCGGTTGTTGTTGCCAAGAATATTCGTTTTACGAATATTAAATCACTGCTAATGAATTAGTATATTTTAGTAACGTTGTTTTTTTAATGTCTCAGTACAGTTAATTTTGTTTTTTCTTCCAACTTTGATATTTACCAGTTAGGCTAATAATGTCAACTACAATGCTTACGGCAGCAAATCCCGTCTTTCACCTAGGATATTGAGCTCCTCGCAAAACCGGCCTTCGAATATGCCTAATTTTTAAAAAGTTTTAGCTTTAATTTGACCGATATAATTGTATTAATTTTTAAGTAAAAAAAATGTATTCAATATTTAATGGCTGTTTTTCCGTAAAAGGTTATTTGTTTTTTTTTTAAACTTGTAAACAGTTCTCGTATGTTATATAAACAAACCGAAATGCCAAATTTCCATCCATACAGATCAGTTACTTCATTCTCAAACGATGCTTACAAATACTGACGTACAGAATTAAGGCAATTCAAGTAAAAACAAATTTGAAACTCAAGAGACCTGCAGAAATGATAGGTTGTTGAAAATAAAAAATAAAATAATTTATCTCACTGTCACTCTACTATTTTATACTTTCTTTCTCCGTACTATGTTACGTATTTATGTAAAGTTGGTATATATATATATATATATATATATATATATATATATATATATATATATATATATATAATTATTATTATTTGCGTATAGACCCTGTTAGATCACGCAAAGCACTTCGACTCATGTCTTGTTCCTTCTAATCCTCCACACCTCCCTCATCCTGTCCCCATGGATCCTCCTCCGCTCCTCCGTCCATTTTACCCCTGCTCTCTTTGGGATTTCGTTCTCTGGGATTTTCCACTGAGCATCTTTCTCCTGTATGAGTTCCTGTCTTCAATGTCTGTTGAGTCTATTTCTGCGTCATGTAGATCTATTCTGACTTGTGTCATTCACGACGTTGTTGATTTGACTCTTTGTATATACTTAAGGATTCTGTTGGCAAGTCTCGTTGTTGGGAGTATACTGATGTGTCCATAAAATTGAAGCCTCCTTCTTCTGATATCTGCTGCCAGGTTCGATATCTTTTCTGTGGTCTTCCGGGAGTGCAACCTGTATCCGTCTTCTGTTAATCTTGGGCCAAGGATCTTCCTCAAGAGTTTGCGTTCCTCCTTCAAAATGTCTTCCATGATACCTTTTGTGTAGAGTGCTAGTGTCTCGCCTCCGGTTTTATGACTGTGTTGTAGTGTATATATATATATATATATATATATATATATATATATATATATATATATTGCGGAGGGAAGGGTGGCATTTATTAAACGTCACTTGATATACAACGCGCGATCTTACGTTCTAAATATGAACTATGAATCCTTTCATACTCTCCAATACGGCAAGGCTTCTGTACAGGTTTACCAATTGCCGGGTAATTTTCCGATTTGCGGGGAATTTTCAGGCTTGTTTAGTGGTAATGAAAGAAAAGAGGGTAATTTTGGTCTATCCGAAATATTAAAGTTATGTAACTAGCATTCCTCTTTTGAATCCGTTATAAATGTTGATATTTTGTGTACTCTGTGGCTCAGTTTGTATTCAGAGTAAGCTATTCTTGGTTAGCTTTCTCTGTTCATCGATTAGCTTATTTTTAGATTTTTTTTTATTTTTGAAAATAATATTTTACTGCTTGTTTTCGTGTACAGCGTAGATTTTTAGCAAACTATCTGTGTGCATCCGTATTTCTGAGGTCTACATGCAATTATTATTATTATTATAATTCACTAAGATTATTACGAAAACATTATTTTTTTTATCTTTATTTTTAACAATATTAATTTTTTAAAAGTCTAGGCAGTGTTTGGAGGTCAAGGGTTTGAAAGGCGACATTTTAAGTCTGTTGTGAAGATCAATAACATTGCTAAAGTACGCGAACAAAACCACTTCTGATTACACACGCTTACACTTACAACTTTAACACTTTACACTTACACTTACATTTAGGGAGGCGATAATAGCTTCAATGTGCTTTTCGCCTTAAAATAACAACAAAAAAGTTCGTTACACTCGTCCGTTACATTCTTACGTTCGGTAGACTTTTCTTCTATTCACTCCTCTCGCTAAAGCTAACATAAAAAGCTTCGCTTCAAATAATAATATAAAACAACAATTTACGAATGGCATTACAAGTTGATGTTTACAAAATACATTTTCTTCTGTTTCATGGAACGCAGCTTGTCAGATAAAAGCCCCCGAGCCGAGTTTAACAGAACAAGTGTTGCGGAAAATATTATATCAAAGGGTAAACCACTTGTAGGCTTACTCGAGGCTAACCACAATTACATAGGCTAACGAGCCCCCTCTCCTTTCCCAGGAGCTCCTTTGTGCCTTACAAGCGCTGCTGTACAACTAATTAGAAGCGCTTTGCCTATTTATTTCAAAATTTTATTGCAGCACACTTGAATATACGGAATGTTTAAATATTTTAATTATAAAATGTATTGTTGACTATATTGTCTACAATAATGTAGATTTTTTTTCCCTGGAGTGTGAAAAATGGTTTTTACTTGTAAATGGCTATAAGTGTGTATTTTGTACATGCATATTTTATTTTTTCAAAATTGGCTTTTGTGATTATATAATGTGTTTAATGTATTCTTCAAATAGATAAACAATATACGTATAGTCCGTAATATCCTTTAGGAAAATAGCGGAAATTATCTTTAAATTTTGTTAATGTGTGTGTGTGTGTGTGTGTGTGTGTGTGTGTGTGTGTGTGTGTGTGTGTGTGTGTGTGTGTGTGTGTGTGTGTGTGTGTGTGTGTGTGTGTGTGTGTGTGTGTGTGTGTGTGTGTGTGTGTGTGTGTGTGTGTGTGTGTGTGTGTGTGTGTGTGTGTGTGTGTGTGTGTGTGTGTGTGTGTGTGTGTGTGTGTGTGTGTGTGTGTGTGTGTGTGTGTGTGTGTGTGTTGTGTGTGTGTGTGTGTGTGTGTGTGTGTGTATGTGTGTGTGTGTGTGTGTGTGTGTGTGTGTGTGTGTGTGTGTGTGTGTGTGTGTGTGTGTGTTTGTGTGTCGCATATTGTTCCGACGTTTCGCCAAAATCGTATCTGGAATCTTCGAGGCTAATCTCGCTTTACGGTGGTTGGACTAACCATGGAACCGCTGGTGACGGGATAACATTTTTCCATCCGTGAAAAAATATAAACACACTCACTCACACACACACACACACACACACACACACACACACACACACACACACACACACACACACACACACACACACACACACACACACACACACACAATTACAAACGTTATAAAAGAGTTATTCATAGTAAATGATGATATTGCGAAAAAATGGAGGTGAACATTCAGAAATATATCCGCTGTATTATACATCCTTTAAACCTGAGGAGAACAGATCTAAATTAGAAACATGTTTGTAGCTTATACAGGGACACGTCATTAAAGAAAAAAATCTTTTATTTATTTTAAATCTTTAAAAATTTATTTTAATTATAGTCTGTCAATTGTAATAAAAATATAATTTGACATATTGTTTTCTTTCTAATTCTATCAAAGACTCCGCGATAACGTAATACCAAGATTCTTCAATAGAAATTCTTCAATAGAAAAATTTGCTAAAGTATTTCTAAATATGAACACTATAATGTACCTACTAATCAAGATTTGTTTGTTTTAGGGTGAGTTCTGTTCTGAAGTATCAACACTTTACTTGATGCAAACGTTTAACGTACCAATAGCGATATTACAGTACCAATTGTGAGTATACAGCAATACTTGAACCACTTTGCAAGTGGAGGACTTTGGCGTAGCTAGCTAGTAGTGGGGAGAGAATTGATTGACTTTTAAGTTAGGACATTCAGATTATCTATTGTATTTTATAATTAAATACAAAATTATAAAATAAAATATTGCAAAAATAACTTTTAATATACTGTACAGTAAATAAAGAAAATAATATAAGTAACATATTTAAAATAATAATAATAACAGTATCAACTAAAAATAAAATATATCCTAGATGTAGACACAACATTAAACAAACAATAGAAAAACTGAGTACACTCGGTCACACCTCAAAGCTGGGATAACTCATTCAATAAGTAGAACTTTTATATTTGTAAAAACGAGAGAGAGAGAGGGAGGGAGAGAGAGGGAGAGGGAGGGAGGGCGAGAGAGATAGGAAGAGAGAGGGAGAAGGAGAGTGAGTTGGAGAGGGGGAGAGGGAGACGGAGAGAGGGGAGAGATTGAGAGAGAGAAGAGATATGAAGGTAGAGGGTAGAGGTAAAGAAGGGGGGAGGGAGATAAAGAAAGAGAGAGGGTATGGGTAGATACAAAGGAATAGGGAGAGAGAGATTGAGAGAGGGAGAGAGATAAGGAGAGATTGAGATAGAGAGAGAGAGAGAGAGAAAGAGAGATAAAGGGAGAGATGGAGGGAGTAGGAAGAGAGAAAAAGATAGAAGGTGAAAGGAAGGAGAAGAGAAAAGAAAAAGAGAGAAAGAAGAAGGAGAGGGAGGTAGTAGGAAAGAGAGAGATTAGAAGTTTTTTTTTGTGTTTAACGTTCGACTATTGTGCACACTTGGGCTAATGCAGACGATGGGATGATTTATAGCGTATGAAAATGCCAAGCCCTCGCCGGGAATCGAACCCGGGTCCTTGGGGTGAAATCCTAGTACTCTATCCACTAGGCCTCCGAGGCGGCTTAGAGAGATTAAGAGAAAGGGAGAGGGAGGGAGGGAGATAAGGAAAAAAATGAGAGAGGGGAGGGGAGGGAGAGGGAGAAATAAAGAGAGATTGAGAAAGGAGAATAGAGGGGAGAGGGGAGAGAGGGAGGAAGAGATTGAGGAAGAGAGAGGTAGTGAGGGCTGTCATCCATTCCTTTCTTACTTCATTATTATTTACTCTGTAATCTGACTGCGCGGGTAAGTTTAAAGTTGTTTGTATCTAGCTTCCCACCAATTTTATTTTTATATGGTGCATTTTTAGCTATATGTTATAATTTATGCAATCATTTATGTTTGCCTATAGCGTGTGATATCACGCAAACATTAATGATTTTTGTTTTTTTTAGACTAATATTACTTAAACATCCGTAAAGATCTTTTCTGTCACATAACCTATACTTATGAAAATCTAATCTCACCATCGGTACTCATCGATAAAATATTTTTTTAAAAAATCTCAATCGGGTTCATTTTTTCTGCGGAAAATCCAATTTATAAGTTCGCAGGTCACACCAAAGTGAGTTGCTTTAACCACGGCCGCTGGTCTCACCATGCACCATGTACTAGTGAGCCAGTGCGAATTTGTACAGTTAATGAGAAAAGAGACGAATAATATGTAACAATGTACAGTTACTACTATTTTAAGTGCAATTAATTGCTAAAGGGGGTGGTGTCTCTACCACGAGGGTTTACCACCATTCCCACTCAAAAGAAGAAGATACAAAAGAAGAAGATACAAAAGAAGAAGATACAAAAGAAGAAGATACAAAAGAAGAAGATACAAAAGAAGAAGATACAAAAGAAGAAGATACAAAAGAAGAAGACAGACCTCCACTATCCAACACCACCACTGCCCCCATGAATCCAACACCAATCTCCGTGCACCCGAGGATGACCCTTGGGGTCCCCCAGGGGGCTTGAGCACGAACCCGTGTTACCAGTATGGCAAAATACCTTAAGGCTGCTGATCAGCCCACATGGCTCTACAGCTACGGTTTCGGCTCACCTTCCTGTCTGCAGGGAGCCCTACAGACACTCCAGCTCGCCCGGTCTTCCGTACCCAAGCACGCACTTACTCCCTTATCCTAAACCTACTAAACTCACTCTCCTCATACAACCCCTAAACTCGCCTACTCGCTCCACTCACTCCTCTATTCTCCCCTCGACTTCACCCCCCATCACTATCTCTTCGTCCCTTGTCCCCAATAACCCTACTCAGTTCAGGTGTAGACCAAGGGCACCTCCCTACACCAAAACACTACCTACCCATTTACTCTCTCACATTCACCCTTATAAATTACTAACCTTAACCTATATGACAGCCATACTAATACTAATATCATAAACACTAACACCACATCAGTCAGTCCCCCCACCGAACGCCAACACCAGCCACCCTAACACTACCCTACACTTAAATAAATAATCTCAATAAATACATAAACTCTATAGCACAATAACAATAATAAATATCAATGTAACAATGTACAACAAGAAAATGAACAGTGTTGTAGCACCTCTTTATAAAGAATGGTCGATGTGAAATCAGAATCCTCAGTCAGTTTTTTTTACTGTACATACTTCCTAAGTAAAACTGTTGCAAAACGATTTAGGCCAGCACAAAAAAATATTTTCTTGTCAATATGTACTTCTATTAAAATACAAGTTATAGTTATATTTAATATTTGTATAACGTTAGTAAAGCAATCACTTATTATATTTAGGTTATTTAGAACAATAGGACTTACTTTGTTCTACTTTCGTATTTAAAACTTTATAAAGTAAACGTCTGAATTCTAATATTGCATCTTACTGAAATATCTACAAATAAAACCTACTGTAACCGGGTTTTACATTACATACCTAAATTACGCTACAGTATTTACTGTTTTCTAGAAGAAGTTCTTTTATATGTATATATGTATACATTTTTTTATGTATCTTTTATGTATATCTTTTTTATGTATAGATTAATATTTACATATTATAACTGGTCTAGATTTTCTTTAAAAATTCGGTCAATAACTATTTCATTCTTGGATACTTTCAACAGTGTTTTTTTTAGGAATCAGCTGTTTTTGGTACACACACAATTATTTCTTTTACACATGCCTGCTTTGCGCTTCACTCTCGCGGGAATATTTTTTACTGCTCCTGAAATTTCGTTTATTTGTTGGTTTTATTTTATTTAAAACTTTAAAATTGTGTATGAGGCATGAGAGTTCACTGGTGGTCTACTGAACCAGAGGTACCCAATAGAGGCTATGTAGCATCAACAACGGCGGTCATGATTTTTGGTACAAAGCGATCGTAATGCTTACCGTAATAACGCATTAAAGATTTCTAATTGGTCCTTCAAAAACGCAATCTAAAGCTCAAGAACGCATTCTGAGTCTAGGTTGTACAATGATGGCTGCATAAATTGCTCAGTTTCAAATAAACATGGTGATATTTCTGCAGTATTGTTTATGCGCTAAAACGACAACCGGATACCTTAATTAGTGTTTCCGGCATTTTAAAAAAATTTTCTCTCGGTGCACCTTCATTGCTAAGCCGGTTGGAGCACACAACTTCGCAGGCCTACGTGTAATGGATTCCGAGGGTTGTACGCAGGCAAGCATCAATTCTCCGCCCGTTAATACTTTCACACTTCCCCGGCAGAAGTGTCTCTTGAGCCCCGCGCTAAGAATGTGCATTCATGTTTGCTTTTATTCACTCTTCGAAGCTTTTAGCTGCTAGATGCTGGTTTGTAACACTCTGGCGCGAGATTTTAACGAGGCTATGTACTTTTACAGCAGCTCTTTATAATTGTCTCAACACTTGTAAACAGTTGTAGGTTATTTGTGAAAATTATTACGATAAATATAATTATCCACAAGGTCCCGGAGTGTTGAAACGTTATAGAAACAAGGCACGGTCTCTTGATAACATGTTCCCGTCCATAACAAAATGTTTTCTTTTTAAAAAAAACTCATAATCATGTTGTTAACTGATTACAATAATCACTTGTAGGTTTTCCTCTCGGTCAAATGTAAATTCTTCGAAAAAACAACTAATTATTACACACGAGAAATGTTCAGAAAGTAACGAGAATTTTAATTTTTTCAACAAAATATTTATTTATTCTTCTACATTGATGTTGTCGCCTTCAAGATAGTCCCCATTGGAGAATATGTACTTGTGCCAGTGCTTCTTCCAATCCTCGAAACACTTCTCAAACTCGATCTTTGAGCCTTTAGTTCTTTCAGCGATGCGCTTTTAATGTCATCTACGGCTGTAAGACGACGGCTCTTTAAGGTTCTCTTTATTTTTGGAATAGGAAACAGTCACACGGAGCCATGTCTGGCGAATATGGATGCTTGTGCATCGTTACAGTACTGTTTTTGGCCAAAACTTCATGAACAAGCAAAGAAGTGTGCATCTTGTGGTACAAAAGCCATGGATTGCTTTTCCACAGATCCGGGCGTTTTTTTCGGATTGCTTCACGCAAACGGCGTTGAATGTAGTACTCCTTATTGACCGTTTCACCTGGTGGCATGAATTCATGATGCACTATGCCATTAATATCGAAGAACACAGTGAGCATAACCTTCACGTTCGACCACACTTGTCGAGCCTTTTTCGGTCTTAACGAGCCAGAATGCCTCCACTGGGATGATTGAGCCTTAGTTTCGACGTCATATCCGTAAACCCATATTTCATCACCTGTTATAATACATTTCAGTAATTCTGCATCGTCGTTGACTTCATTTAGTTGCGTAAATCCTGAGCAACTTCCATTCGTCGCTGTTTTTGTTCAAAATTCAACAATTTGGAACGAATTTTGCTGCCACGCTTTTCATACATAAAACATTGGAAACAATGTCATGACATGATCCAATCGATATGCGAACATCATCAGAGACCTCTCTAATTGTGATTCGGCGATTGTTCATAACCATTTCTTTCACTTTTTCCACGTTTTCATCGGTTGTTGATGTACTGGGGAATCCATTGCGTTCGTCATCTTCAACGTTTTCACGGTCTTCTCGGAAACGCTTATACCACTCGTAAACTCTTGCTTTACTCACCATAGGCCTTTGTTAACATTTCACACACTTTGTTTCACTGTATTCCATTTTTACGCACAAAAATGATACAAATTCTTCGGTCCATTTCTTTTAACAAACGAAAATCGACGAGCTCAAAGAAACACGTCCAACCTTAGTGGCTGGCACAGACAAAGTCAACAATGAAAACAGCTGAAAGTTTTATCATACTTCAAGGGCATGTATGCCAACATAATTAAAAAAATGTTTGACAATCGGACTCTCCAAGCTCGCGAAATTAAAAAATTCTCGTTACTTTCTGAACACACCTCGTATTTGTTATTGATTATCTTATAAATTGCTAATAACAAAGATCAGCTGTTATACGAAACCTGCGTACAAGTGAATATTTCCCCTAACTACTGCAACACCATAGCGTTAGATAATACACCTTACTGTTTATATCTTCATATAGGAGATTCGGTATTCATGCTCCTACTGTCAATTTTCAAATGTGATAATAGTTTCGGCAAAATTTGATAAATTTAGCCGATTTCCCTAATTTTTTGTTATGATTATTTGTAGAAGTAATATACTTTATATAAAGTAATATTTAAAAAATAATAATTAAAAAAATACTTTTAAGAGCGTACGATTCATTTAATCGGCGTTGTTATCGGTGTGTAGCTGTGGACTGTTTACAGTTTGAAAAGGTGTGATTTGTGAAATGTTCATTGCTATTTAGTTTTCTTTTAATTAGTTTGTATCTAATTATTTCTTTAAAATTAATAATTAAAACGCAAAGTTTTGTTTCAAAAAAATAACAAAATCAGTTCTACATTTTATTTAAACTTTATTTTGGCCGCCATTTTGTTTTTACAGATATCAGCCAGTTGCAGTTGTCACATACTATTTCTGGTTTTTTCTTTAAAAAAGCATGCATAGTTTCAAAATGATCAATGGATGAATGAGATAATAATGGAGGATGAAATGCGTAAACCACTTCGTAGGACACACTGTATTTTTTTCTAACCACCTTATCTATCGTAAGGTGTCTTGTCGAGCGTGGAACTACGCACTAGACATTAGCGCATCTCTGCCACTATAACCACTGATATTTCCAGTTTCGTAACGTCATTGCGGTATTTTGAACTGGGTTGCAGGCCACGTCTGTTCATTCTTCTTTAAAGTACAAATTCCGAAAGTGGCATTTGTTTTTCTTCAGGCCGAAGGGAATAATGCAACAGAAATGCATGGCTGCTCCAATCGCGGGAGTTTCGGAGGTAGAAAATGTAGCCCTCACACAAGATTGTACTTTAATGCATATAGACAAGTTTAATTACCTGTTTTAACTCTAATTATGAGCTTTATACTACATTGACATCTCAGCTAGCACAAAATGTTACAACGTTAACAGCACATACCTTGCACATGCTTTATACAAGACTAGCATTACCCATCGCGGCTTCGCTTACGAAACTTAAACAGTTTCAGTAATTTAATAAATTAGAAACATGAAAAAATATATTAATAAAAGCGTGATTATCTAAACTCGTGATTATTTTACAGTGAATATGAAAAAATATTATAAACTGAGTATGTTGTTTTATTCAAACGATGTTCCATTCGAATTTAAGGAAATCAGATAAAAAATATTTTTCTCCAATGAAAACACTCTTTTTCTCCAATTATGCCTCTCGTTTACATTTTAAATCTTTTAGAGAATGACTTCAGAGAAATGTTGAAATATGTGTTTCATTATTTGTGTTTCGTAGCATATTTATAGAATATACGATAAAAAAAAAAATAGTTTTTCAATGCAAAATTGTATACATCTTTTTTACATTTTCTACCCCCCTTCAATCTCTTTAGGGGATGATTTTTGAGAAATTGTGAAAAATATATTTCATTACTTATATGTATGGGTGACTGTGTTACGTTTTAAGAAGGTCAGACGTACAGGATATTTTTCCCATAAAAATTGTTGTACCTCATATTTACCCCTTTATTAGCCGCCTCGGTGGCCTAGTGGATAGCGTACTAGGCTTTCACCCCGAGGACCCGGGTTCGATTCCCGGCGAGGGCTTGGCATTTTCATACGCTATAAATCATCCCATCGTCTGCATTAGCCCAAGTGTGCACAATAGTCGGACGTTAAACACAAAAAAAAATTACCCCTTTAGGGGTTGAATACTTGAAAATCGTTTTTCATGTGGTGGTAACCCTGAAAATTTCAAAACCTTAGCTATTATAGATAATAGGTTATAATCGGCTATACGTTGATTATTAAAGTTGGACTGGGTAAGTAGTTTAATGGTGTAAAAATCAAATTTTTGCATTATCCTTTCTTAGGATCCTTAACATTGTTGTAAGAAGGTATTCTGAAAATTTCAAGTCTCTAGCTATAATAATAATGGCTCTACATTGATTATTATAGTCGGACTGGGTAAGTAGTTTAATGGCGTTAAAATCAAATTTTCGCAAAACCCTTTCTTAGTGCACGCCTAAGAATGGCTCTGCGTTGGTTATGAATCAGACAGTCAGTCAGTCAGTCAGTCAGGACTTCTTCTTTTATATATTAATTTAATATATACATGACATGTAAATTATTATACCTACAGACATGTAAATTATTATACCTATGAACTTCCTTATATCATTGCAGTTCACGTTTTGAGGTTTTGACGGATCTTTTTGAGTACTATATAAGCATGATTGTTCTACAATTTGAATAAGAGAAAATAAGGAAATAAAAGAAAAACTGACAAGGTGTGCCCACTCTTTAACAACAGTGGGCAATGTTGTGTCTCCTTTGAATTCAAGTTGATCATCATTTAAAACTAAATTCTTCATTTTCCAAATCAAATCTTTAAATTTTTCTTTAAATAAATCATACTCGTTTATACTAATGTCTTTTCCAGAAATATTTTCATTTTGATTATCATTATCTATGGCAATATCAGACTCTTCTTCAAAATCAAAAGTAACAGGAATGCTTTCACTATCAAGTATTAGTTCTTCAATATTTTCATCATCTGAATCTAACATAAGCTCATCTTCACTTTCATAAAAATTGTTATTTAAATATTCCTCTACATCTTTATTTGCTAAAACTACACTTTGTCTTGATTGTCCATTCTGAATATAATAACTTAAAATTATAGGCCTAACCTAGAATGTTAGGTATGAAATAAACGCCTAACGCACAATGTATCATTTATGATACATAGCGAAATACTAAACAAAAACCATAAGCTAAATTATTCAATACAACTGTGTCCTACGTAATAATTCACAAAGAGTATTACAAATTGTAAATAACTTTTAAACACTATTTTAATATATATTACGACAAGTAATTCAAAAACAAAAAATTAAAAAAGCTTAAGGCTTGCCAGATCACAAAATACCAATGTTATTTACAAATAAATTTGGTAGAGAGTAGCTCTATATAGCAAAAATGAATCTATGTTTCTAACAGATGATACAAAAACCCAGAAAACAAAATAAGTATTATATATAGGCTTCAAAACAGAATGTATCAAATGTGATACACTGTGCAGTGTAGAGTTAAGTTCTTTAATATTATGTAAATAGGTTCATGCATTTATTAAATTATTACTGAATGCCATTAAAGTACATTTCCAGCATATTCTTTAAAGTTGTTAGAGCATTAACAGTTGGAACCTACGTGGTTAAATTTATTTAAGTTCCACTACTGCAGTTATTAAAATGTGCCATGGGTTTAGGCTGGTTGTGATGTTGGATTTCGCATGATGCGAGTGCACAAATTTAAATCGATATATAATAGTATATTTAGCGCGTCGCAAGTCTCTTATTAAATTAATTAAAATAAAAATTTTCTGTATTTCCGCACTTGATCGAACCGGGAACCTTGCGGATGTGAGGAGCACGTAGTAACCACTACACTACGGACATTACGAAGACGTTTGACCGATGTAAATATAAGAAATTAACCGTTAATTTAATTTTTGTAATGGTAGTTATAGTAAAAGATCAGCAGTTTTATATTCGTTCGTAACGATCAGCTGATTTCGTTGAACAGCTGATAGGCTGTAATAAGTTTTAGGTTATGTCGTGTTTTCGAACAAATTATCGTAATTAAAATAAAAATGAAGAGAAAACATTATACATGATTTTTATTTTCGGATCATTAAGAGAATTGTTTTTCAAGATAAGTTAAAATTTAATAATAATGTAAATCACGTGATTATTAATTATGTATTAATCAGTTTATTTTATTATAAACGTTGATAGTTCGAATAACTGATTGGCTGTTTCCAAGTTTTATTAGTAGCCATTGGATCCAATAAAACGCAGTTTATTGAGTCAATTCCAAACAGATGTTGAAATAAAAGTGTAATATTACTTTTTTTTAATTTCTTTATAGATTTCTCCATTTTGAGTAAAATATTTGTTAACAGTAATGAAATGTAATAATTGGAAAGTTTGAAAGCTTTTTATGCACGACGTTTTCGGTTTCCTAAACTTTTTCGAATGACCTTACCATTTTGTATGTAATAAAGTTAAAGTAATAGAACTAACAGTTTTTGAATGTTTACCTACATTTCGGCATCCCTCCTAACCCGGGTCCTCTAAAGAATCAACTGTCAGTGGTTCAAAGAAGCCCTTTGATATATTTAATTACATTACGGTATTCTTATGTTGCCACGGCTACAACATACAGTACAGTTGATAACAACCCCCGAAAATGAACATAATTGTATTACTCTATCGAAATGTTTCCCCAAGTCCTTTCTGAAAACACATATCCCAATTCGTTTAAACCAAAAAGAGAAAAGGGGGAAAAGTGTACGGGAAAACTGTCTATTTACACAGACTGCCGACTTCGTTGTTCTTGGAGCACCCCAAACAGTTGTCCCACGGCCCTTTCGGGCGGTCTCCCTCGGAATCCATTGACCCCTCGGTCCTCTCAAAATCGACTGACCCCGTCCTACTCCTTCCCCAAACTTTTATCTAAACTGCTGTTCTACATACCTTGCTGTTTATTGCAACATGCAGTATGTCAGTAGTTTCGAAATTTTTCTGCATTTTTGTCTTCAAAAATGTATACGTGCGTTTTTCTTAAAATTTTTAAATACAACTGTGGGCATCTGTTTACATTTTCTTTAAATCCATTCTGCGGTGATTATTGTGTTAAGAAGGTAAAATAATTAATGTTTTTACAATTTTATAATTCAAGTGAAAGTTATATCTTAAAATAATTTTAATTCTATGGAATTTTACTATAATTAATGATTAACAATATCGCCGTGGAACACTAGACATTTGCTAATATAATTTCAAACTTGCAATATGTACGACTATTTTCTTACCAAAAATAAAACCTTTTAAGATAAGGTTTCGTAGGATATAAAAACGTTTATTAATTCAATAAAAAGAAACTAAGAAAAGTAATTTTTTGTACAGAACTTCCATTGACCGAACGAAACGAGGTCTCCCGTCCGGCATTTAGTTTGTATGTTTGTTAAACAGTTTTTAACAAACGCATTGACCGATTGTTTTAAAAATTTGTAATACGATTTGTGTTCAGAAAGTAACGAGAAATTTATTTTTTGAACAAAATATTTATTTATTCTTCTACATTGATGTTGTCGCCCATTGGAGATTATGCACCGCTTCTTTCAATCCTCGAAACACTTCTCAAACTCGATCTTTGAGATAATACGAATATTATATATATTTATATTATATCTATATCTATATCTATATATATATATATATATATATATATATATTATCTATCTATCTATCTATCTATATATATATATATATATATATATATATATATATATATATATATATAGAGAGAGAGAGAGAGAGAGAGAGAGAGAGAGAGAGAGAGAGACCCCTAGCTAACTGTTTCATTATTTTTGATTTGACGGATTTTCAAAGTCAAACATTTTACAAAACAGTAGGCTACTCAAAACGACTTGTATTTAAACCCCTACAGTTATTATGTAGTCTATAATGTAAACAGTTAAATCTATATTAAGAACTTGTTTTAAAGTTAGTTAAAATGCAAGATCTTTTATCATTTCATAAAATAGTTTTTGTAACTGATTTGACTAACTGAAATATTAGTTTGAAGTAGCCAAGGGAATAGTTTCGCGACCACGTTGCCGTAATCGAAGTAAGAACGTTTCAGAGCGTAGCGAACATTACAATAGCCGAAGCTACAGGCCAAGGTCCAGCGTGGTTTACCGCCGGTAAGTTATAACTTTACTGAAGTTCTAAATCTCAGAAACACTCTGTGTAACGGGCTTTAAGGGAGTTATATAAATAGTGCGCCTAATTACCGCTAGTCGCGCTTCTAATGGCCTCGGATTTTGCGAAGTAATTAGGAACAAGACTGTCAATTAATTCGGCGTTACGCTTGCGAAATTAGCGAGCTCTACTGGAACTTAGTTGAACTAAATAAGTATACAGGCGACTGCGAAATCGTTGTGCGCGCGCTTGTATTAACAGAATACGCGGGAAAATAAATAAACCAAAAACATAATTATATATTGTTGAAATAAAATATAATTACTTACTCAAAACTTGATTTTATCTTTACTAATTCCCCCCCCGCAGGGTGTGCAGACAGGCTGCACCTATTAAGAGGATTTAGACATCCCTCGCGGTATCCAAGTCTAACACACACTTACACTTTCAATTACACGTTACACTTACGACTTCAACACTTACCATCCCACTTACATTTAGGGAGGTGATAATAGCCTCGATGTGACTACACACTACACTTACGACTTCAACACTTACCATCACACTTACATTTAGGGAGGCGATAATAGCCTAGATGTGACTACACGCTACACTTACGACTTCAACACTTACCATTACACTTACATTTAGGGAGGCGATAATAGCCTCGATGTTCTTTTCGCCTTAAAATTTAAAAAATAATAATTTCTCCCGCATCGTGCGACTAATAAAAATGTAATTTATTTTTACGTTATCGTTTAACGATGGATTTTTTCAACTTATTGGCCTAGTTACACTGAGAACGAGTGATCGGCGTTAAAGGTAAGGAAAAGAAACGACAGTAACTGCGTCTCGATGCGTCTTTGGATGCACAGTTTAGTAACTTGGCAGACTGACCAATGGCTAAGCCACGTCTATCACCAAAAGAAAAATCTATACGTTAATGAAGTATTGTGATAGCTGGGAGATCTATTCGTTTTCAAATATTCTTGATACAAAAAGTGATATTTTTTTTATTATCTGTCTTTTTTTACACATCTAAGACGTTATTGACATATTTTCAAAACATTTTAGTGCGTATGTTTGGTTTTGTTATAACTTGGAACCATTTTTCAATTAAAAAATTGTTGTAGTGTTTTTTTGATCAGGCGAAACAAAATTTCTCTTTCAGATCGACCATTCGGCACTTGTTTTGTGTGTTTCATTCCCTTGTTAACGTAGTTTTGACCAAAAGGATCTACCGATTGTTATAAAATTTAATATGGATGTAAATATTAAAGCACGAACTGCTTATGTTTAAGGTTTTTTTCATTTAATTTTGTTTCAAAATGGCGGTGTTTGATTAAAAGATGACAAATGTATTTGTTTCCTGTAATACTTACTCAACTGCTCGTCCTGTCATAGTTTGATCAGTTTATGGATAAAGAACATAAAATTTTCAAAAAAGTTGCTCCAGTAACGTTTTTCGTAAATATTACGGTTACCATTTAAAATGGCAAAAATTTTTTCAAGCTCGATTAAGATTAAGATTATATACTGTAGGAAGGGATAATTCAACCCCAGACACTGCGATCGATTGACCTATTGTGCAACTTGACCTCTTTCAGCAGATTGGTGCCCCTAATAAGTTCCAACAACCCACTGAGTAGCTCAATCTTCTGAAGATCCCTAGGGTCTTGGAAACCCCTAGCCTCCTACTGGCAAGAGGCCTCACAGTCATAAATTATGTGACCTTCAGTTTCCTCTTCCTTCCTGCACAATCTACACACGGTTTCTCCGTGGTACGTACCTATCCTTTTCGTGTGCACCCTCAGATCATAGTGCCCTGTTATGAGTCCCATGATCCTCCTGAGTTGTGCTCTTCCCAGGACATCTTCTGCCCCTTTGAGTCCTCCAAAAGGAACTTTGCTTAAGTTTCAAGCTCGATAGATCGCAGTCATGGAACCTTGGCAAAACAATTCTTACGATGCCTAACTGGTCTTTGAACACTAGTTTTCCCCCTTTGGTATTACCAGAGGCTCTGTGGCCCTTTTTGTGTACAACTTTTACCTTATCTTAAGTCGACTTTAGTGCTCTTGAAGAACTCCAGAACTTTTGCATGAGGTGTCCTTATTGAACTCCTGATCTGGTTGTTGAGGTCCTAAGAGTCCCTTCTTTTGTCCTCCAGGACTTCGCATTCGAGGACTATATGTGTTGCAGTTTAAATATCCTGCGTGCACAGTCGGCACTCAGGCGAGATTTGTAGCAATTTCACCTTATGTAGATGACTCCTGATATGGCTGTATTGAACACTAGCACTCGGTGGCCTAGTTGATAGCGTACTGGGCTTTCACCCCGAGGACCCGGGTTCGATTCCTGGCCAGGGCTTTGAATTTTTATACGCTATAAGTCATCCTATCGTCTGCATTAGCCCAAGTGTGCACAATAGTCGAACGTTAAAAAAAAAAAAAAAAATAATAATAATAACGATGATGATAATAATAATAGTAATAATAATAATGAGGAACACGCTATAACCACTACACTACAGAAACAATGAAGACGTTTGACCGATTTAAGTTTATGAAATGAATCCTTAATTTAATTTTAGTAGTTCTATTTATTAAAGCCGCCTCGGTGGTCTAGTTGATAGCGTACTAGGCTTTCACTCCGAGGACCCGGGTTCTATTCCCGGCCAGGGCTTGGCATTTTCATACGCTATAAATCATCCCATCGTTTGCATTAGTCCAAGTGTGCACAACAGTCGGACGTTAAAAAAAAAAAAAATGAACAGTTTTGTCAGAACATCCTAATTAAAATATTCTTGAAATGTACTATATCCGTTGAAAATTCAGTTTTTGATATGTGAAAAAATATAAAATATCACAATCGGGAAAACATTAAAAAAATAAGTATTTAGGATTCATTGTTTGTTTTAATTCAAGTATTATAGTGCATATTACCATTGTTATTCCTAAATTGAAGATATACACAAAACTAATATTAAAGGAAACGAGCACTAATCTGCATTTAAATTATACTAATATAATTTACTAATATAACAAGACATTAGTCTTACATAACTGTTAATGTTTTAGTAATTATGATGGCTGGTATTCAACTGCAAGGTCTAAACAATTTTGTGCTAGATGAATCGGGTGTGTTGAGTAATGGCATTCATTATAATTTAAATATTTAGCATTTAACCTATTTATGTGCATAATTTTAAATAAATAAATATGAAAAGTAAAAGAAAGTTTAGTCAGTAGGGAATTGGAACTCACGTCCCTTAGTTTCATAAGCAGAAGTGATAGCACTATAGCTTAATGCGCAAGACTAGTCAAAGCTCAACGGGAGAACGTGGTGTTGTCACGTGACACTGGCACATAAGTAGCCTCGAACAGGGACTTTTTAATATGTATATACAAATATGTATTTCTATCCACACATTTCAGTTTATAGCCGTAAAGCAATGTGACAACACTGCTCACTAGATCACTTTATTAGGACTCGCTAAAATATACATTTTATATATATGTATAAAAATATAAAATTATATTTTGTATGTGTTTAGGGGGGAGGGGATAACAAGCTCGTAAGTTCGCAATTTTAGTCCGATTTGATTCAAAACTAAACCGAAAATATCTAATTGTATAGCAAAATTCGTTCAACAGTTTCAAAATGGTGGCTTTTTAAAATCTTTAAAAATATGTAATATTTCTTTTAAATATTTTTGAAAATACAATATTACCTTCGTAAGTAGCGTTAAAAGCAGTATGAAATAACATTTTGAATTTTCAAAATCCTTCAAATTTCTTTTGACAGTTGGCAATTGTTAATTTTGGTATTTTCAATGTAATTTTAAAAGAATTTAATGCTGGTTAGTGAAGTTGGATCTAAAAAAAATGTTTCGACACTGTCGTCCGACAAATGAGCAAGACAACTGCATGCCACGTTTCATTATCAGCAGTCTATTTTCAGGCATAATATTTTGAAGAAAATGCACAAAATAAATGCCATATAGGATTATTAGGAAGAGCAAAAAGAATAGAATAGAAAGCTTCTGTAGATTGGTTACGTCATGAAAGGTCAGTGAGGCTTGCGTCTACTTTTTATTGAAGGAAAGATTTAAGAAAGAGATCCGTGGGATGAAGGCAGAACACATGGATGAAAGACTGAGTTGTTGGTGCTCGCGCACATTTGCCGACATTTTCCGAGCTACCCTTTCACTTGTTATAATTTTAGTACTAGTTGGATAGTCGACCAACGATAGGAAGAAGGTGTCAGAAAAAGAAGTAATCGCCCCACGACGGAAGAAGAAGTCTTCTTACTTTCGTATCAGAAGTGGAAGTCTTACTTTTGCGTCAGAAGAAGAAGTCGCCTTAGTTTTACATCAGAGTAAAGAGAAGTAGCTTTACTATTGCATTAGAAGAAGAAGAAGTAGCCTTAAATATGCGTCAGAAGAAGAAGTTGCCTTACTTTTGGGTCAGAAGAAGGAAACGTCGCCTTACTTTTGCATCAGAAGAAGTAGAAGTCGCCTTAATTATGCGTCAGAAGAAAGAGAATTCGCCTTACTTTTGCATCAGAAGAAGAAGTAACATAACTTTTCCGTCACAAGAAAAAGAAGAAGTCGACTTACTTTTGCGTCAGAAGAAGGAGAAGTTGCTTAATGTTGCGTCAGAAGGAGGAAACGTCGCCTTACTTTTGCATCAGAAGAAGTAGAAGTCGCCTTAATTATGCGTTAGAAGAAAGAGAAGTCGCCTTACTTTTGCTTTAGAAGAAGAAAACGTCGCCTTACTTTTGCATCATAATTAGAAGTTGCCTTAATTTTTGCATTATAAGAAGAAGAAAAAAAGAAGCCTTACTTTTGAGTCAGAAGAAGGAGAAATCGCCTTAGTTTTACATCAGAAAAAAGAGAGAAGTCGCCTTACTTTTGCATCAGAAGAAGAAGTAACATAACTTTTCCGTCACAAGAAAAGAAGAAGTCGCCTTACTTTTGCGTCAGAAGAAGGAAAAGTTGCTTAATGTTGCGTCAGAAGAAGGAAACGTCGCCTTACTTTTACATTAGAAAAAGAAGTCGCCTTATTTTTGCATCAGAAGAAAAAGAAGAAGTCGCCTTACTTTTGCGTCAGAAGAAAAAGAAGAAGTCGCCTTACTTTTGCGTCAGAAGAAGGAGAAGTCGCCTTAATTTTGCATCGTAACGAGAAGTCTTACTTTTGCGTCATATAAAGGAGAAGTCGCTTTAGTTTTACATAAGAAGAAAGAGAAGTCGTTTTACTTTTGCATCAGAAGAAGAAAAGTCACCTCACTTTTGCATCAAAGGAAGGAGAAGTGGCCATAATTTTGCGTCAGAAGAAGGAGTAGTCTCGTTACTTTTGCATCAGGAAAAGAAGTCGCCTTAACTTTGTGTCAGGAGAAGAACAAGTGGCCTTATATTTTGTTTTGCTACACTATAGGCCCTACATCAAATATAGCTCGGCGGTCAACGTGGCCTATAGCATCGTTTAGTTTTCAGCGTCTCTGAATTGCGTAACTTTACTGTTGTTAGATCTAGCAGCTGCTGAACACAGATCACACGTCCGCATTGAATTAACTGGACGTTAAGAATATACGTATATTTGAAATGAAATATTTTCGAAGTAAATACGGGAGCGTATGTAGGTCAATCGGTAAGTTAACATACATTTCGTTAGTATTATTATCGGTCGCAGGTTCGAATCTACTTACTACCGTTGGCTTTTCTGTGTGTTACGTCTTCATTAGTCTTACCGAAATAATTTAAAGAAGTTAAACCACATACAAAAATTTTCCAAATAAATACAAAGCACTTTGAGAATGTTTGTACAATAAATAACATAGGCTTTTGTCGATGTTTACACGAATTCAGTTTTACAACGTGATACACTGTATTTTTCAAAATCGTCTGCTTCCGACCGGATCTGTAATTGAGGCAATAGAGTTTAAGTACTGCACGCCCTTATAACTGGCACGTTAGGGTAATTTGTGGATGCGCACTTAAACAAAGGGTGTGGCACGCTATGTATCGTAAAATTAATAAGTTGGCTGGTAAAAACGTATAAACACGCACGGCAGCGATTGTTTTACAGATTTAATTGGTTGACGTGAGCGAGGCGTGAATCGAGTTCGGCTTGTTTAAATCTCGCAGTAATTAAATCGCAATAAATTACTGAATATTTTATGTTTCATTATAATTAATTGGTTTGTAATAAATATTTGTTCGCATTCATCAATTACAGTTTACGCTTTTGTTTCGTAATTAATTTTCCGTAATTTTAGAACATCATTTATACAGGGGAAAAGAACGTGCGGAGTCAATTTACAGCGGATAAAACCATACAGCGTTTTATAATTTTGGTTTTTACAAAAAATAAATAAACAAATAATCCTCAGCATCATATTTTTCCAATTTTTTTCCCAGCTGACGGTCGTATTCATTATACAATTTTTTTATAAAAGAAATTTTTTTGTATTTATTTTCGTAAAAAAAAACAAAGTCTAAAGATGTTTGCATCGCTATCAAATAATTAATACAGTCATTGTAGTAAAACATAAAATACTGCAACAATTTAAAAAAATAAATATGGTAATTTTAAAACTTTCACCTTGTCCTTTCGCAAAAACAATGGTTCAAACGTAATTGGCCGAGCGAAGCGAAACTCCTATTTCACCTCGACCTGTTTGTGTGTTTGTTTGTTACGTAGTTTTTTTGTCAAACGCAATGACCGATTGTTTCGTAATTTGATACAAAAGTACCTTGTATAAAGCCCGAACGACGTACGTGTAAGATCTTTTCCCACTAATATTTGTTTCAAGATGGCGACCTCAAAATAATTATTGTTTGTAATTTTGATCAAAAGCTTTGACCTAATGTTTTTGAAAATTGTTACAAAGTTACCTTGTATAAAGCCCGAACGACGTACGTATAAGATCTTTTCCCACTAATATTCGTTTCAAGATGGCGACCTTTGATTCAGAATAATTATTGTTTTCAGTTTTGGCCAAACGCTTTGACCTAATGTTTTTGAAAATTGTTACAAAGGTACCTTGTATAAAGCCCGAACGACGTATGTGTAAGATCTTTTCCCACTAATATTCGTTTCAAGATGGCGACCTTTGATTCAGAATAATTATTGTTTTCAGTTTTGGCCAAACGCTTTGACCTAATGTTTTTGAAAATTGTTACAAAGGTACCTTGTATAAAGCCCGAACGACGTATGTGTAAGATCTTTTCCCACTAATATTCGTTTCAAGATGGCGACCTTTGATTCAGAATAATTATTGTTTTCAGTTTTGGCCAAACGCTTTGACCTAATGTTTTTGAAAATTGTTACAAAGTTACCTTGTATAAAGCCCGAACGACGTATGTGTAAGATCTTTTCCCACTAATATTTGTTTAAAGATGACGATCTCTGATTCAGAATAATTATTGCTTGCAGTTTTGGCCAAACGCTTTGATTTAATGTTTTTGAAAATTGTTACAAAGATACCTTGTATAAATCACGAACGACGTATGTGCAAGATCTTTTCCTACTAATATTAGTTTCAAAATGGTGACGTCTGATTTAGAATAATTATTGTTTGCAGTTTTGGCCAAACGCATTCACCTAATAGTTTTGAAAATTGTTACAAAGTTACCTCGTATAAAGCCCGAACGATGTATTTGTAAGATCCTTTCCCACCCATATTCGTTTCAAGATGGCAACCTCTTGTTTCAGAATAATTATTGTTTGCAATTTTGGCCAAACGCTTTGACTTAATGCTTTTGAAAATTGGTACAAAGTTACCTTATGTAAAGCCCGAACGATGTATGTGTAAGATCTTTTCCCACTAATATTCGTTTCAAGATGGCGACCTGTGATTCATAATAATTATTGTTCGCAGTTTTGGCCAAACGCTTTGACCTAATGCTTTTGAAATTTGCTACAAAGTTACCTTATATAAAGCCCGAATGACGTGTTTGTAAGATCCTTTCCCACTAATATTCGTTTCAAGATGGCGACCTGTGATTCATAATAATTATTGTTCGCAGTTTTGGCCAAACGCTTTGACCTAATGTTTTTGAAAATTGTTACAAAGGTACCTTGTATAAAGCCCGAACGACGTACATGTAAACTTTTTCTCGTTAATTTTGTTTCAAGATGGCGGTCTTTCATTTTCAATAAATAGTGTACTCAGTTTTGGCCAAACGCATTAAATGATTGTTTGGAAATTTAGTAATACCCAAACGATGTATGTGTAATATTTTTCCCATTTATTCCGTTCCTAGATAGCGATGCCTGATTTCACAATGATGACTGTACGCAGTTTTGGTCAAATGCATTGACCTAATGATTGGAAAATTGATTAGCAGTTATCTTTTATACAGCCCGAAGGACGTATATGTAACATTTCTCTCACTTGATTTTGTTTCAAGATGGCGGTTTGATTTACGTTGAGAGTGTAGTTACTGCCTTTAATACTGGCTGAACGACAAGATCTATCATGATTTTAACCATTTAATGGAGAAAAAGCATAAATTTCTAATAAAGATGAAGTAGTAACATTTTCGTAAACATTATGGTTACCGGTTATTTTTTTGGAAAAGGGCTGTTGTGGAGCGCTCTGTGTATTAATTAAGGGCACACTGCGATGTATAATGTTCTTTGAACTACTTGTAAATTTACAGCATTTTTAATATACTAAAAAGAATCAAATTATAAAGTGCAATGCCTACCTTAGTCTAGGGATGTGAGTGATTTCTTTATCGGTTACGTCGATCCAGCGGATATCCGGGGGCGGATTGCCGTGTGCGGAACAACTGAGGATTGCGCCGCTAGAGTTAGTGAATTCCAGGCGTGGAGGAGGTTCCTGTAGGAATATTGGACCTTGTGCGTGGCGAGAGAGCAGTTCAACTCCTGAAACAAAAATGAGTCAACAGCTGTTAGGGGTTCGGGGTCTCTTTTACTCGGGTCCTCCAAAGAATTAACTATCGGTGGTTTAAGAAAAAAAAAACTTTAATACATTGAGATGTATTACATTACATTTTTCTTGTAACAGATACAACTACGGTTGATGACAACCGCAAGAATGAACACTACTGTCTTATTGTTCAAAATGTTCCCTCAAAATATATCCTAATGTATTCAAACCGGAAGTAAAAAGGGGAAGAAGTGTATGCAAATTTTGTCTACTTACATTTACCGCCGATTCGCCACTTCTCAGCCCCACCTGGCTGGAATGTTCTCCCGTAGTGCGTCCCGACGTACAGCCCTTCGGATCTCAACAGAATCGACCGTCCCCCGGAATATTCCGCGTTCCGGTCCCCCTCGGAATCGACTGTTCTCGCCCTACTTCTTCCCCAAACTATCATTTCAACTTCTGTTGCTTATTGCAACAGGCAGTATGTCAGCAGTTCCGTAATTTACCTATATCTTTGTCAATAGTGTTCATTCTTTGACTGTGACCTCATTACGATATTTAAAACTACTAACTAAAAATTAACATTTTTTAGAAACCTTAACAAAACGTTAGAAAGATCTTGGTTACGGCGAGGGCAGCTGGAGTGAGCAGTCGATGGGCTTTGCGTTCCTATCTTACATTCTGTTCATACTATTCACTCAAAGCTACTTGAGTTACCTACGCGCACCTTTACTACTATACATACGCTAGCAATAATAACAACGATGTGAAAACCTCCAACGGAGAAATGCGCAAAGTGTACTTCAATAGTCGCAAATCGTCTCCTCTGCAGAAGAATTGGCAAACAAACGAGTTATCAAACCTCGTCTACTTCTGCGTTCAGCGGAATTATACAGCTTGGAAAGATCAAAGTCAGTTTGAAGTCACAGAGCAGACAATGACCCTGACATTGCTGTTCGCTGAAGATAAATTTCCAGAAACACTGCGGAGCTCAGGTCTACGATAGCAGAGTATTCTCTAAACAAAACTTTTAAGGATAATTGTAATATTTCCTGTACAGATGTGTTTTACTTCTGTGAGGGAATTGCGTAGCCGATGGTAGAGCGTTCCTGCATTTAAAACGGAACAAGGTAGCATTTATTGGATTGAGCAGCAGGATCCCAGTGCTTCGTGGAAGACGTCAACGGTGGACAACCAGACGCGGAACGGGAAACGTTCAGTAATATTTTGGCCTTCTACAGAGATGGCTGCTCTTTTGTGTCGATAACCGAGGATAGATTCATGTAATCACAGTTCATGATTCTCGGAAACGAGATTGTGCCGTTTGTTCGAAGCCATAAGTGAAGAGTCGTCCAAATGTTTGGTGAAATCAAACCGACGGACATAGTGAGATCCATATTCAAGTTGGTAACTGATCTAGAGGAGAGTTTAACTGCAGCATATAATATAATATTCTCACTGGCTTTCTGAAGGAAAGGAGACATATATATGTATATATAATATACATATATATATATATATATATATATATATATATATATATATATTATAGAATGAAGACTAGATCAAATTGATATGTAGGTCAGGCCCCCGTAACTATGTCTTCCTATGATTGTCGTTTCAGAAGCTCATTTTCTGATGAACATTCGCTAGTAAAACTAACAACACTCATATGAACAAATATAGACTATTATGTTAATAATTTATTTGTGAAAATATCAGCCGCCCACTCTAGTGATTACTGCGCCCACTACAGATAAATCAGTTTGCCCAGTTACGTAGGGACTCTTCAATTAGCCCCAGCCGCAGCTGGCGTGCGATTGGTTTGTGGGTATTTTTAATTTAACTGTCAGTTACACACGGACTGAAAGTCCATTTATTCGTGTTTTCAAAACACAGGGTTTTAATTACTTTTATAACTCGTTTCAAAACATGTTGCGGAAATAATTCCGTAGCGTTCAATCTAAATTCAAACACATAGTGTGTTATGACAAGTTGTCATTCGAAATTGTATTTCAAAAAATAGTGCTATATAAACGTAAAGTATAATTTATCCGTTAATAGCTTTGTAGAAAATAGCATATTTTTAGTACTGATAGTGATTTGACCAATATTCTTGTTAGCGGATTTTCTTCCCTTTAGCAAATTTTTTTCTCGTTAGCAAATTTTCTTCTAGTTAACGACTTTTCTTCTCGTTAGCAAATTTCTTCTTGTTAACGAATTTTCTTCTCTTTAGCGAACTTTTTGTAGTTAGCAAAGTTTCTTCTCGTTAGCGAGTTTTCTTCTCGTTAGCAAATTTTCTTGTAGTTAGCGAATTTCTTCTCATTAACCAATTTTGTTTTCGTTAGCAAATTTTCTTCTCTTTAGCCAATTTTCTTATCGTTAGCAAATTTTCTTGTTGTTAACAAATTTTCTTCTCTTAACGAATTTTCTTCTCGTTAGCGAATCTTTTTCTCGTTAACGAGTTTTCTTCTCGTTAGCAAATCTTTTTCTCGTTAGCGAATTTTCATTTCGTTAGCAAATTTCTTCTCATTAGCAAATTTCGTTCTATTTAGTGAATTGTTTTCTCTTTAGCCAATTTTCTTATCGTTAGCAAATTTTCTTGTTAACAAATTTTCTTTTCGTTAGCAAATTTTCTTCTCTTTAGCCAATTTTCTTTTGTCATTAGCAAATTTTCTTGTTGTTATCAATTTTCTTCTCGTTAGCGAATCTTTTTCTCGTTAACGAGTTTTCTTCTCGTTAGCAAATCTTTTTCTCGTTAGCGAATTTTCATTTCGTTAGCAAATTTCTTCTCATTAGCAAATTTCGTTCTATTTAGTGAATTGTTTTCTCTTTAGCCAATTTTCTTATCGTTAGCAAATTTTCTTGTTAACAAATTTTCTTTTCGTTAGCAAATTTTCTTCTCTTTAGCCAATTTTCTTTTGTCATTAGCAAATTTTCTTGTTGTTATCAATTTTCTTCTCGTTAGCGAATCTTTTTCTCGTTAACGAGTTTTCTTCTTGTTAGCGAATTTTGTTCTCGGTAGCGAATTTTCTTCTCGTTAGAAAATTTCTTCTCATTAGTAAATTTTGTTCTCTTTAGCGAATTTTTTTCTCTTTAGCCAATTTTCTTGTCGTTAGCAAATTTTCTTGTTGTTAACAAATTTTCTTCTCGTTATCGAATTTCTTCCCGTTAGCGAATTTTTTTAGCACATGAAACGTGCAAGGAAGAACAAAATCGATCAAAATTAATGTAAGAAATTAATTTGATAAAATGTACACAGCAGTATCGCAGACATGATGGGAACGAATTGTCATTAATTAAAAATATTACATCACAGAAAGAGATAATTTGCGAAAAAGAAATAATTTATCACAAAGAAATAATTTATCTGTGGAAGAGATAATTTATCACAGAAAGAGATAAATTATAATTTATTATCATAAAAAATAATTGGCGTAGTCAAGGTGAATAAAGAGTACATGTGAAAAAGTCCAAGCGGTTAAGTAAACTTTTGGGTGAGGCACGTTTCCTAATCGGAATATTGATAAGAAGTAAAGAGTCGGTATGTCGATGGGAAATGAGCCATGATGGTAAAACCCGGAGTATATCTTTGAAAATAGCGCCGATCCTGACCACTAGATCATATTTTGAGAGATTGCTTACAATTTTTATTTTCATTATTGCAACATAGCCAACGGACCACATATTTCAATAATTACGATTAACTATTTTCTCATGTATATTGGTCTTTTAACTCACTTCTTAAAGGCTACCGCGGTTTCGAAACTGCTCTGTTTCATCCTCAGGCAATCCCTCATGGTCAAATCCCTCTGTCGAGGTCGTCACAAAGTACATAAACCATTGAAAAGAACACTAAAAGCAATTACACGGTTTTTATTAATAACTCTATTTAATAAATACTGAAGTGATATACACGGGTGGCAAACTTATTTAAGCTATTACAAAAATAAACTGTTTTACACAATAAAAACAAAATTTCGAACACTAGAGTGCCGAACCGCACAAGCAAAAATTATTTTATTTATTTATTTATTATTTTATTTTTTTTTTTTGTGTTTAAACGTCGACTATTGTGCACACTTGGGCTAATGCAGACGATGGGATGATTTATAGCGTATGAAAATGATAAACCCTGGTCGGGAATCGAATCCGGGTCCCCGGGGTGAAAGCCCAGTACGCTATCAACTAGGTCACCGAGGCGGCAGCAAAAATTGATTTTTAATAACAAACCAACAAACGCACTGCAACTGAAACAACTGACAAGTGGGCTAGTAGCCGAGTAATGTTTGGCCATATCAAATCTTATCGTTGCGCCTTTTAATTTGAAAACATTTTTTTAATGTAGTTGTAAATTTAAAATGCTAATTATAATTCAATAAAATAATTCAACGAACAATAATTAAGTCGTGTAACATTTACTTTTTTATTTAATTTTTTTTTAATTTTAAGGCGAAAAGCACATTGAGGCTATTATCGCCTCCATAAATGTAAGTGTGAGTGTTAAAGTCGTAAGTATAGTGTTGTAAGTGTAAGTGTGCGTTAGACTCGGGTACCACGAGAGACCTAAATCCTCTCAATAGGCGCAGCTAGTCTGCACCCGCTGCGGGGACATCAAAAAATAACGGACATCTCTGTACACCAACGAGTGTAGAAATAGAGAGTCTACCTCTACCTGTCAGTGAAAATATTTGAATTTATAAACGCTAAAATTTAAACGCTTAAAAGACGTTATTGTTAAAGTCCTTATGAGTAATTAAGGGAGGGTACGGTAGGTGTCAATAACCATATATGTAGTTGGAATGAAAATATATTAGATATTTACTTGTTCTGACACTGTATTACTCAGTTGTTGTGTTTTCGATTCGTTTTCCTGTTGACTTCCCCGCATGGAAACCTGCACCTATTGAGAGGATTTAGACATCGCTCGCGGTAACCGAGTTAACATTTTTTGTTGTGTGTTATTTTAAGGCGAAAAGCACGTGGAGGCTATTATCGCCTCCCTAAATGTAAGTGTGAGTGTAAAGTCGTAAGTGTAGTGTTGTAAGTGTAAGTGTGTGTTGACTCGGGTACAGCGAGGGACATCTAAATCCTCTCAATAGGTGCAGCTAGTCTGCACCCCCTGCGGGGAACCCGAGACTAACACACACTTACACTTACAACACTACACTTACGACTAACACTTTACGCTCACACTTACATTTAGGGAGTGTAACATTTTTTGTTGTGTGTTATTTTAAGGCGAAAAGCACGTGGAGGCTATTATCGCCTCCCTAAATGTAAGTGTGAGTGTAAAGTCGTAAGTGTAGTGTTGTAAGTGTAAGTGTGTGTTGACTCGGGTACAGCGAGGGACGTCTAAATCCTCTCAATAGGTGCAGCTAGTCTGCACTCCCCTGCGGGGAACCCGAGACTAACACACTCTTACACTTGCAACACTACACTTACGACTAACACTTTACACTTACATTTAGGGAGGCGATAATAGCCTCTATCTGCTTTTCGCCTTAGTAAAAACAAAAAATCTTGTTGACTTGTGGTTTCGCAATCGCGTACAAGTCTTAGTTTTATTTCTACTTTTACTACTGCGGGATCCGGCTTAAGCTTTCGTTTTTAGTTTTAAAGTTTCCTAATAAAGTTCTAGACATCTGGGCTTATGTTGTAGTTGCATGTTTGCGTTTGAAGTTAGGCATTTGAGAACGAGAGTTGTTAAGTACTCTCGAAACGTCGCGTATTGTTTTTATATAGTCTACACAAATGATGGCAAATGTCCGAAAAAACAGTCATAATGACCTAAATATTACGTCATAAATAATGACATAAATATTTTAAAAAAACAGAATAAAATTTGAGCGATAATATTTAAAATAGAGTGTTCTTAATGGTCAACGACATACTAATAGAAAGGGTATCACAGTTGATTTACCTGGGAACAAAGATTACAAGTGGTAAGGTGCAGAATAGAGAAGACTTGATTGGCCACCTCCAATCAAATAGCTAAATTGTTCAAAAGTCATAACCTCAACATCGGTATCATAATCCACTCCTCTGGTGTTATATTTGTTCGGTATTTTACTATGGAATGGAAGCATCGACACTAACTGAGGCAACACAAAGAAGAATCGAAGCCTTCGTAATGCACCTCTATAGGAGAGTTTTGAGGATCTCCTGGATAGACAGAGTGACCAACAGAACAGTGATGGAACGACTGAAGAAAGATCTAGAAGTTTTTTATTTTTTAACGTCCGACTATTGTGCACATTTGGGCTAATGCAGACGATGGGATGATTTATAGCGTATGAAAATGCCAGTCCCTGGCCGGGAATTGAACCCGGGTCCTCGGGGTAAAAGCCCAGTACGCTATCAACTAGGTCATCGAGGCGGCAGAAGATTTAGAAGTGATGAATTCCACAACAAAAAAAAAAAAGAAATCTTGAATATTTTGGATATATTATGAGAAACTAAAGCAATACCGTCTTCTGAAATCCGTTTTTCAAGGAAAAGTACAACGTTTCAAGGGTCCTGGACCGTTTCAGGAAAGAAGGTCCGGAAAGAAGAATGATATTGCGGCTTAAAAACTTAAAGACACGTTTCTCAAAAACTGCCACCAAACTATTCTAAGCAGCCGTGAACAAAACTCGATAGCTATCAAGAAAGATCGCCTATAATCGGAACGAATGGACACCCACAGAAGAAGAAGAGTAATTTTCGTATTTCAATAGTTTGTGAGCCAGAATTCAATGTGAACATTTTTTTACGATATTTTTAAGCCAACAATTTACTACTCATATAATCGCGTAGTAAACACGACATACAGATTTAAATTAACTAATTAAAAATAGTAATAAGCAATAAATTACGATTCAGTTAATTGCAAATTTTGCAATTCGGATGTTCCCTAAACAAATGAACATTGTAAACGCATAATAAAACAATTTAATTAGTCCCTGCGCTAGCGTTCAGGATAATTAGTGTAAAGTGGTTAAATATTTATTTTATTTTCCAATTATTAATTATACTACAAACGTAAAGAACTGTGTTAGAAATGTGTTCATTGCCTGTATTTAATAGGCTTGTAAAAAACTACAGATTATAATCTTTTTATCGCTATTAAAATCTTTTAACATCATCATATTTTAGGGCTGGTTTTGGTGTTGGAGTTTGCGTTACGCGTGATGACAGGAACATGTTTCTATTGACGTACAACAGTATATTTTGCGGCTCATATTAAATTAATTATGATTAAAAATGTCTGTTGCCGCCGGGATTGAACCGGGGACCTTGTGCTTATGAGGAAGACGCGATAACCACTACACTACAGAAACAACGAAGACATTTAACCGATTTAAGTCTAAATGAATCCTTAATTTAATTTTGGTAGTTCTATTTATTAAAAGATCGGTTGTTTTATATTAAGTCCTAACGATCGGCTGATTTCATTGGGCAGCTGATAGGCTAGAGTAAATTTCTAGTTATTAATAGTTATTATAAATGTTTTTATTAATTTCGAATGTGTTATAAGCGGTTAGAAGGTGCACGTGTTCTTCAATTAGGAAAAAATTCCGAAACCAAAGTAACACAACGTTTGTCCTGGGCGGAGCACAACTCAGGAGGATCATGGGGCTCATAACAGAGCACTGTGGTCTGAGAGTGCACATGAACAGGATAGGTGTATACCACGGAGAAACCGTGTGTAGATTGTGCAGGAAGGAGGAGGAAACTGCAGGTCACATAATTTATAATTGTGAGGCTCTTGCTAGTAGGAGGCTAAGGGTTTTTGGTTTCCAAGACCCCAGGAATCTTCAGCAGAATGAACTAGTCAGTGGGTTGTTGGAACTTATTAGGGGCACCAATCTGCTGAACTAGGTATTTTAAGAGGTAAGTTGCACAATAGGTCAGTTGATCGCAGTGCCTGGGGTTGAACAAATCCCTTCCTCTAGAATATAATCTATAATCTAACACAACGTTTTCATATAATACGCGTGTACTGTTATCGAAAAGGAGGAAGAAAAAGAAAGAGATAAAAATAGAGAGACTAAAATTCGTTTGCTCGTTCGTTCCATGTTTCCGTTACATACTTCCGTTTGGCAGACTTTTTCCAGATTCACTCCTTTCGCCAAAGCTAACATTAAAAACTTTACTTCAGTAGTAAAAAAAATATTTTTTTTTAATTTTTTTTTTTTTTTGTGTTTAACGTCCGACTATTGTGCACACTTGGGCTAATGCAGACGGTGGGATGATTTATAGCGTATGAAAATGCCAAGCCCTCGCCGGGAATCGAACCCAAAAAAAAAAAAATAATAATTTAGGAATTCTAACTAAGATATATTTTTATTACCTGTAACTTTAACATATGAAAGTTATTAGAAATCGCTTTAAAATAATTGCGCCAATAAAAAGCTAAACATTTCTAATGAATACTATTCATAAATGAATAATGGTGGAAATAATTTTAAGACGAAAATAAATTTTATTTGTATTAACTTTTAAATTATCCATTTCAGTACCAATTCCTGTTTTTTATTTGATAAAGTTTCAATATTTCAGATGGTTAAACGTCCAAGCTGCCTGGGGCGCTATACTTTGTCAGTGTAATGCGTTGTAAGTGAATTAGCATTACCCGTCGTGGCTTCGCCCATGAAACTTAAACTATTTCAGTAATTTAGAAACATAAAAGAATATAATAAAGCGTGATCATCTAAACTCGTGATTATTTTACAGTGAATATGAAAAAATATTATAACCTGAATATTTTGTTTTATTCAAACGTGTTCCATTCGAATTTAAGAAAATCTGATAAAAAATATTTCTCCACTACAAACATTTATATTTCTTTTATATTTTGTCCTTTTAGGGATGAATTCGAGGAGGAATGCTGAATTGCGTGCATTAGAATTTGTGTTTTATAATATTTTCTTACTTTTAAGAAAATCCGATAAAATATTTTTCTCCAATGAAAACACTCTCTTTCTCCAATTATACCTCTCGCTTACATTTTAAATCTTTTAGGGAATGAATTCGGAAAATATTGAAATATGTGTTTCATTATTTGTGTTTCATAGCATATTTCTAGAATATTCGATCCAAAACAAATATTTTTTCAATGTAAAATTGTATACCCATTTTTTACATTGCCTACCCCCTTTCAATCTCTTTAGGGGATGAGTTTTGAGAAAAGGTGAAAAATATATTTCATTACTTATATTTAAGAGTGACTATTTTACGTTTTAAGAAGGTCGAACGAAAAACATGTTTTTCCAATAAAAATTGTTGTACATCATTTTTACCTCTTTAGGGGTTGAATCATGGAAAATCGTTTTTCAGTGCACCGCTACATGTGGTGGTAACCCTGAAAATTTCAAATCTTTAGCTGTTATTGTCTCGGCTATACGTTAATTATTAAAGTTGGATTGGGTAAGTAGTTTAATGGCGTTAAAATGAAATTTTTGCAAAATCTTTTCTTAGTGCACGCCTATATGGTAACATAAATGTAACGAAAATTTCAAGTCGCTAGCTAAAATAGTTTTAGCTCTGCGTTGATTATGAATCAGTCAGTCAGTCAGGACTTCTTCTTTTATATATTAACATTCCCATATAGGGCGATAATTTTTGCTTACAACTCGCTTGGACTCACCTGTCTGTGGTTGGGCGAAGGGCGTGTGCCATCGTAAAATAAACGATGGACGGTTCGGGCGGAAAGTAAGAGGGACGGATGAATTCTTTATAATTTTTTTTCCGGCGAAAAACCGTTAAGGTTATCATCGCCGAGGCACGATATTAATGAAATGAAATTTAGGAGTATCACGGAATAAAAAATAACAGTAAATTAAAACAATATACAATAACAATTATAAATGCTATTCCTAAAACTAGTTAACAATAAAATATAACTTTAATAAATAAATAAATAAATAAAACTAAACAACAAGGAAAACAAAACAAGCAATAACAAATGCAGATAAATAAATATCGACAAATATACAACTTGTTGCAGGGCTGTAAAGAGGCCCTGCAATATTATTTTAAGTTAAATTTTATTTAACAAATTTAGACGAAAGAATTTCAGTGTCCAGTCAATGGCCGAGACACTAAATTCTTTATAAATTGCGCACCAAAATAGTAGTTATAGTATTTGGAAGTTATTAGAAATCATTTTAAAAAATATTTAAAATAGTATTTTCTAAATTGAATTTATGCTTTCGTGTGCTTATTCAGGTACACACAGAAGTACGGAACGTTTAGGAATAATTTTAGATGATAACTTAAATTATACAATTTCTGCACGCAGCTGTCACGCTGACGTAATAGAAGCGAATTTCAAAAAAAGTACTTCTCTTCTTTTTACTCTTTACGAAATTCTGAATTTACCGTAATAATCAGAATTAAAATCTGCAAACAATATCGCTATGAAATTTCAAAATTGTAATACGAAAACGAACCATAAAACATTTCTCAATTTCAACGAGTTTTGAAAATTCAAAACGCAACGTTATGCAGTTTTTAACTCTGATTACGAAAAAAACTGAAAAAGACAAATCACTTTTGAATTTTTAATTATGTGAAAAAGCCGCCATTTTGAAACTGTAGAACGAATTTTTTTAGTTAACAAGCTTATCAAATCTATTACCATAATTTATTTTTAATACTGATTGAGTGTCATATTACACGCGCACGCAAGGACGCACTCAAACATGTAAGTTTACATATATATATATATATATATATATATATATATATATATATATATATAAACATTTTAACGGCCACTTAAAAAGGGACTTAGAAGACAGGATCGGTACTCATTTCAAGGTCTTACCGTGTCGGACGATCCGATAGATCATTTTTCCAATGAAACTTCACTAAAAACAGTGGCTAGGTATCACTGAATATAAATGTACTAGAATTATAACCGTTATGAGAGTTATGTGAGCACTCTTGCTACTGGTGGCATCTTGCGGCAGAGTTTTCAACTAAAGTTTAGTAGATAATAGTACTGTATGTTTTCTCAATCGTCTCCACCCTTGTCTTTGCAGCATGCAGAGAGTTCTTAGCGACAGATAATATAATTATTTGGGCTTTTTGGCGATAATATGGAGCATATTTTTTATAATGGTGGCTCTACTTCTAGTACGCTTATATTCAGTGGCAAAATGTAGGCAGGTTTTCATTGTTTTTGCGTGTGTCGCTGGTGGATCTCAATTAACTACGTTCTTAATTAACTAACAACTTCAAATTGTTCCGTGTTTTCAGTTAAAGTGATTAGAGAATCTAATGGTATGTGTATGTGTGTATGCAGACACTGTGTAAATTTAAAGGTACCCACCCACACGCAGCTCTGGCGCGCACACGCCATCTCACGCTAAACTGCTTAATTAACACTTCTAATCAACAGAATATGCTAACGAATTAAACACATCTCTCTGATGCTTTGACCAATCGTTTGCCGTGATAAACATTGCAACTCATTCATTAAAGTAACAACTTTAATGCGTACAAATATAGTTGGATTAGATCAGATTATATTCTAGAGGAAGGGATTTGTTCAACCACAAACACTACGATCAACTGACCTCTACAACTAAACCTCTTAAAATACTTAGTTCAGCAGATTGGTGCCCCTAATAAGTTCCAACAACCCACTGACTAGCTCACACTGCTGAAGATCCCTAGGGTCCTGGAAACCAAAAACCCCTAGCCTCCTACTAGCAAGAGCCTCACAATCATAAATTATGTGACCTGCAGTTTCCTCCTCCTTCCTGCACAATCTACACACGGTTTCTCCGTGGTGCACCTGTCCTGTTCATGTGCACCCTCAGACCACAGTGCCCTGTTATGAGCCCCATGATCCTCCTGAGTTGTGCTCTGCCCAGGACATCTGCTGTCCCTTTGATTCCTCCAAAAGGAACTTTGCTCAAGAGACGTTTACTATGGGAATGTCCATGAAGGTTGTTCCATCTTACCTTGTGTTGACATGTAATCCACCCATTAATAGCGGACCTGGCCAACGATAGATAAATCCCTAGAGCCGGCTCAGATCCGATAAACTCAGATGCAGATCCAAGTCCAGCCAGTCGGTCCTCCTCATTACCCTCAACTCCCCTATGCCCCATAACTGAGTGAAAAGTTACCCGGTTATCACTGGGATAGAATATCAAGGTTCTTCCTACACTCCGAGATCAGCTTGGACTGTATTTTAGGACCAGCAAGTGCTTTTATTGCCGCCTGACTACCGGTATGAATATGAATACGTGCCTTTTTGAAGCCCCGATCCAAGTTCTCCCGAACACAGTCATTTTTTTTTTTTTTTTTTTTTTTTTGTTTAATGTCCGACTATTGTGCACACTTGGGCTAATGCAGACTGTGGGATGATTTATAGCGTATGAAAGTGCCAAGCCCTCGCCGGGAATCGAACCCGGATCCTCGGGGTGAAAGCCTAGTACGCTATCCATCCCGAACACAGTCATTAATGGCCATCACTTTAGCCTGAAATACTGTTGTATGCTGTCCCAGGGTAATTACTTTCTTTAAGCCTTTAACAAATATAGTTAGTAATATATTTAAATATTTCATTTAAATTAAAACTAACGTGTGTGCGTCTTAAGCAAGAAGTTTTAGTATTTTTAAAGCAATGCCAGTCATTATATTTAGGTTATTTAATACAACGTTCCTTAATTTGTTTTCTACTTTCGTATTTAAAGCTATATAATTTATAAAATTAATGACTGAATTCTGACATTGTGCCTTATTGAAATATTTACAAATGAAAGCTAATATACTAGGACTTACACTGCATAACTAAATTAGACTACAGTGTTTATTCTTTACTAAAATTAGAATCACTCATTTAATAACAACATGTTAGATCTGTTTTATCGATTCTACTCTTAAAACCGATTCGGTCAATAATTATTACACGAACGAAAAGGAAAAGGGGCTAGGACGTTTTGTTTCTTTATGAAATCGCTATCCTTAAGTGTACGTCAGTGTTTACTGTTTACTAAAAGCAGGGTCTTTTATTTAATAACTTTTATATGTTAGCACTGACCCAGATTGTCTTAGCAATTTTACTTTCAAAACTGATTCGGTAAATAATTATTTAAGTCTTGGATACAGTAACAATATAAGTATTATTTTCGACAATGTTTTTTTTTAGCAGTCAAGTATTTTGGTACACGCACAGTTATTTCTGAAAACACTGCCTGCAAGGTGCTGCACTCTTAAGGGCGCACTTTGTACTGCCCCTGGAATTTTTTGTACAGACCTTATTGGTTGGTTTTATTTTATTTAAAAACTTAAAATGGAGAAAAATGAGAGTTCCAGTGTGTTCAGAATATGTAGTTTCAAAAAAGCAGATCCTTATTTTTGATACAAAACAGATAGTGCAACAATATTATAGCGTTAACAATTAAATATATTATTTATATTTTTTGTACAATATTTCTCTAAATGTTATGTATATAAATACATTTATTAGATATTTAAATTGTTATTGCGTTAACAATTGGAACCTGTATGATTACATTTATTCGTTTTTCACTTCTATTGGCCTGTTCTACGATTGCACATTTTTTCACATGTTGCCAAAATTTTAACGAAATAGGTTGACGGTTTAGAGAAATGAAACCGAATTTTCTGTTTTGTTTGTCCGTAGCTTTTGACAGATTTTCGTTAAAATCTTTAAACGTGACAGAATTTCCAAAATGTTATTAGTGAATTTACATTGCGAAAAGTAGCTATTGGGACAGCCATCACGGTAAGAGACAGAACACGGTATTTTGAAATGAGAACTGATTCTAACTTCTTAACAATTTTTTTTTAGTTTATTGTGTGTGTGTGTGTGTGTGTGTGAGCTCGCGCGCGGGTTTGTGTGTTTGTGTATTTGTGTGTTTGTGTGTGTGTTTCTGTCTGTGTTTGTGTTTGTGTTTGTGTGTGTGTTTGTGTGCGTGTGTATGTGTTTGTGTGGGTGTGTGAGTGTGTGTGTGTGTGTGTGTTTGTGTGTGAGTGTGTGAGTGTGTGCGCGCGCGCGTGTGTGAGTGCGTGCATGTGTGCGCGCGTGCGAGCATGTGTGTATGTGAGTGCGTATGTGTTTGTGTGTGTGTGAGTGTGTGTGTTTGTGCTTGTGAGTGTGTGTGTGTGTGTGTGTGTGTGTGTGTGTGTGTGTGTGTGTGTGTGTGCGCGCGCGTTTGTGTTTGTGTGTGTGTGTGTGTGTGTGTGTGAGAGAGAGAGAGAGAGAGAGAGAGAGTGTGTGTATGTGTGAGTGTGTGTGTTTGTGTGTGTGTGAGTGTGTGTGTTTGTGCTTGTGAGTGTGTGTGTGTGTGTGTGTGTGTGTGTGTGTGTGTGTGTGAGTGTGTGTGTGTGAGGGTGCGTGCGAGTGTGTGTATGTGAGTGTGTATGTGAGTGTGTGTGTGTGTGTGTGTGTGTGTGTGTGTGTGTGTGTGTGTGTGTGTGTGTGTGTGTGTGTGTTTTAGGACACGTGCAAGTACACAATTTTGACCCGTTTTGATTCAAAATTTGCACGAAAATCGACTATGGTACCGTTACTGGAAAAGGTTCATAGCCAGCAAAATTCACTTTATAAGTTTCAAAATGGTTGGCAATTCAATCCTTAAAAATTCATA
>CM040191.1:56718188-56745688 GCA_022606455.1 Callitettix versicolor
TCAAGTATTGATTGTCCAATACTAAATATCTATAAACCAACATGAAGTATTGACTGCCCAACACTAAGTATTGACAAACCGACATTAAGTACGCGTATTGATTGTCCAACACCAAGTATCAACAAACCAACATGAAGTATTCACTGTCCAATCCTAAGTATTGACCGACATTAAGTATTGATTGTCCAACACGAAGCATCGACAAACCAACATTAGTTATTGACTGCCCAATACTAAGTATTGACAAACCGACATTAAGTATTGATTGTCCAACACTAAGTATCGACAAACCAACATGAAGTATTGACTGTCCAATACTAGGTATTGACAAACCGACATTAAGTATTGATTCACAGGTCTACAAAAATAATCTTTCTGAAATTTGATTTGATGATTTTGGTCAATCTTTATGTTTTTTGGTGTGCTTAAGCCGAACATGAGGTCAGTTTTTTTCTATCACGTAAGGAAATTGTTCAATCTCAAGTAAGGGCAGAGGTACTACCATTAAAAGAAAACAGAATTGGCGAATAAGAGTTTTCATGATCTTTTATTTATTTCAATGTTGTTTACTGTACAAAATACATAAATGAGTAGAAATAACAGCTTCAGAATTAACAGTGGCATATTTAGTTATTATTTTTATGAAAACGTTTTTTTTTCTCTTGAAATTTCTCCGTGTTCGTTTCCGGGTGTAGGACTCTTCAGATGATTCACGCTGCAGCATCCAACAATAGTCAGCCATCATGTTTACGTTCCATTTGCCCTGATACCTACGTTCCATTTCCTTGATGTCCTGATGGAACCTTTCCCCTTGTTCTTCACTTACTTCCCTAAGTTTTCCGGAAAATAGTCCACATGCGAATGTAAGAAGTGAACCTTCAAACTCATGTTGCAACCTTGTAATTGAAATGCCTTCAACATGCGTTCCACGATACTTCTGTAGTTGGGATCCTTCACGTTACCAAAGAACTTCTCAACAACATCTTTAAAAGAATTCCAAGCTTCCTTCTCCTTCTCATTCATGGTCTGAGTGAAATGTGGATCTGTGGAAAGTTTCCGGATATCTGGGCCTACAAAGATCCCCTCTTTTAGCTTTGCATCACTTAATCCTGGGATCTTGGAGCATAAGTACTTAAAACATTCACCTTCTTTATTGAGAGACTTTACGAATTGTTTTATCAGCCCTAGCTTTATGTGTAGAGGAGGTAGCAGGATTTTGTCAGAAGGAACCAAACTTCTCCTAACTACATTTTTTTGGCCTGGCGACAGAGCTCCTCGTGATGGCCAGTCTTTGTTGTTACAATGGGAATTTCTGTCTCGGCTATCCCATAAACATAAAAAACAAGGGAACTTGGTGTACCCTGATTGCTGACCTAAGAGCATAGTGAGTACTTTCAAGTCTCCACATATCAACCAGTTATGCTCATTATAATGAATTCGTTCGAGAACTAATGACAAATTTTCGTATGTTTCTTTTAAATGTACCGAATGGCCAACTGGAACTGAAGCATAAGTATTGCCATTGTGCAAAAAAACAGCCTTTAGACTTCGCTTTGATGAGTCTATGAATAGACGCCAATGAATCGGGTCATATTGTACACCAAATTGACTCATCAGACCAAGAATGTCTTTGCAATAAACAAGATTCTCATCCAGAGCAAAGTGAGGAACAAAAACTGCTTCACGGTGTCGATACCATGAAAAAGAAGTGCCTGGCTGTAATAAATTTTTGTTTTTAAGACGGGAGCCAAGTAACTGAGCTGCATCTTTTGGAAGTCCAAGATCTCTCACTAAGTCGTTCAACTCCTGTTGAGAAATAAGCTCAGGTTCATCCTCTAAACTGCTTGCTTTGAACTCACTGTGTACTTCATCGCTCTCCGACATACAGGCTTCTCTATTAGCTTCCCTATCTATACTGTCCAAGTCACGAGGGGGCTGAGGAACTGTCAATCCAGGACCGTGTGGTACCGGACGACTAGCAGATTCCAGATTAGGGTAGTTAATGAGCTTATGGTTTTTGGAATTATAGCCTTGAACATGACAAGTACAAAAGTAACAGTCATTAACGTGGTTTTTTTGCTCCCTCCACATCATTAGGATAGCAAATCCGAAAGATTGTAACTCTCCTTTGTACCATAAACGAAGTTTTTCTACGCAGCTATGACATACTTTGTGAAGAGCCCACACTTTATCTTGATCTCCTATTCTCAAGCCAAAATATGCATAATATACATTTTTTACAAAACCTGTTATATTTCGTTGGTATTTCTTAACTGTGTACTCACCACAGATAAAACAGAAGTAGTCTGGACTGGTAACACAACGACGATGAGACATTTTGTCAAAATGCACTTTCAAACCTTAAAATACGTTCTTAATCACTTTGACACAACTAAGAGACCTCAGTCAATGTGTTCACTTCAGTTGATACTACTGAACTGAGAGAATGAACAGAAATTTAGCTCCAAGTTCCTGATACAACAAGTTCAATCTCGTTTAGCTTTAGACGGTGACTACTGAGACCAAACAAGTACGTTCCTGTCTGAACAGGTCGTGCCTAGACACCCTCAGGCCTACAACATCTACTGAGGGAGTCATTGCCTACACCACCTAGTGAAAGATGTGTGTTTATAAAAAAAGAAATCGTTTGGAAAAAAAAACCTACTTCTTACCAAATTTATGTGTATAGCAGGTATATTATGTTCTATGGATTTGAAAAAAATCTGTACGTGATAGAGAAAAACGGACTTCATTTTCGGTTTCAGCACACCAAAAAACATAAAGATTAGCTAAAATTATCAAATCAAATTTTTGGTTGTAGACCTGTGTGTGTTGGATAAATATTTATCCAACACAAGGTATCGACATACCAACATTAGTTATTGACTGCCCAATACTAAGTATTGACAAACCGACTTTAAGTATTGATTGTCCAACACTAAGTATCGACAAACCAACATGAAGTATTGACTGTCCAATACTAGGTATTGACAAAAACCGACATTAAGTATTGATTATCCAACACAAGGTATCGACATACCAACATTAGGTATTGACTGCCCAATACTAAGTATTGACAAACCGACTTTAAGTATTGACTGTCCAACACTAAATATCGACAAACCAACATGAAGTATTGACTGTCCAATACTACGTATTGCCAAACCGACTTTATGCGTTGATTGTCCAACACGAAGTATCGACAACCAACATAAAGTATTGACTACCCAACATTTTTTTTATTTTCCATCCAGAAGTAGGTATTAGTTTACAAGTCTTAATTATTCAAACTCTAAGAATTGATGATCATGAAGTAATTATTTACTAGAGGAGGGGGTGCAAATGTGGAAACCCATTTTGTTTTTGTTGAATAAAAAATTTTTTAACTGTTTTTTAGCTTTAGAAAAATGCTTAAAGTTACTTTATAATGTTTTAAATATAAATATAATACTAATTAATACAAAAACTATGTATGTAAAGAATAAAAAACCGTTTTGTCTTTGTAATACTTTTAAAGTACTTTGAAAACTTCATAAAGTGCGGGTAATGTGGAAACGCCTTAAAATTATTGTTACACTAAATTTACTTGCAGAAATCACATACGTAAGTGTCACTTTCACATCCAGCACATAAAGAGTGACTCCACTCTTCACACATTACACATTTAATCCACAATTCTCCCCGAATGTCTTTAGAAAATGCGTCTCCGCAAAAAATACAAAGGGCATCTTCTTGGGTAGGTTTTTTTCACCAATTGGAAGATCCAAATTTGACTCTCCTGAAGAGATGGTTGATGCATATTACAGTTACCAGGGACCCTCTCTCTGCTGAAGTAATGGCACATACTTGACATTTACCCATTAGTTCAACTACATGTGGTATCTTGCTCTGAATTACAGTGAGCATGGAAACGTTTCCACAATACCAACACATGTACGTTTCCACGTTACCCGCACATTGGCCATCTCGAATTTAAGCAAATTATGTTGCGAAATTATTAGTTTAGGTCAGATTGAAAACTGCCAAGACCTTCTTTGTACATCCTTTTATAACCTACCTAATCTAAAGTAACATATTTATAAGATAGTTAGACGAATTTAATGCCTAAAGCTTACCTCTAAAAAGTATTGAAAAATCCAGGAAAATAATTTGACTCACTGTGACACTATCCACTGCTTGATTGACTGCTGACTGCTTACAAAGACAAATAAGAACTACTACAAATGTTTACCCCTAATCCTGCTGGAGTGCAGCACTTTATTGGCCAGATACAATACGTTTCCACATTACCCACACGTTTCCACATTTGCACCCCTTCCTCTACCTATATTGATCGTTTAAAATTTGGATGTATTATCTGAGAACATGTAAAATGTAGATATTGGCTTTACTATTCAGAAAATCCTATTATAACATGTTTAGTTAACCTCCAAAATACGTTTTTAAATAATCCTCCACGTCTAAGTGATATATACATACTATATACCGTGTCGTTATTTAACAAACACCTCTCCTGAATGAAAGGCAAAGTTTCCTGTGTTTATTTGTTTAAATTACTTTGGCAACAAAAGTAAAAACCAGCTTGCAATAACAAAACGTTCTTTGTTTTCTAAAAACAAAATTGTTCTTGAAACAGGATGTGGAAGTCAGAACAGATGCAAAGTTCTGCACCCCAACGCCAGCCCTGCTCAGGTAATGAGATATTATTTTAACCCCCTTGAATTAATCATCTGACATTCTAGCCTAATTAGCGCTGCTACGCTGAACCATCACAAAATGGAAAAACTCAAATTTTTTTCTTAATTACCTTGCTGTCATTAAGTAGGCGCTAATTATTTTAAAAGACGAATTATAATTTCATAAAATCTATGTTTTTAGTGCATCTAGTAAGTAATGTGCCCAAAAAACGTGTATTTCCAAAAACAAAATTTCTTTTTTCAAATTCGGTGATGCAGTATTTCGGTAATTAGTTCAGATTTATAATTCACGTATGTAGGGGATCTTAAACAAAAGAAATTAAGTGACCAAAACAAGAGAAAAATTAGAAAATAATTTTTAGGAAATTTTATTTGAAAAATGAGCACGTTTTATATATATACATATATATATATATATATATATATATATATATATATATATATATATATATATATTAATATATATATATATATATATATATATATATTGTATATAAAGACGGATACAGGTTGCACTCCCGGAAGACCACAGAGAAGATATCGAACCTGGCAGCAGATGAGAAGAAGGAGGCTTCAATTCTATGGACACATCAGTAGACTCCCAACAACGAGACTTGCCAACAGAATCTTTAAGTATATACAAGGTGTCAAATCAACAACGTCGTGGATCGCAAAAGTCAGAATAGACCTACATGACGCAGAAATAGACTTAAGAGACATTGAAGACAGGAACGCATACAGGAGAAAGATGCTCGGTTGGGAGATCCCAGAGAATGTAAGCCCAAAGAGAGCAGGGGTAAAATGGACGGAGGAGCGGAAAAGGATCCATGGGGACAGGATGAGGGAGGTGTGGAGGATTAGAAGGAACAAGACATGAGTCGGAGTTCTTTGCGTGATCCAACAGGGTCTATACGCAAATAATAATAATATAAAATAATATATATATATATATATATATATATATATATATATATATATATTACAAAAACCACCAAAAAAGCTTCAAGTGGGAGAACAATACATTGAGATAGTGAAAGAATTCAAATATTTTGGGGGTGGATCAGCTGTAATGCTCTAGAGAAAAAAAGCTCTGGAATCTAGGAGAAATAAAGTTGAATTAGCCTTCCAACTTACCAAGGACACATACAACAAGAAGTCCCTCTCCTGGAATACAGAGATAAGGCATTATCATACGGTAATTAAACCAGAAGCCTTATATGCAGCTGAAACATTATCTCTCACAACCCAGGGCCCACTTGAAAGGCTGGAGATCAAAGAAAGAAAGATATTATGAAAAATCTTAGGCCCCAAATTCCGTAACAACCAATTACTCCAAATCAGAAATGAAACTCTTTACCAAAAAACTGAAACACTATCAGACACAATAAGAAAAAGGAGAACTGATTTTTATGGGCACATCCTCCGAATGGACAAAAATAGACTAACCAAGAAAATATTTGACTACTTTCGCAGTAAAAAAGCCAAACCACTTTGGTTTAGAGAAACGGAGAAAGACATAACAGAACTACAAATCACTGACACTATGCTCATGGACAGAACAGCCAAAACACTAACCACGGACAAGAAGCAACGCTTCCAAGGCAAAGTCAAATCCAAGCGAACGATCCAAATCTCTGACGAAGAAAGAAAAGCAAGATCACAACGAGTGAAGCAATACTGGGCTACTAGGAAGGCACAGAACATTAAGAAGTGATTGATTTAGTACCCCAAAGTTGGGTGAAACAAATAAAGATATATATATATATATATATATATATATATATATATATATATATATATATATATATAGGCTACCTATATTTTATGTGGGTGTTTATGTACTTTAGCACGTTCATTTTATTATTTTAGTTCGATTTGATTTTAAAACGTTGCACGAAAAGCGATTGGCTATTATTTCGGGGATCACCGCAAAGGGATGCAGACCAGCTGCATTTATTGAGAAGATTTAGACGTCCCTCGCGATACACGAGTCTAACACACACTTACACTTACAGCACTACACTTACGACTTTCACACTTTACACTCACACTTACATTTAGGGAGGCGATACTAACCTCAATGTACTTTTCGCCTTAAAATAACAAAACAAAACAAAAAATATTTCGGATGAATTTGTTGGCAAGGAAAATTTTTTCAACAGCTGTTTCAAAATGGCGGCCATTTAAAAAAAATTAAATTCATAAATTTCTAATTTTTTTTATTTATAAAAATCTGGCTTCACTCCATTAACCAGCGTTAAAAACTGAATAAAAAAGCATTTTGAGTTTTTATAATCCGTTGAAATTACCGAATTTAGTTTCATCGGTCAGGGTTCATTTTCGTTTTTGCGGTGCAATTTGAATGCTTCAAATTTAAATATATACGGATTTTAATACGGTTTCTGATGATCAGAATTTCAAAAAGATTGTAGGATAAAATAAATCTACGTTTTGTAATCCGTGTCCATCAAGTCAGCGATACAGCTGCGTGCCGCGATTGTTCATTTAATTTCTTTTACTTTTGTATGCATTGTTTGTTTCGTGCACTTAAAGTCAGTTACACGGGCTTGAATAATGAGTTGCGGACAAGTATACAATCTGCCGATACAATATTGGGAGTTTAGGCTGATACTTAATTATATCGTTTAAAATTTTTGAATACGAAATTTGGGAATATAACGAATAATATTCCCATTTCCCATTTATTTTTTTTTGTGTGCTTAAATCTATTAAAAGATCGTTTTTAAAATTGTTAATTTTAATCTCCAGTATTGCACACCCACAGAAACACCTGCACTCACGAATAAATCATTTCTAAACATTTGTTGGGGGATACGTTGTTAGCGCATCGTATTTCGTTCTTCGTTGTAACGAATAAGTACATCATTTAAAATTTTTGAATACGAAATTTGGGAATACAACGAATAATATTCCCATTCGTTTTTTTTTTGTCCTTAAATCTATTGAAAGATCGTTTTTAAAATTGTTAATTTTAATCTCCAGTATTGCGCACCCACACGAACACCTGCACCCGTAAAGAAATCATTTCTCAACGTTCGTTGGGGGATACGTTGTTAGCACATCGCATTTCGTTCTTCATTGTAACGAAGAAGTATATCATTTAAAATTTTTGAATACGAAATTTGTAAATATAACGAATAATATTTCCACTTTTTTTTGTGTGCTTAAATCTATTTAAAGATCGTTTTTCTAATGGTTAATTTTAATCTCCAGTATTGCACACCTACACAAACACCTGCACCCACAAAGAAATCATTTCTCAACGTTCGTTGGGGGATACGTTGTTAGCGCATCGCATTTCGTTGTTCGTTGTGATTGCAGCTCGGTGAAACCAGGATTGCTGTGCATCTTCGTTCCTTATGTTTGCCTCAGAGTGCTGAAGGAGCAAGGAACACTAGAGGTCTCTAAAGGCAAGAGAATTCATACACAGTTTCGTGTTGGTTTCAGTGAAACTATAAGCGATGACATTAAATAGGAATTATTAATTGCAATTTGTTTTTATTTTTACCGTATTTTCAAATTTACGTCTTATTGGGAGACACTTAAATTGTACAGTAACTCTCTAAATATACTTCGGAATATCTTTTTAGTATATTTGAAAAGTATGCGAAATTCAAACCGCACAAGTCATTTCGAAAACGATTTTCTGTAGGAGAGTTTTAGTAATTTTTGTTAAACAATGTAGTTGCTTTTACGTGAAGTACACAAACACAGGTCTGTTTGACCACGTGAATTCCGAATACTGTTTAATTAACTCTTCTAATCAGCCCAACGCTGTTTGCTAATTAAACATTTCGTTTGGATTTATATTCGGCTTGCTGCTTTGGTTCATTAACGGCAATGCAGTTATGGGCGATTCAAGCTATTCGATTAATTAAACAATTACATCGCGCTATGTCATGTAGTAGTGAATGAAAAATTTATTTTGTATTTAGATTTTATCTAATTAAGTTAAAGGTATCGAAAAAATTACTAAAACAAACCACGCTGGAACGTCAGAGTGCTTTGAAGTGAAGCTTTCAATGCTAGTTTTGGCGGGAAGAGTGAATAGAAAAACGTCTGCCGAACGGAAGAATGTAACGAAATTGTGGAACGAACGAGCAAACGATTTTCTTCTTCTATTTCTGTGCCTTTATTTTTATTCCTCCTTTTCGTTAACTCGTAGGCTATTGTATAAAAACGTTGTGTAGCTTTGGTTTCGGTATTTTTCCATAGTTGAATAACACTTACACGTTGTATATGTTTATAGTACATTCGAAATTAATATAAACTTTATAATAATTGTTGTTAATATTGCTAGTTTTTAACAACATAAACTGAAATTTTATCCTAACAGCTGTTAAATAAAATCAGCTGATCTTTTAAATTAATTAGATTTTATCTAATTAAGTTAAGGTATCGAAAAAATTAAGAAAACAAACCACGCTGGAACGTCAGAGTGCTTTGAAGTGAAGCTTTTAATGCTAGCTTTGGCGAAAGGATTTAATAGAAAAGAGTCTGTCGAACGGAAGAATGTAACGAAATTATGGAACGAACGAGCGAACGAATTTCTTCTTCTATATCTATGCCTTTATTTTTATTCCTCCTTTTCGTTAACTCGTAGGCTATTATATAAAAACGTTGATTTGCTTTGGTTTCGGTATTAATCCTTAGTTTAATAACACTTACACGTTGTATACGTTTATAATACATTTTAAATTAATATACACTTTATAATAATTGTTGTTAATATTGCTAGTTTTTAACAACATAACCTGAAATTTTATCCTAACAGCTGTTAAATAAAATCAGCTGATCTTTTAAATTAATTAGATTTTATCTAATTAAGTTAAGTATCGAAAAATTACTAAAACAAACCACGCTGGAACGTCATAGTGCTTTGAAGTGAAGCTTTTAATGCTAGTTTTGGCGAGAAGAGTGAATAGAAAAACGTCTGCCGAACGAAAGAATGTAACGAAATTATGGAACGAACGAATTTCTTCTTCAATTTCTGTGCCTTTATTTTTATTCCTCCTTTTCGTTAACTCGTAGGCTATTGTATAAAAACGTTGTGTTGCTTTGGTTTCGGTATTTTTCCATAGTTGAATAACACTTAAACGTTGTATATGTTTGTAATACATTCAAAATTAATATAAACTTTATAATAATAGTTGTTAATATTGCTAGTTTGTAACAACATAACCTGAAATTTATTATAGCCTAACAGCTGTTAAATAAAACCAGCTGATCTTTTAAATTAATTAGATTTTATCTAATTAAATTAAGGTATCGAAAAATTACTAAAACAAACCACGCTGGAACGTCATAGTGCTTTGAAGTGAAGCTTTTAATGCTAGTTTTGGCGAGAAGAGTGAATAGAAAAACGTCTGCCGAACGAAAGAATGTAACGAAATTATGGAACGAACGAATTTCTTCTTCAATTTATGTGCCTTTATTTTTATTCCTCCTTTTCGTTAACTCGTAGGCTATTGTATAAAAACGTTGTGTTGCTTTGGTTTCGTTATTTTTCCATAGTTGAATTACACTTACACGTTGTATATGTTTGTAATACACTCAAAATTAATATAAACTTTATAATAATTGTTGCTAATATTGCTAGTTTGTAACAACATAACCTGAAATTTATTATAGCCTAACATAAAATCAGCTGATCTTTTAAATTAATTAGATTTTATCTAATTAAATTAAGGTATCGAAAAATTACTAAAACAAACCACGCTGGAAAGTCATAGTGATTTTTTTGAAGTGAAGCTTTTAACGCTAGTTTTGACGAGAGGATTGAATAAAAATAGTCTGCCAAACGGAAGAATGTAACGAAAATATGGAACGAACTAGGAAACGAATTTCTTCTCCTATTTCTATGCTCTTCTTTTTATTCCTCTTCTTCGGTAACAGTACTATTATACGAATACGTTGTGTAGATTAGGTTTCGGTATTTTTCCTTAGTTGAAGGACACGTGCACGTTGTATACGTTTATAATACATTCGAAATTAATATAAACGTTTATAATAATTGTTGCTAATATTGATAGTTTTTAACAACATAACCTGAAATTTATTATAGCCTAACAGCTGTTAAAATAAAAAAAGCTGATCGTTACGAATTAATATAAAACAACTGATCTTTTACTATTGGAAATTAATATAAAGTTTATAATAATTGTTGTTAATATTATTATTTTTTAACAACATAACCCGAAATTATTATAGCCTAACAGCTGTTAAATAAAATCAGCTGATCGTTACGAATTAATATAAAATAACTGATATTTTACTATAGGCTAACTGTAGTAAATAATAACTAAGCTAGGATCACGTGTTCATTTTTTTTAACAAATCAAAATCTTTCAAACTAACAATATATTCAGCGAAGATATGTTGTACTAGATAGCGTACTGAGCTTTCACCCCGAGGACCCGGGTTCGATTCCCGGCGAGGGCTTGGCATTTTCATACGCTATAAATCATCCCACCGTCTGCATTAGCCCAAGTGTGCACAAAAGTCAAACGTTAAAAAAAAAAAAAAAAAAAAAAAAATCAGCGAATATATCATTAACAAACGCTTCGCTTCTGCCGGTAACTCGCCGAGTACTGTACGTGTACTTTTTATTGACGTACTTTTTTTTATATTGAATGAAACAAAAACGTCGATTTATTTTGTTGTAGGCGAAACGGATAATTGAATATACCTGCATAACGTAACGAAATTAAAATGCATCCAATTAGTGATATTTTTCACTGACAGAATTCTGTTAAATATTTTAACGTTTGTTTGTTTAATTCGGTTTGACCTAATTTTGCGAACGGAAAATAAAATAATTATGTAGCCTATACGATTACCGTTAACCATTCAAAGCTTTCCTGTTATCACTGTAGTGGTTACGGCGATACGTTTAGATTATTTCTATTTAATTATTGCCCAATTTTCCGCAATCGAAAACGTTTTTTAATCGAACCGATTGAACGGTATTTATAGTTTATTAGCATCGGCTTAGTGTTAAAATATAGAGGTGTTACAAACATGTATACTGTATAATGATTGGTACAACTGTTTTCCCCAATTGGGTTAAAACATATAAATATTTTTTATTTTTACAAAAATCTACTTATTTTTTCAGAACAAAAAATTTACAGTTGAATAATGTCGACTTTAAAATTTTATGTCAATTTGAATTATTTTTTTTATATTTCGACAGATGGTTTTGGTATTAAAAAAAGCAAATTATTTTCAACTGTAAAATGTAGTATTTTTTCAGGAAATAATTACATTGTTGTAAAAAAATTGTAATTTCAATGTTTTCATCGTAACATACAAACCATAATGCAAAACTGAAAATGTGTTGGTGCACACACGCACGCGCACACACGCACACACGCACACGCGCGCGCGCACACACACACACACACACACACACACACACACACACACACACACTTTTAAATAGCCAACTTACTATTAAAAAAAGTAACTAACACGTAAAAAAATTGTAATTTCAAGGTTTTCATCGTAACACACAAACCATAATGCAAAACTGAAAACGTGTTGGTGCACACACGCACGCGCACACACGCAGACGCACGCGCGCACACACACACACACACACACACACACACACACTTTTAAATAGCCAACTTATTATTAAAAAAAGTAACTAACACGTAAAAAATTGTAATTTCAAGGTTTTCATCGTAACATACAAATCATAATGCAAAACTAAAAACGTGTTAGTGCACACACGCACGCGCACACACGCACACGCACGCACACGCACACACACACACACACACACACACACACACACACACACACACACACGTTTTTAAATAGCCAACTTATTATTAAAAAAAGTAACTAACACGTAAAAAAATTGTAATTTCAAGGTTTTCATCGTAACATACAAACCATAATGCAAAACTAAAAACGTGTTGGTGTACACACGCACGCGCGCACACGCACACGCACACACAATTTCTGTTTCGTCGGCAAATTACGAAATACTAAACGCATGATTATTTTTTTTTTAAGTCGAATCATTTGTATTTTCCTTATCACAAAAAGTTTTGTGTCACACTTACATTATAAAGACTGAATGTATAAAATCTTAGGTGCACGCAGCTGCCTCGTTGGCTATGATGATATGAAAGCGAACTCCCGAATATAAAGACTTTACCGTAACTTTTTTTTTGAAATTCTGTTTTTACCGTTATGACCAGCATTTTAATTTTCATTTTAAACTGCGATAATACTTGAACTGACCCGTTCGTACTGTAGTCTGCGGTCAAGTACTATTTCTTAATTTAAAATTTGAAATTTCAAAATTGTAATTGGTGCACTTTTTAACGCTGATCACTATGGTGAAATCAGTTTCTTTTAAAAGCGTTTGTTTTTTAAAAAAATGTGATTTTTACTGCAGTTAAAATTTATTTCCAAAGATTTGAAATAGCCGCCATTTTGAAACTGTTGAAGAATTTTGTTAGTTACAAGACTTGTTTTAGCACCAATAAATATCTATTTTTGAATAGGGTTTAAATCAGATCTAAAAACATTGAACACACACACACACACACACTCATATATATATATATATATATATATATATATATATATATATATATATATATATATATATATATATATATATATATATAAATCCTCATGAAGTGATATTTTATTGTCCCAGGTGTAGGTCCTACTATAATGGTTGCTCCGATAGCTAATTTTCCAACGGATATAGGATAAGTGCTCAATAATAATAACACCATTTGAATAAATTTGAAAAAAAACTATAACGGAGTACAGCTGTTCGAAGTGTAATGAAAAAGTAAAACCCCTGTGGAAAAGAGAAAACAAATGAACGAAATAAATCTCAATACGATAGGGTACTGCTGTGCCCCTCGGCGGTGCGGTGGACCGGCAGTTTTCACCTGGATTAGGGAAAACAATATCCAAGTGAAAAACTGTTTTCACCGCTTTCCCCTTTTTTACAATGAATTTCAACTGAACGTTACGCCTTTGTTTAATTAGTTAATTAACGTATTGAAAAAGCATTTATCCGCGAACTAAATAACCCAGGTAGCAGGTAATCCTATTAGTTATATATATATAAATTATATATAAATATATATAAATTCGATAAATTATTTAAAATCCAACTTACGAAATTTGCTTATCACTTTAATACGCCAACAAAAAATCACGGTTATTTCAAATATTTTTTTAAGTTAGTTTTTCCCACGATTTCTTATCACGTGCAATAATAGAATTTGTATATTATTAGTTTTAGGCTTATTGTTTCGATAAATTATTTAAAATCCAACTTACGAAATTTTCTTATCACTTTAATACGCCAACAAGAAATCACGGTTATTTCAAATATTTTTTTAAGTTAGTTTTTCCCACGATTTCCTATCACGTGCAATAATAGAATTTGTATATTATTAGTTTTAGGCTTATTGTTTCGATAAATTATTTAAAATCCAACTTATGGAATTTGCTTTAACCATGTAACAATTTAAATTTAACGCGATTTAATTTACCACCGAAAAGCCCTGGCCGTAACAGATTTGTAATTTAACAGGCTCTGCTGCGCTCTGGCGGAAAATCAGATAAGCTTTCGGTAAACCAAGAGTAATAGATTTTCCGTTTCATTCAGTTGTTTTTGTTCAGTGGAGTGGCTTATCTAATATTTGTTTCCAACTAAACGGTCCGTACCTTGTGATTGTTTTAGAAATATATAATGATGGCGCTGCACTATCGAACAGAGCCTGGTGAATTATTAACTGAAACTGTTTGCATTTAAAAGAGAACACAGACTGTATGATATTCTATTTATTTTACTGCATTGCTAAACATTCTGTTCGATTTATTCACAGTGAAAACTTGCTAACAATGTCCTACAGTGACTAAGGAAAAATTCACTCTATACACGTGTGACGTTAAAAAAATATTTTTAAAATAAATTTTATTTATTGATAATGAATAATAAGTAAAATATATTACGTTGCAGACATATATTACTATTTCACATTTAAATATTCAATAATCCTGTTCCAGTGTTTGCTCCGAAAAAAACAACAATTTTTTTCACTATGTTCAGTATAATGTAGCCTTCCCTTCGTCAATTCTACTTCGTTAATTTTAAAAAATTAACAGGAGGGACGACCATTGAAGAATGTTTGAAAGGAGCCAATCAGAAGCGAGCGATCGTATGATTTTGAAGAGCCAATCAAAAGCGAGCACGTCAGGTTTAATGTACACGTGTTGAATAGAGGAGGGGTACGAAGTGGAAATAGAAAATTATAAATAGGACGGGCCATAATATTTGTGACCAGTATAGATATAGTTTTTGAAGATGGAGGTTTTCCGAAACGCGTCAACGCGTCAACGAAAGTAGAATTGACGAATCTAGGGAAGGCAGATCATTATACTGAACATAGTGACAATAATCCTAGTAGAAAAGAAGAATATAAAAAGATTTTTTTTAAAATTATTTTAAGGCGAAAAGCTTATTAAGGCTATTATCGCCTCCCTGAATGTAAATGTGAGTGTAAAGTGTTAAAGTCGTAAGTGTAGTGTTGTAAGTGTAAATGTGTGTTAGACTCGGGTACCGCGAGGGACGTCTAAATCCTCTCAATAGTTGCAGCTAGTCTGCACCCCCTGCGGGGAAAAGCAACAAAAACAATAGATTATTTATTATTTATTTATTTTTAAGCAGGGATAACAAAATTTCAATTGTTTTCGGGATGCGGGGAAGCTATGTAAATGTAGACAATTTTTGCAAAAGTTTTAAAAATTAGGATATAAAAAAGCGATATTTTTGCCTAAAATGTATTACTTTTTCAATAATTTTACATCTGTTTTGAGTTTCGTAACAGCTTAATAGTGCTAGTTTTTGAAGATATTATTTCAAAAATTGTCATCCTGCAAGAAGGATCTCTTGTAAATTGAATTGTCCAACCAACCGCCCCCCACTAACAAAATTGCATTAATCCGTTAGTAGCTCATTTCAAGGTCACAAGTCTGGGTCTTACCATGATAGTCGATCGAATAGCTCATTTGATTAACGATCTATCTGATTAATTTACAATACAGATGTGGGAAGTGAATCAATAATTATACTGGACCTTATTATTAGAAAAGCGTAAGTTCAAAAACAAAACCACAGAAAGGAAACATACGGTACCACTCAAGTTACGGCACACAGAGGGAGTAGGTTAATTGTTTAAAATATTCACTCTGAATATGAGTATTTTGTTATATATATATATATATATATATATATATATATATATATATATATATATATATATATGTATATATATAGATCTCGTTTAAAAAACCGAATTCTTCTGTACAAAATTAAATATTCAAGAACTAAACACAAAATATGGTAAGACAAACAGAGTCAATCACTTAAAATATCTGGGAGAAATTCTTGAACCCACAGGTGGCGAGAAGGCTGCGCAAAAGGTTCGGCTACTGAGAATGAAAAGGGCTCTTGGTATAACGCGTGATACCTACAATAAGAGATGTATGTCGACGCACACAAAAATAAGACACTACAACACAGTCATAAAACCGGAGGTATTATATGCAAGCGAGACGCTAGCACTCCACACAAAAGCTACCATGGAGGGTATTTTGAAGGAAGAACGCAAAATCTTGAGGAAGTTCCTTGGTCCGAGATTAACAGAAGATGGATACAGGTTGCACATCCCGGAAGACCACAGGGAAGTTATCGAACCTGGCAGCAGATATCAGAAGAAGGAGGCTTCGGTTCTATGGACACATCAGTAGACTCCCAACAACGAGACTTGCCAACAGAATCCTTAAGTATATACAAGGTGTCAAATCAACAACGTCGTGGATCACATAAGTCAGAATAGACCTACATGATGCAGGAATAGACTCAACAGATGTTGAAGACAGGCGCGCATACAGGAGAAAGGTGCTCGGTTGGAAGGTCCCAGAGAATGAAATCCCAAAGAGAGCAGGGATAAAATGTACGGAGGAGCGGAAGAGGATCCATAGGGACAGGATGAGGGAGGTGTGGAGGATTAGAAGGAACAAGACATGAGTCGGAGTGCTTTGCGTGATCCAACAGGATCTATGCGCAAATAATAATAATAATAATAATATATATATATATATATATATATATATATATGTGTGTGTGTATGTATTGGGATAGGTCCACTCCATTTTAACAAAGGATTGATTGTGTACGTTGGCTTATCCTAAATAATCTTGTATCCTGTATACATTATCCGTTACACAGGAATGAATATAGAGCTCAATTTTTATCAGCTATGTTTTTCAGAAAAATGACAAATGTTGACAAGGGGTTGTTCCTTTGTCAGTAGTAGTTCTGACGGCACTTATCTGCCTGCTAGCAATTTTCATTCCATTCGAACATTTTTTGGTATTCAATTACCAAGACGCCATAACACGTTATTTAGCGATACCTTACCTTTCGTGTATTATTACGCTAAGCGTTGTGGTCGGTTAAAATAAGGACAAGCGTTATTGAAACTAAAGTTCCGTCAGAACTCAAAGGAACACTCATTTTTCCATTTTAAGGCTTTGCGATGAAATAAAACCAACTTAAAACAGATAAATGGCTTGCAAACAAAATTCCGAGAGAAATATAGAATGTCTGTAAGAGAGTGCAACACAAAGTAGGTATGGAGCGTACCAAAACAGCTGATTTCTAAAAGAACGCATTGTTGAAAGTAATATTTAAATTATTACTGTATCCAAGACTTAAATAATTATTGACCGAATCAGTTTTGTATGTAGAGTCGTTAAGACAATGTAGGCCATTTCTATTATGTAAATTTTATTAAAATAAAAGATTCTGATTATATTAAACAATAAATATTGCTTCAGTTAATGGTTCAATTAGTTCAATTACGATCTATCTACTTTAAATCTTTGAGCCGCCTCGGTGGTCTAGTGGATAGCGTACTAGGCTTTCACCCCGAGGATCCGGGTTCAATTCCCGGCGAGGGCTTGGCATTTTCATACGCTATAAATCATCCCACCGTCTGTATTAGCCCAAGTGTGCACAATAGTCGGACGTTACGGACCTTAAACACCAAAAAAATTCAATTACGGGTAGCGATTTTACAAAAAATACAAAATGTCCTTCTTTCCGTTTTACCCTTTTCGTTAATGTAATAATTATTATGATTATGACCTATTCTTCCCGTCAGTGGTCTATCAACTCACCTCATAAAGGCTACCGCGGTTTCGAAACTCTATAGTTTCATCTTCAGGCCGTTATACAAAATGTTAAATCCCTCTGCCTGCATTCCGAGCAGTCCGGAATGTAACGACGTACGAGTCGCGTGTGTAGCTTGGCCAAGCCGAATTTCATGATGAATATTTTAAACGTGTAATTGTGCTCAGTGTTTGTGATGTATGTTTTAATGTTTTGTTTCACTTTGTGACGACCTCGACAGAAGGATTTAACATTTTGTATGGCCTGAAGATGAAACTACAGAGTTTCGAAACCGCGGTAGCCTTTATGAGGTGAGGGATAGACCACTGACGGGAAGAATAGGTCATAATCCTATCCATTTGAATATGTGGTCCGGTGGCTATGTTACAATAATAATTGTTGAACAAATCAGTTTTGAGTGTAGAATCGGTAAAAATATCTGGCCCGGTTCTAATATGTAAATGTTATTAAATATAAGATTCTTCTTTTAGTAAACAGTACATAATGTAACCTACTTTAAGTATTTAATGTAAAATCCGGTTATAATATGTTAGATTTCAATATGGTTCGTTGTTATAATTCAGTTATTAATTTTATAGGTTATAGTTTTTAATAGAAAAATAGAAAAAGGCCTATTGCATTAAATAACTTGAATGAATGAAATTGCTTTAAAATAAATAAGAAATTCTTGTTGCAAATTGTTGTTTATTACTCGTTTTTTTCCATTAAATGCGAAAGGTCACAAAGGCTCGCTAATATGAAATAAATTGAAAATTCCAAAATGCTAATTTATCCAGATATTATGGTGAAATCAGACTTTCAAATGATTTTAAGATAATCCTTTAAATATTGCTTCCATTTCGTCAGCGAGACAGTTGCGTGCCGCGATTATTTTTATTACTTTCATGTCGATAGATTTATAATGAAAATTTCCACTTAAGATAAAACGAAATGTCTACATAAGCGTGAGTATTTGGTCACCTCCCCCTTGATCACACCCCGATACATTTATACGCACACTTTTACGACTTCTGTATTAATTGTGTTTAACGTAGCACGATGAAGACCAGCAGCCAAGGAGTGGAGGGTGGGATTAAGTGTCTTACCCTTAATGAGGTTTCTTATTTCACCCTCCGTAAAACTCAGTGGACTTGCTAATTATTACAACACCATTACTTGCTTGGCTTCCCTAGGGATAGCTGCCCTTAGTACGTGGTCTTGTAACATTGCTAGATCAGTTCCGAAGATAAATAAAGCTATATAGTCATTCTAATATTTAGCTATTGTCAAAAACCAACTACTTATACTATTTTTAAAATTTTATATATATATATATATATATATATAATTTGTTAATTATATATATATATATATATATATATATATATATATATATATATATATATTTTGTTAATTACATGTTATTATTTTTATATAGGTATTTTATTAACATTTCCATGTTTGACAATACGTACTCAAAGTTTAAAAAAACGGAAAAAATACACAATAAGTGGTAAATACCAGACCAGAACTTGACATGGGTAGAAATAAAAAAAAATGGAAAAGATTACTTAATAACTGGTAAATACCAGACCAGAACTTGATATGGGTAGAAATAAAAAAAAAATAAATGGAAAAAAATACATAATAACTGGCAAATACCAGATCAGAACTTGATATGGTAAAAATAAAAAAAAAATGGAAAAGAATACATAATAGATGGAAAATACCAGACCAGAACTTGATAGGGTAAAAATAAAAAAAAATGGAAAAAAATACATAATAACTGGCAAATACCAGATCAGAACTTGATATGGTAAAAATAAAAAAAAAAATGGAAAAGAATACATAATAGCTGGAAAATACCAGACCAGAACTTGATATGGTAAAAATAAAAAAAAATGGAAAAGAATACATAATAGCTGGAAAATACCAGACCAGAACTTGATATGGTTAGAAATAAAGAAAAATAAATGGAAAAGAATACATAATAACTGGCAAATACCAGACCAGAATTTGATATGGGTAGAAATAAAAAAAAAAAATGGAAAAGAATACATAATAACTGGTAAATACCAAACCAGAACTTGATATGGGTAGAAATAAAAAAAAATAAATGGAAAAAAATACATAATAACTGGCAAATACCAGATCAGAACTTGATATGGTAAAAATAAAAAAAAAATGGAAAAGAATACATAATAGATGGAAAATACCAGACCAGAACTTGATAGGGTAAAAATAAAAAAAAATGGAAAAAAATACATAATAACTGGCAAATACCAGATCAGAACTTGATATGGTAAAAATAAAAAAATGGAAAAAAGAATACATAATAGCTGGAAAATACCAGACCAGAACTTGATATGGTAAAAATAAAAAAAAATGGAAAAGAATACATAATAGCTGGAAAATACCAGACCAGAACTTGATATGGTTAGAAATAAAGAAAAATAAATGGAAAAGAATACATAATAACTGGCAAATACCAGACCAGAATTTGATATGGGTAGAAATAAAAAAAAAAAATGGAAAAGAATACATAATAACTGGTAAATACCAAACCAGAACTTGATATGGGTAGAAATAAAAAAAAATAAATGGAAAAAAATACATAATAACTGGCAAATACCAGATCAGAACTTGATATGGTAAAAATAAAAAAAAAATGGAAAAGAATACATAATAGATGGAAAATACCAGACCAGAACTTGATAGGGTAAAAATAAAAAAAAAATGGAAAAAAGTACATAATAACTGGCAAATACCAGATCAGAACTTGATATGGTAAAAATAAAAAAAAAATGGAAAAGAATACATAATAGCTGGAAAATACCAGACCAGAACTTGATATGGTAAAAATAAAAAAAAATGGAAAAGAATACATAATAGATGGAAAATACCAGACCAGAACTTGATAGGGTAAAAATAAAAAAAAAATGGGAAAAAATACATAATAACTGGCAAATACCAGATCAGAACTTGATATGGTAAAAATAAAAAAAAATGGAAAAGAATACATAATAGCTGGAAAATACCAGACCAGAACTTGATATGGTTAGAAATAAAGAAAAATAAATGGAAAAGAATACATAATAACTGGCAAATACCAGACCAGAATTTGATATGGGTAGAAATAAAAAAAAAAAAATGGAAAAGAATACATAATAACTGGTAAATACCAAACCAGAACTTGATATGGGTAGAAATAAAAAAAAATAAATGGAAAAGAATACATAATAACTAGCAAATACCAGACCAGAACGTGACATGGGTAGACATAAAAAAATAAATGGAAAAGAATACATAATAACTGGCAAATACCAGACCAATACTTGATATGGTTAGAAATTAAAAAGAATAAATGGAAAAGAATACATAATAACTGGCAAACATAAGACCAAAACTTGATATGTGTATAAATACAAGAAATAAACGAAAACGTGTACAATTACTGGCGAACACCAGACAAAACTTGATAGCTGTACAAGTAAACAAATGAACGGAAAAAAAACGTAATAAATGATAAATACGAGATCAGAACTTGATGGATGTAGAAGTAAAAAAAACTAACGGAATAAAACAAAACATATTTGACTTAGGTCGTAGGTTCGTGACGGAAGCTCATTTTTAAATAAACGCAGTACACTCGTCCTTATTAGTTTAACTAGCGTAACGTGTGGATTTTGATGTGTAAAAGCTGTTATTATAAAACAGTTTTTTTTGTGTTAACTTTTTGTAATACAACTAGGTAACTTATTCTGACGAATTTGAAAAGCATATTTCATATGAAAATATTTATATAATTATGTTTTTCATTTAAGTAAATACACTAATTAAACAGTTACACTAAACGTGTACAAATAATAAATAATTAGTCCAGTAAGCACGAATTGTACAAACAAAACAGTGTAATTGCTCTGTTTCCTTAATTAGGTCAAATATAACTCGGTTGTTTTATAGTAAATTAGATAAAATTAATATTGTTTTGGCATAAACTGTTTGGATACGAATTGTGATTATTCTTTATTTTATTAGCCTGCGATTATTTTTTTTTTTTTGACAAACGTATAAGAGTGAACTGACTATTTAAATAAAAACGGCACGCAGCTGTCTCGCTGATCTGATGGAGGAGAATTCCCAAAAGTATTTTTCTTCGTCTTAAATTTTCTAAAGTTTTAACTTCACAACCATAATTAACATCAAAGTCGCTCAGCGCATTTTAAAATTACAAATCACGTTGAAAATACGAAAATGAACCCTGACCGCCGTAAAGCAAATTTCTAATTTAATCGGGTTATGAAAATAATTAAAAATGCCAATTTATGCAGTTTTCAACACTGATTACGATTAAATAATTAGATTGAAATATTGAAGAAAGATTGAAACTCTCTCTCTCTCTTTCTCTCACTCACTCTCTCTCCCTCTCTCCCTCTCTCTCTCTCACTCGCTCCCTCCCTCTCTCCCTCCCTCTACCTCTCTCACTCACTCTCTCTCACTCTCTCCCTTTCTCTCACTCACTCTCCCTCCCTCCCTCTCTCTCTCACTCTCTCTCTCCCACCCTCCCTCTCTCTCGGTCACTCACTCTCTCTTTCCCTCCCCCCCTCTCTCTCTCTCTCACTCACGCTCTCTCACTCTCTCTCACTCTCTCTTTCCCTCCCTCTCTCTCTCACTCACTCTCTCTCACACTCTCTCTCACGAATTTTCCTGTGTAACGGATTTCTCAAATATTTTATCAAAATCTATTTTTGTGCCAAATTTGAATAAAATCGAACCAAATTTGAAAACGTGAGCGTGCTGAGACACACACTCGCACACGCAAGCGCGCGCGCACACACACACACACACACACACACACACACACACACACACACACACACACACAGGTGGGAGAGAAAGAGAGCGGTCTAGATCGGTTCTAATTTCGTAGTCCCTGGTTTGAGTCTTACCATGATGACCGTTCTAGAAGCTCATTTTCCAAAGGAAATTCACTAAAAAGTTACTAGTGTACGTAGTTAATTGAGAAAATAGAATTGTAATTGTGTAAAAAAAAACTTTGGCAGATTCAATTGATTTCCGAAAATATCCGGTAGACTATCGAAATGTATTGGTAGGGTATCGACAAAATAGGTTACCTACATTGAACTAATTTCTCAAGATCATCCATTAGTTTTCGCTCAGAATTTTGGTCATATAGCAATAGATAAATGATTGAAATCACTGTAACAAATTCTAAATTCAACAATAACGGTTTTCAAAGTGAAATAAATGTATTGAATATCCCTCTCCATTTTTCCCCATTCTTGACCCTTGTCTTTCTTTTTATAAAATTTTATTCACCAATTTGAGCTTATTAATTAAAACAATTTAATGAAACGATTTTGAAAACTTAGATCGGTTTTCAAGGTTTTTGATGTTTTTCGGAAGTAACGGCCTAGTTACATTTTGTTTAGTCTAACGTCAAGAAAGCAAAATTTTCACGATATATGTTTGTTATTTAAATATTTGGTTTATAACAAACATTTTTTTTTAAATTAGAAAACTGCGGTGTGTAATGAAACTACATTTACGTGCAAAATGCATCATATTCTTTCTTCAGCTATATGCTTTAACGCAAAGAAAGAGGACTTTCTGTTTTCGGTTATCTATCTCATTTTATCCAAGTAAAAATTACAAGTTTTCGTTTAGGAGCAATACAAATATTTTTTAAATATCAACATAGATGTCTTCAGACACCTGTATACAGCTGTAAGGAAAGTACGATGTGTTTTCAGAAAGTAAAGAGAATTTTAATTTATTTAACAAAATATTTATTTATTCTTCTACATAGATGTTGTCGCCTTCAAAATAGGCCCCATTGGAGATTAAGCACGTGTGCCAGCGCTTCTTCCGATCCTCGAAACACTTCTAAAACTCGATCTTTGAGATAGCCCTTAGTTCTTTCAGCAATGCGCTTTTAACGTCATCTACGGCTGTAAAACGACGGCCCTTTAATTTTTGGAAATAGGAAAAAGTCACACGGAGCCATGACTGGTGAATATGGAGGCTGGGGCACCGATACAGTACTGTTTTTGGCCAAAAATTCCCGAACAAGCAATGAAGTGTGAGCTGGTGCATTATTGTGGTGTATAAGCCATGAATTGTTTTTCCACAGATCCGGGCGTTTTTGAACTTGTATGTAGTACTCCTTACTGACTGTTTCACCTGGTGGCAGGAATTCATGATGCACTATGCCTTTAATATCGAAGAACACAGTGAGCATAACCTTCACGTTCGACTGTACTTGTCGATCCTTTTTCGGTTTTGGCGAGCCAGAATGCTTCCACTGGGATGATTGAGCCTTAGTTTCTACGTCATATCCGTAAACCCATGTTTCGTCACCTGTTATAATACGTTTCAGTAATTCTGCATCGTCGTTGACTTCATTTAGTGACACCTCAGCAACTTCTATTCGCTGTTGTTTTTGTTCAAAATTCAACAATTTTGGAACGAATTTTGCTGCCACACGTTTCATACACAAAACACTGTAAAAAATGTCATGACACGATCCAATCGATATGCCAACATCATCAGCAACCTCTCTAATTGTGATTCGGCGATTTTTCATAACAATTTCTTTCACTTTTTCCACGTTTTCATCGGTTGTTGATGTACTGGGGCGTCCTGGGTGTTCGTTATCTTCAACGTCTGCACGGCCTTTTTGGAAATGCTTATACCATTCGTAAACTCTTGCTTTCCTCATAGCGGACTCACCACAGGCTTTGTTAACATTTCACGCACTTTGTTACACTTTATTCTATTTTTTACGAAAAATTTGATACAAATTCTTTGATACATTTCTTTTAATAAACGAAAATCGACGATCTCATAAAAACACGTGTAACCTTAGTGGCTATCACAGACAAAGTGAACAATGAAAACTGCTGAAAGTTTTATCATACTTCAAGGGCGTGTATACCAACACAATAAAATAAAATGTTTGACAATCGGACTCTCTAAGGCCGCGAAAATTAAAAATTCTCGTTACTTTCTGAACACAGCTCGTATGGTAACGTCTTAATTATAAACTAAAAATGAACAGGTGTTTCGAAACAGAAATAAATGTAATTAAATACAGTTTAAGCGTGATGTATATGCAAATCTACAGGGAAAAAATGTAATTATACCCAGCAGGATAATAATGAAATGAACTTCAAGTGGGTACGAAAATTTCAAACTCACCAAGAAGTGATTCTTTTCTTACCGTAAATAATTGCATTTAATTCTAGAGATTCCCGTCTATTTTCAGATATTAAGTCGTTTCCAGAATTTTTGAATACCCTGTATAGTCAGAAATAAAAGGAAATACAGCCTTGTTTTTCAAAATGTTTTCATTAAATAGTAGTCGTTAATTAAGATTACTAACTCAAACCGGTGTGCAAATTCTTGCAAAAGGAAGTCAAAGTTCAATATTAAATTGGAGGAAATGGAAGAGGGGAGATTGTAATTCATTTGTTTAAATTTGAAAACCGTTTACTGTTTTGAATGTCTTGTTTGTAATCTGACAAACAATTTGGATAAATTAGTGCGATAAAGATAGTAAAACTGGATTTTTTTTAGAATAAAACTGGGTTTTTGTTGAGAGTAAAACTGGATTTTTTTATGAGTAAAACTGGATTTTTGTTGAGAGTAAAACTGGATTTTTCTTGAGAGTAAAACTGGATTTTTGTTGAGAGTAAAACAGGATTTTTGTTGAGAGTAAAAGCGGATTTTTGTTGAGAAAAAACTGTATTTTTTGAGAGTAAAAGTGTATTTTTGTTGAGAGCAAAACTGGATTTTTGTTGAGAGTAAAAGTGGATTTTTGTTGAGAGAAAAACTGGATTTTTGTTCAGAATAAAACTTGATATTTTTTCAGAGTAAAAGTGGATTTTTGTTTAGAGAAAAACTGGATTTTCGTTCAGAATAAAATTGGATATTTGTTCAGAGTAAAACTGGATTTTTGTTTAGAGAAAAATTGGATTTTTGTTCAGAATAAAACTGGATTTTTGTTGAGAGCAAAACTGGATTTTTGTTGAGAGCAAAATTGGATTTTTGATGAGAGTAAAACTGGATTTTTGTTTAGAGTAAAACTGGATTTTTGTTGAGAGTAAAACTGGATTTTTGTTAAGACCAAAACTGGATTTTTGTTTAGAGAAAAACTGGATTTTTGTTGAGAGTAAAAGTGGATTTTTGTTTAGAGAAAAACTGGATTTTCGTTCAGAATAAAATTGGATATTTGTTCAGAGTAAAACTGGATTTTTGTTTAGAGAAAAACTGGATTTTTGTTCAGAATAAAACTGGGTTTTTGTTGAGAGTAAAACTGGATTTTTGTTAAGACCAAAACTGGATTTTTGTTTAGAGAAAAACTGGATTTTTGTTCAGAATAAAACTGGGTTTTTGTTGAGAGTAAAACTGGATTTTTGATGAGAGTAAAACTGGATTTTTGTTGAGAGTAAAACTGGATTTTTGTTAAGACCAAAACTGGATTTTTGTTTAGAGAAAAACTGGATTTTTGTTCAGAATAAAACTGGGTTTTTGTTGAGAGTAAAACTGGATTTTTGATGAGAGTAAAACTGGATTTTTGTTGAGAGTAAAACTGGATTTTTGTTAAGACCAAAACTGGATTTTTGTTTAGAGAAAAACTGGATTTTTGTTGAGAGTAAAAGTGGATTTTTGTTTAGAGAAAAACTGGATTTTCGTTCAGAATAAAATTGGATATTTATTCAGAGTAAAACTGGATTTTTGTTTAGAGAAAAATTGGATTTTTGTTCAGAATAAAACTGGATTTTTGTTGAGAGCAAAACTGGATTTTTGTTGAGAGCAAAATTGGATTTTTGATGAGAGTAAAACTGGATTTTTGTTTAGAGTAAAACTGGATTTTTGTTAAGACCAAAACTGGATTTTTGTTTAGAGAAAAACTGGATTTTTGTTGAGAGTAAAAGTGGATTTTTGTTTAGAGTAAAACTGGATTTTTGATGAGAGTAAAACTGGATTTTTGTTAAGACCAAAACTGGATTTTTGTTTAGAGTAAAACTGGATTTTTTTCGGGAAGCAATTGAATATTAGAAACTTTATGTAGTATTTTTACAGATTTCCTATTTGAAACTGGTTTTCAACTACCGCGCTATGTAGACAGAAACGTACAAATAAATCAGTTATGTTGGTACTGTAAATCTGCCCAGGAGAGCGCGGGATAGTTGACCGACTGGGCCAGCATTTAACACAGCGTGAAATTAACTTTTCCAGCTGACTGGGAGTAAAAGGCCTGCGGAGTGGTACTGTAACTTCATTGTCATTAATAATTCAAATCGAATGTAAAGAGTGAAGTGCAGTTTTACTATTGATATTCATCAATAGTACACAAAAAGTCTCAACACGCAGCTGTCTCGCCCACGCGTTTAAAGCAAATTTCCCAAAGTACTTTCCTTTATCTTAACCGTTCCACAATCATAATAAACACTAAAATGACCATATTCGAGGGTTGTCCGTAAAGTAAGGTTCCCAAGACGCTATAGTCGCTGCGAACGTTGTTACGTCTGATC
>CM040191.1:56753188-56783188 GCA_022606455.1 Callitettix versicolor
TTTGTTAGGCTTAATTGTAATTGAAAGCAACCTTACTAGAATGGTGAAATCCTGGTCTTTGATAGTAAAAAGAGTCCTTCTATAAGACATTTTGAGAGAAAGTTAAAATTCATAAATAAATATTTATAAGCACCCCGAAATGGCGCAATTATAATTGCAAATGAGAAAATGTAGACAATTTTGGTTAACATTTACTTTGATAGTGGCTCGTTTGGTGTTTTTAATAAAATTTAATAATTTTAAATATTATTATTAAGTAAAAATTAATATTACACTTGCGTAAAATGACGAAACAGTTGTGATTTTAAATTGCCTCCAATTTGAAATGGATAAATCTTTTTTGCTGTGTGGCAAATTTTGTTAAAACTATTTTAGAACGAAAATAATATTTTTAATTTAGATTTCCATGTTTTAATTTTCATTCGTTTACGTGAAACTCGGACGCTAATAGGGCGTGGTCGATGTGGTTTAGTCACCGGCCACCCTGCTAACTGGTCACCTCAAGATTGTAGGCTCGAGACTGCTGTTACCTTATTACCGCCTTTAATTCTTCCTCCTAATTAGTCTGTCGTAAAGTATGGAGGGAATTAATTATATTAGTTAAAAAAATTCGTTCTCTACCTACAGCTACTCCACGATTTTTTTAAAATTTTAATGTATTTGAATCGATTTATATATTAACTAAAATTGCAATTTTTTTTCAGGGTAAAATTTCAAATGGCGCCTGATGATGTAAGTCTTGTAATCCGAAACTACAATAATGGAAAACAGTATCTAAAGAACCTAGGGTTAATAGAATACAGGTAATTTTTATTATTAATATTATTATTATTGTCATTATTTATTAAAAAAATAATAAGGTTTTTTTACACTGTTAAACAATAAAGTTTTAATAATTAACTTTATTGCGCAAAGTACACTCCATGCTTAAAATTTTCCTAAATCAATAAGTTTTAACATAAAAGTCAAATAAAAAACTAATAATCTTTGTAAAGAAGAATTTCAATCGAGCTTCCTACTGAGACGCTAGTACTGACAAAGCAACATTTAATCTCTGCAGGGGTTGCAAACACCCCCCGACACCCTTATCTTGATCACACCACCACCTCGTTGCTACATGTCCTTTGTTCATTGTTTCTTACAAAACCACTGAATTTCAGTAATACAGAAGCAACGCAGGTTTTAATTTTCTCTTTAAAGGTATTTTGTCTGGGCCTTGTTATCAGCAAAAAAAAGTATTTAACTTAATCTACAACACTTAGTGAGTTATTAGAATACGTAAAGTCTAAATTACAAATTACGAACATTACTGATGACAAACGCAACGGAACCGGAAACAAGGATGTCTTAAGAGTTTTAGCCTTTTAAATGTTCTTAAAAAATTACCTAGAATGTTAGAAAAAATTGAAATGCGTGAAAAGTGACATATACGGAATAGTCATAAATATTTCGATATGTCTGATATCTTAAATGTCCTATTCAGATTGAAGCAAAAAATTCTAAAATTTACAGCTTTTGCTCTTTATGGCTCAAAAACGCTAAGTTTTTTAATCGCTTTGGCATTTTCGGCTTCAGCGCAAAATGCCCTTTAAATCTGACACCCCAACCGAAATAGCCGGTATTTTAACCCCCTTTGAAAGTACTTCTTTTTATATTATTCTTCGTTTCTGCTAGCATTATTATTGTCACTATGTTCAATATAATGATCTGCCTTCCCTAGCTTCGTCAATTCTACTTTCGTTGACGCGTTTCGGAGAACCTCCATCTTCAAAAACTATATCTATACTGGTCACCAATATTATGGCCCGTCCTACTTATAATTTTCTAACTATCTTAAACTAAAAATCTTAAAATTTTCAAAAATTAACAGGAGGGACGACCGTTGAAGAGAAAGTTTGAAAGGAGCCAATCAGAAGCGAGCGAAAACGTATGAATTTAAAGAACCAATCAGAACCAATTTAGTTTGAACTATACTCAATATATGGTTTGTATAATTGTATACTTAATATATACTCAAAGTATAGATATAGTTTTTGAAGATGGAGGTTCTCCGAAACGGGTAGTAGAATTGACGAAGCTAGGGAAGGCAGATCATTATACTGAACATAGTGCCCTTTGAAAGTGTTCACTCCTCTATAATTTCCTCTAGTCACCGCAATTTTCGAGCAGCTATGTTAAAAACAGTAGTTTTATTTCAAGCTGTTCTGGTAGAGTCTGTAACAGTTTTAAGTAATTGATCCTTTATCTCGTTATCGTGCTTGCAAATGTCATGGCGTACAGAAGAAATTTTAAAACCTGTTTGGAACTCTACCCTGGGCATATACACGAAATTTTATTTTTGATGAAATTTCAAAGACTTTAAAATATTTTCTAGTAAAAACAATACACTCTTTCGTACTTGATTGCGAAAAGCATAATAATGCAGATTAATATCGCTACGATATTGAAATTACAGTTTAAAAATAGCATAGTATCGTTATAACCTCGTATCATGATATCGTTATTGCGTGGTATCATAGTAGCGTTATAGCGTGATAGCATGGTTGTGTGGTAGAATTATAGCGTGTTATTATTATGGTTGTGTTGCAGCGTTCTAATGTGGTAGCATAGTAGCGTTATAACTCAGTAGCATGGTAACTTTATGATGTGGTATCATCTTAGCTTGATATCACGGCAGCGTTATAGCGTGGTAGCGTTTTTCTGTGGCAGCGTTATAGTGTGGTTGCATAGTAGCGTTATAACGTGGTAGCTTGGTGGCGATATAGCGTGATATCATGTTTTAGTGTGATAGCAAGGTTGCGTGATAGCAAGGTTGCGTGATAGCGTTATAGCTTGGTAGCGTAGCCGCCTCGGTGGCCTTGTGGATAGCTACTAGGCTTTCACCCCGAGGACCCGGGTTCGATTCCCGGCGAGGGCTTGGCATTTTCATACGCCGTATAATCATCCCATCGTCTGCATTAGCCCAAGTGTGATCAATAGTCGGACGTTAAACACCAAAAAAAAAGCTTGGTAGCGTTATAGTGCGGTAGCATAATAGCGTGGAATTTTTATTGCTTTGGCAAGCCTGCTGCGTGATGCGATTAATATGTTCTCAAAAATAATAACATAGAAATTGTTAGGGCAGAGGAGAGGAAAGGGGGTGTATGATTGGTTACCTTAGAACGATAAATCGTTTAAATACTTACTATTTAAATGTGGGTAAAAAACGTGATTTTGTTTATTTTTGTTTGTAGTGCTTTTTGATAAAAATTGTATCAATAAAATTTCCTACAATAATGTGTTTCTTTAAATGTAAAATGTGATGATAAGTAAGGCAGAGTAGCTACGAAATGCGGCGCTGATCGGAGCAGACTGGGCATTCAAAAACTAACCTATGTAAGTGCGGCCACTGAAGCGTAACGGAACTGAGCGGAGTCAAGCGGCGTCGAATGGCTCCGCTTCTCTGTCAGTGGCCGCGCTTCGTTAAAAACAATAAGTTCGGTTTTGAATGCGTTGTCCGCTCCGCTTAGCTCAATTCTGCTCTGCATTTGGTGATTATTCTACCTTAATTAGAAAACAAATAATTCGCTTATAGTTGAGTTGTATTTATGTTTTTTAAAGCATGTTTACATAATTACGTAATTATGAACCTAATTTGGATTGTCGTAATGAAATTAAATGCGTTATTTTAATTATCGTACTTATTGAATTATTAACATTTCCAATTAATAATGCCTCTTTAATAACAAACACAAAAACATACCTAATAAATATATGTAATAATTAAACTCATATGATATGCAAATACAATTTAACTTTTTTCTAATGAACAAACAAACAAATTTCTAAGATATTCAAACAAAATTTTTGTAAATTCTCTTTGGTTAAAAATGTGAATTAATTTACTGGCTACGTTTTTAACGAATGTGTATTATTTTATCATATCTACATTAAAATAACTATTTAAAGAAATGAATATTTGTAATACATCACTTTTTTTAAAACGGAGTATAAAGTATAAAATAATTTCACCTAGCCCCAGGCATGCTCTGAAAAGTTTTTATTCCAATTTTTTAATATTTATGATAATAGTTGTAAGATTTAAAACGAAAACGTAGGGAGCATCCAATAGGTCCTCCATTGGAGGACAAGTAGGCGTTGGAGCTACTTGTCCTCCATTGGGTATTGTAACATTTAATTTATTTCACTGCTACCACGTTTTAAATTTTACAAGTATTTTCATAGCTGTTGAAAATTCGCGACCACAAAAACGTGAGGTCTTTTTTACGGGAGTAGGAAAAAATGTTTTATAGGCTTACTTTTTAGCCTGTTTTAAACAAAAAGTGTTATAATGAAAATTTTACTTTTTATAATAATTATTTTCTACTTTTTAGTCATAACATATAAATTTGTTTTCCTAAAAAATTATATATATTATTTCTCGAGTCAACATCCCTTTTTCTCAGCACATACTATTAGTACAGGCATAATTGAGGTATCTTTAGAAAAATTTTTTAACCGGCTTCTGACAATGCAAAATTATTTTGCGCTAAAACTGTTTCTAAAAAAAATTAACACAAAATACACTATTAACTGTTATGGGCAAAACGGCATCATGAATGCGCATGCGCGGCATCACAAATCAGACAATAGTTTGTATATTTTACGAAGCTAACTTATTAATCACGAATAGACAGTCCATTTATAATTGCCACTATTTTTCATAACGTGCTTAAAACAATTTCAATATTTACTTAAAAGTCATTAAACTTATTGGTTATGTGGTCCTACTGACAATTCACTATCCTTGCTTCTCATACAAGCTGGAACAAGCATTTCGAATATCAAACATATGTTTTGGACACTGTTTTTAAACAAATTTGTGATTTCTCCTTCCAACGTGCATTTATAAATTTATTGTTAATCGATCGTTTTTCGATGTATTTTTTAAACATGTTTTTCCTTGCTTCCAACTACAATCCTCACCCCAACGACTATTCTTATTCAAAAGGCTGTGTTTACTTAAAACTTTAATTGTGCTAAATTCGCACGGACCCGTTGGTAAAATAAAAAAAAACAATATTAGTTTTATAGGTTTTTATTTTCGCTATTAAAACAAATTATTTCCAGCAGGTTCTTAGTTACCAATTTAAAATATACGAGGTGTGTTCAGAAAGAAACGATAATTTTTAAATTTCGCAGGCTTGGAGAATCCGATTTTCAAACATTTTTTTTGTTATGTTGGTATACATGCCCTTGAAGTATAATAAAACTTTCAGATGTTTTCATTGTTGACTTTGTCTGTGACAGCCGCTAAGGTTAGACGTGTTTTATGAGCTCGACGATTTTCGTTTGTTAAAAGAAATGGATCAAAGAATTTGTATCAAATTATGCGTAAAAAAATGGAATAAAGTGTAACAAAGTGTGTGAAATGTTAACAAAGGCCTATGGTGAATCTGCTATGAGTAAAGCAAGAGTTTACGAGTGGTATAAGCGTTTCCAAGAAGTCCGTGAAGACGTTGAAGATGACGAACGCCCTGGACGCCCCAGCACATCAACAAATGATGAAAACGTGGAAAAAGTGAGAGAAATTGTTATGAACAACCGCCGAATCACAATTAGAGAGGTCGCTGATGATGTTGGCATATCGATTGGATCATGGCATGATATTGTTTCCAATGTTTTGTGTATGAAACGCGTAGCAGCAAAATACGTTCCAAAATTGTTGAATTTTGAACAAAAACAGCGGTGAATGGAAGTTGTTCAGGAGTCACTAAACGAAGTCAACGACGATGCAGAATTACTGAAACGTTTTCTGCACAGGTGACGAAACATGGGTTTACGGATATGACGTCGAAACTAAGGCTCAATCATCCCAGTGGAGGCATTCTGGCTCGCCAAGACCGAAAAAGGCTAGACAAGTGCGGTCGAACGTGAAGGTTATGCTCACTGTGTTCTTCGATATTAATGGCATAGTGCATCATGAATTCCTGCCACCAGGTGAAACGGTCAATAAGCAGTACTACCTACAAGTTCAACTCCGTTTACGTGAAGCAATCCGAAAAAACGCCCGGATCTGTGGAAAAACAATTCATGGCTTTTGCACCACGATAATGTACCAGCTCACACTTCATTGCTTGTTCGTGAATTTTTGGCCAAAAACAGTACTGGCCTCTATATTCGCCATTCATGGCTTCGTGTGACTTTTTCCTAGTTCCAAAAATAAAGAGAACCTTAAAGGGCCGTCGTTTTACAGTCGTAGATTACATTAAAAGCGCATCGCTGAAAGAACTAAAGGCTATCTCAAAGATCCATTTTGAGAAGTGTTTCGATGATTGGAAGAAGCGCTGGCACAAGTGCATAATCTCCAATGGGGACTATTTTGAAGGCGACAACATCGATGTAGAAGAATAAATAAATATTTTGTTCAAAAAATTAAAATTCTCGTTACTTTCTGAACACACCTCGTATTACTCATTTATGTTGCTGGAGATCGTAGCTGCCTCCTTCGTTATTACTCCATTGCAAGTTGTTTTGTGCAATCCATCTTCTATATTCTTAATCCGTCTAATGATCTGTTACTACTCAATACGGTACATACCTGTTAGCAAACAATGCAGATAAGAAATATACAATAGCACGTGGCCTACTGTACGAGTATATCCTTGCGTTTTATGCACTCTACAGTCCCAGCACAGTATTAATTATTCGTAACTGTGTTTGTTCGACTGTTCCATGCTTTCGTAGTACCGGGAACTGTATTGATTTTGGCTTGATCAAATGAATTCCATCTGCGACAAAATCGATACGAACAGACGGAATGTCGGAATAAAGGCCAAACAATTCCAGCGTCCATCGCACTGTGTTAATATTTGTGTGAAGCGTTACACTCGCTCCGTTGAATATGTTCAACTCCTTTTGTAATCGTCCAGTCTTGCCGATATCGCCTGACACAATGAATGAATCCATGTTTACATTGCCGGCATTTCTTGTCGCATTCACTAGCTAGAATTGTCGATTGAGCTAGAATTCTAAAAATTCGCACGTCCTTGTTTGATGACGGCTGCGTTGTGTGCATCGATTTTCGCACGAGTGGAGTGTATGCGAATTGCTTTATCCAAAGCGAAACCTTCAGATGCCTCTGTCATCGCTATTGATATTAATATAAGGAAATGTGGAGCTCACCGACATATAGAGCATTCTTGACATATAGTCTTCAAGTGAGCATTGCATCGATTACAAACCGGAAAATCATTTTTAGCGGCAAGATCCGGTGGCAGTATGGCTTTAATGAAATCAAACGATATTTAACTTTTTATTGAAGTTACTGGAACTTCAACATATTTTGCTCATAATATGCACAGTTTACTGAAGCGTCGATCGACACGCTGTGTAGATGTATTGGGTTCGCGCCGATAAACAGACAAACTAACAAACTGGCAGACACTAATATTGCATTGTCATCAAGTTTTGAACTACGTTCAATGTTTCAAGTCTCTAACTAATCGGGACGATTGTTTAAAATCGATCGCAACATTTGTACCGTACAGACACTCCGACAAAAAAGTGAGTTAATGAAAAGGTAGTAAAAAAACAAACTCTTTTTTTATGAATAATATTTTATAAATTGGTATCATTTGTTTATTATTGTAAATTATATACTGAAAAAGTAATTTTGAGTATAACTTTGTATATTGATCAAAATGCATTATTAGAAAGGTTTTGTTTTAATTGACAGTGCGAAGAGGCTGTGTTTCAACTCGACCGTTCTGTTCTGTGTGTTTGTTACGCAGTTTTCGACCAAAAGCAAAAACCAATTGACCAGTTTTGACAGATTTTTTTTCGAAATTTTGTACAAGTTACTTTGTATAAAGCTCGAAATATTATGTAGCTAAGGTTTTTTCAACCAGTCACTTACGTTTCAAGATGACTGCCTCTAATTTAACGATAGCGTGTATGCAGTTTAGGTGGCAACCAAATGCGGAGCGGAGTTACGCTGAGCGGAGCGCACTATGCTTCAAAACCTAACCTAACATTACAGTTTTTAATGTAAGTACGATCACTGAAAGCTTAGCGGAGTTGAGCGGAATGAAATGGCGTCTCTGGATTTCATTTCGCGTAGCTTTTGACTAGGTTTTTTGCGAAATACCTCCGCTTTTCCCCACCCCGTTGACCACGCCTCCAAATTTAATATTTTTCGTTACCTAAGTTACCGATGTCTAGGTTACGGTTTTCAAACGTAGTAATTTCCTGAATCAGTTACAGTAGGCCTAAGTATTTAGATTTAAAAGTTACAAAACGCGCTCTTTGAACTGACTGAACTCCGCTTCTGGTTGCCGTTCATCTTCATGCGGCTCAGCTCAGCGCAGCTCCGCTCTGCATTTAGTGGGCGCCCGTCCTTAAATGTTTTGACCGATTGTTTTGAAATTTATTACGAAAGTATTTTTGTATTTAGGCTAAACGACGTAAGTGTAAGATTTTTCCCCATTAATTTTCGTTGCAAAATGACAGCCTTTGAACAATACGACTGTTGGTAGTTTTGGCTAATCACATCAACCGATTTTTATGAAATTTTTTAGGCAATTATTTTGTGTAATTTTCGAACGAATTATCTGTTAGTTTTCATCCCATTTATTTCAGTTTAAAGATGTCAGTCTCTGAAATTGATCGATTGTTTCGAAATATTTTAATAATAAAATAATAAATGTTTAAAAATAAAAATTAAAAAATAAAATAAATAAAATATATAATAATATAAATAATATTCTCACAACCCAGGGCCCGCTTGAAAGGCTGGAGATCAAAGAAAGAAAGATATTACGAAAAATCTTATGCCCCAAATTCCATAACAACCAATTACTCCACATCAGGAATGAAAATCTTTACCAAAAAACTGAAACACTATCAGACACAATAAGAAAAAGGAGAATTGATTTTTATGGGCACATCCTCCGAATGGACAAAAATAGACTAACCAAAAAAATATTCGACTACTTTCGCAATAAAAGAGCCAAACCACTTTGGTTTAGAGAAACAGAGAAGGACATAACAGAACTACAAATCATTAACACTATGCTCATGGACAGAACAGCCAAAACAATAACCAAGGACAAGAATCAACGGTTCCAAGGCAAAGTCAAATCCAAGCGAACGATCCAAATCTCTGAAGAAGAAATAAAAGCAAGATCACAACGAATGAAGCAATACTGGGCTACGAGGAAGGCACAGAACATTAAAACTGATTGATTTAGTATACCGCAAAGTTGGGTGAAACAAATAAAGAGAGAATATAAATAATAAAAATAAAATAAAATAAAATAGAAAAATAAATAAAATAAAAAAATAATTTTAATCAATAAAATATTCGAAAATTTTATTGATACGAGGGTAGCTTGTGCAAGCCCCGAACAACGTATATGTAAGACTTTTTCCATTTTTTTCCGTTTCAAGGTGCCGCATATGATTTAACGATTACGTGTCTAGTTGATGGCTATTTTCTATAATACTGGTTGAACGGCAAGACCTGTAATAATTTTGTTAATTTTGACAGCTTTGAGAAAACAGAGCATATCATTTCCTTTAAAACAAATTATATTTAATAAAATATATTATATTTATATTAAATATAATATGCGTCAGAGCATATTATATTTAAAACATTGTCTTAAACTTACTTTTATCGGTTAAATTAGGGGAAAATATTTCAAGCGAGTCATAGCGCTATCGTGGAACAATGAATAATATACTATGAGGTCTAATAGTTCTGTGAACTGCTTCACTAAACTGCATAAAACTTTTATCCAAGGCGAACTTGTAAACGGTTAATTAAACCCTACCACTTAACCTAAAATTCCCTTCGCTCTTCGATACTGGCAACGAAGTCATGTAAATGCATGGATTATCACTAATTAAAAGATCAGCTGACCTCTCAGCTGTGAAATAAGAAACCCCATCAAAGGTCACTTGATCCTGGTTCTTGCAGACTTCCTTCGTTACGCAGTATTAGTCACAGACACGAGAAGTCTTACAGGTGTTCATAATTGGTTGAGAACATCACGTGACCACTGGCTGATTAAAAAAAAACGGCCTCTACGTACAGACGTGTTACAATATTAAATATTACTTACTGTTTTTCGTTATGTAGTTGGTATTTATATTGTTTGGCGTTATATTTAAGAAAGATCGTGAGTTCGATTACGTGTAGGATTGGATATCACTTATGTAGTACAAAAAACAAACTGTAGACCTCGCAGTGTATATTTAATTGTCGCATAATTGGGACGTCCTAGTAACATTGTCCGTTTATTTACCGGGTATATGTAGCCTAATATTTATAAAAAATGTTAATGGACCAATTTTACTGAAAATTTTAAGCTTCATGAAGCGGTCAAAATTAAGGATATATCTTGTCGTTCAACCAGTATTACAGGAAATAGCCAGCAACTTCATTCGTTATCGTTCATTCAGTGGTCGCCATCTTGAAACGAAAGCGATTGTGTAACCGTCTTACGACTACGTCGTTCGGACATTATACGCGCTAACGTTTTACCAATTTTCAAAACAATCGGTTTATAAGTTTGACCAAAACTGAGTGACAAACATAATGACGAACGATCGAATTTAGATGTCTTTGATATTTAATACAATATAAATGTTAATAATTTTATTTGTGTGTGTGTCTGTGTGTCTGTGTGTGTTTGTGTCTATGTGTGTGTGTGTGTGTGTGTGTGTGTATGTATATGTGTGTCTGGGTGTCTGTGTGTGGTGTGTGTTTGTGCATGTCTGTGTGTATGAGTGTGTGTGTGTGTGTGTATGTGTGGCTGTGTGTGTGTGTGTGTGTGTGTGTGTGTGTGTGTGTGTGTGTGTGTGTGTGTGTGTGTGTGTGTGTGTCTGTGTGTGTGTGTGTGTGTGTGTGTGTATGTGTGTGTGTGTGTGTGTGTGTGTGTGTGTGTGTGTGTGTGTGTGTGTGTGTGTGTGTGTGTGTGTGTGTGTGTGTGTGTCTATGTGTGTGTGTGTGTGTGTATGTCTTTGTTTGTGTGTGTGTGTGTGTGTCTGTGTCTGTGCCTGTGTGTGTGTGTGTGTGTGTGTGTGTGTGTGTGTGTGTGTGTGTGTGTGTGTGTGTGTGTGTGTGTGTGTGTGTGTCTGTGTGTGTGTGTGTGTGTGTCTGTGTGTGTGTCTGTGTGTCTGTGTGTGTGTGAGTGTGTATGTGTGTGTATGTGTGTGTCTGTGTGTGTGTGTGTGTGTGTGTGTGTGTGTGTGTGTGTGTGTGTGTGTGTGTGTGTGTGTGTGTGTGTGTGTGTGTGTGTGTGTGTGTGTGTGTGTGTCTATGTGTGTGTGTGTGTTTGTTTGTTTGTGTGTGTGTGTGTGTGTGTGTGTGTGTGTGTGTGTGTTTTAGCAAACGCCTCAAATTTAGTCCGCATTGATAAGTTAAATTCTTTCAAAATCCGTTTGACAGTTTTGGAAACGGAAGCCATTTTCAATCTAGTAAATGCACACTTGTGTATGTTTTAACTTTGATTATAATGGTAAAATTATATTTATGAAATGTCTGTAACGTAAGAAAAACATTGTGTTAAAATCGCTCCCATCACGTCAGCTAGTACGACGTCAGCTTTTCCACGAAAAGCGATCATTTTTGTTCGTTATGGCAATGATATTTTTACGCTAAAATTTTTTTATAAATGTCAATTAACAATAGTAAAAACTAACGGATAATTATCAAAGGCAACGGAGTGTGCGACTTGTTTTACATTGTTAAAAATAAGTAGAATTATTGTTTTTTTTAACAAGCTGTAAAAACATTTCAGTATACAATAACTGAACAAGGTTTCTAAACGTTGTACATTTAGCCAGAAATAACGTGGAAGCACTTTGTTCTCGGTCAATTTAAACCGCTTAGTTCTTTCAGCTAAATACCTTAGGGCTGATAAAGGTATTTGTAATTTTCGTATAATTTTGCAAATAACTCGATTTCATACCGTACTGTAATTTAAGTGATGGGAATTAATTACAATATCAAAATAAGTACCTTTATATCAAGAAAACTTGGGAATTGAATTGTTTCAATAATTTTTTTTTAATGTTATTGAGCACAATAGAGTAGTCGAGTTAGTAGGTAATTTGCTGTCGTTTGGCGTCACTACTAAAGTCCACGCTATGAATCGTTCTTTCTAAACATTAATTCGAAGCGTTTTTCAAGGATACGTTAAAGGTCAAACTTATTATTCGTATAATTTTGGAAGGTAAATATGTGTAATAATTGATTACCTTTGAATTTGTGTCTTTTCCTAAAAACATTTTTCTGCTCAGAACCTTTCGATTTATAAAACACTTACAGATACAAAACTAGGAGAAAAACTTTAAAATTCACCCGATTTATACTATCAACGAAATTTTAGTTTAGAAAAGAACGGAATTAACATTTTTATTTAAAAAATTAGCTTAAAGTTTTAACTATGTTCAGTATAATGATCTGTCTTCCCTAGCTTCGTCAATTCTACTTTCCTTGACGCGTTTCGGAGAACCTCCATCTTCAAAAACTATATCTATACTGGTCACCAATGTTATGGCCCGTCCTATTTATAATTTTCTATCTCCACCTCGTACCCCTCCTCTATTCAACACGTGTACATTAAACCTGACGTGCTCGCTTGTGATTGACTCTTCAAAATCATACGTTTTCGCTCGCTTCTGATTGGCTCCTTTCAATCTTTCTCTTCAATGGTTAATTTTTGAATTTTTTTGCTTGCGACGATATCTGTTCATTTATTATGTTTTCTCCATTTGATTTAGATTTAAAAATTTCCAAGTTCTCTAAAATGTTCATACGTCTTCCTTTTTCTGCCATATGTAGTACCTTCGTTGAGTTTTCTATTTCTCGAGGTATGTGTCCCTCTTTTATTAAATGTGACGCATAATTTGAATTATTTTTGCCGTATTTGAATGATCTTACATGTTCTTTAAACCTAGTTCTAAATTTTCGCCCCGTTTGTCCTATGTAGACTACCTCGCCTCCACACTGTATTCTGTATACCCTATTCTTACTATATTTGTCCTTTTCTTCTATATTCTTTTCAGTTTGTTCCTTATTGTATTATTTGTAGCCATTGCTACGTCTATATCATATTTTCTTAAAAATTCTTAAATTTATATGCCTCCTTCTCCTTATGTCTTAATTTAGCCCATTTTCGTTTTTTATCCTCTCTTTTATTCTCTCTTTTTTTAATAATTCTTCGTAACAGTTTTCTTATAATTTTTAAATCATAATCGTTGTTCACTGCTATTTGGAAAATTGTATTCAATTCTTCTTTATATTCTTTCCTCTTTAGTGGTACATTTAATAATCTATTGAACATGTGTCTAAACGCCGCTAGTTTATGTTCTAATGGGTCGTTTGACTTTGCGTTAATTATATTATCTGTGTATGAATCTTTTGGATCATACGTATAGTTGGATATGTATATTTTTTGAAGATGGAGGTTCTCCGAAACGCGTCAACGAAAGTAGAATTGACGAAACTAGGGAAGGCGGATCATTATACTGAACATAGTGATAATAATCCTAGCAGAAAAGAAGAAGAATATAAAAAGAATTTTAACGTTTTAACTTTACGCCAGTTAGACAAATGAGGATACTGGATCGGCGTTAACGGGAAAGGAAAAGCTTACGGTAGTAATTGCAGTCTCAAACCTACAACCTTGAGGTGCACAAGTTGAGATATGCAGCGGGCTGATTCCTTAACCAACTAGGATTCGCCGAAACTCCTTTTTAAAAAACGCTTTTAAGGTTATGTAACATATAAAAACTAAATACTTGTAGTAAACGTGGACATAGATAAACTAATATGAACATAGAACTATAAAAAATATACAATAAGCTATCAAAGTGAATAGTACTTTTGTTATTCGCCAAGCTTGAAACCACTGTCATTAGAAACAAGCGAGTGAACATTATTTCTTCAAAATAATTAAAATGCATTCACACACACACTTAAAAAAACCGTTAAAAAGAAGAAAGTGCATACTTTATATTAACGCAATAAAAAAAAATATTTTTTTTTCGAAGCTACCTCTTAAAATTATTTAATAATTTCCCTTCATAACGTAGAGGAAGTTAACGTTTTGTATTGTTGTTCTAATATAACGTTACTTTAATTAAAAAACATTATTATGATTTGGTTTCAGTACTTTCCTTATTTATAATAACGTACAACACTGTCCAGGAAAATAACAGCATTTTATTTTTTTTTATTTTAATACTTTAATTTCATTAATATATTGTGTTGCTCATTTGACCCTGTGTAGAAAAAACAGGAAAACGATGGGACTCAATACGGAGCTCTGTGTTTTGAAGGGACCCTGAGTACGTTCAGCTGAATGAGCTAATCATTGGATTGTTCGAACTCATTGAAGATACCAGTCTAGTGTACTTAAGGGTACAGTCGAACAATAGACCGCTTGGTCTCTCTTAACCTGCAAATATCCATTCAACACTGTCCAGGAAAATACCAGAATGTTATTTTTTTTATTTTAATACTTTAATTTCATTAGTAAATTGTGTTTCTCGCTTGATCTTGTGTAGAAGAAACAGGAAAACGATGGGACTCGTTACGAAGCTATGTGTTTTGAGGGGACCCTGAGTACGTTCAGCTGAATGAGCTAATCATTGGACTGTTCGAACTCATTGACGGTACCAATCTAGTGTACCTAAGGGTACAGTCGAACAATAGACAGTTTGGTCTCTCCTAATCTCCAAAAATCCATTTAAATATTTACTCACCTGACGGGAAAATTGACGTGAATAAAAGCATCACAACAGCTGTGTCCATTATCATCTGAAACATACAACATGCTTTATAAATTTGTACTGTTTTTAACTCATTATTAATTTTCAATGAAATGTATATGGGAGTTGTTTGCAACAAGAAATATCTGAATATTTATCAATTAAATTAATTTCATTTTATTAATTGTACAAAATTTTTTTCAAATTTTAAATTTATAATTTTTCCACTACGAATTTGTAATTTTTTAAAGTACATATCTCTGCCTTTCCTAGCTTCAAACACTATATTTCTTGACGCGTTTCGGAGTACTTCCATTTTCAAAACGTATTACTGTACTGTACTCATTACTTAATGTATTATTCATTACACACTCTACAAAACAAAGTTTCTTCGTCTTTATTATTTTTTTCCCAATTAGCTATTTCCATTATTTCAAATTGTCAGCAAGGAAATGTGCCCTCGACCCTTACACCACCAAAGTGGTGGCAGAGGAGTGGGTGGTGTCACTTGACAGGTCAATTCTGTAGTCAGGAACAAGGCTTACTTAACAACCCTTCAACCCTCTTCATCAGCCTTCAGCTGTTTCCGTCAATAAGGACTCGAGGCTCTGACAGCATAGTTGTAATATCCCAGCCAACGTTTTGCTTATTTTAAAATATTGAAAGTAGGTCATTTAAAACAAAATATTAGCACGATATAATTTCAAATGAAAGATATTTTTTGGCCAATACGGTACGATGTCGTGAGATTTGCACCTACATTGACTAGAAAAGTAAGTGATAAGTATATTTTTATATCGTAGAATAATTTCGCAATTTTAATGTTATTAGACTCAAAAACATAGAAATAAAATCGACTTTCACAGTTTTCAAATGTAGTTTTAAATTAAAAAATTTCTGTATATTTTTTTCTTAAATAATATCCTACTAACTAATTACAGAGTTAAAATATGTATTAATTATTGAGTGTATTGTCATGACGTATTTTCGAATTTAAAGTTGTTTTTAAAAAATAATTTTATACTTAAGAAAAAATTAATAGCTGTTCTAAAATAAATGAAATGATTTTGCTGGGAAATGTTTTATCAAAATCATAGTAAACAATTTTATAAGACTCAAAAACATGGACATAAAATCGACTTAAAAAAACAGGTTATTGAGAAATCACATTTTTCAAATGCAGTTTTAAATTAAAAAGTTTTCTGTATTTTTTTTTTAAATAATTCCTACTAACTTATTACAATCAGCGTTAAAATATGTATTAATAATTAAGTGTATTTTCATGACGTATTTTCGAATTTAAAGTTGTTTTTAAAAAATAAGTTAAAACTTAAGAAAAAAATTAACAGCTGTTCTTAAATAAATGAAATGATTTTGCTGGGAAATGTTTTATCAAAATCATAGTAAACAATTTTATTAGACTCAAAAACATAGACATAAAATCGACTTAAAAAAACAGGTTATTGAGAAATCACATTTTTCAAATGCAGTTTTAAATTAAAAACTTTTCCGTATTTTTTTTTTTTTAATAATTCCTACTAACTTATTACAATCAGCGTTAAAATATGTATTAATAATTAAGTGTATTTTCATGACGTATTTTCGAATTTAAAGTTGTTTTTAAAAAATAAGTTAAAACTTAAGAAAAAAATTAACAGCTGTTCTTAAATAAATGAAATGATTTTGCTGGGAAACGTTTTATCAAAATCATAGTAGACGATTTTGATTTTGGCAACCTGTAAAATTAATGTAAAGTTATTCCACAAATCGTCTGCTTGTGTTTCCAATTGACTCATGAACTGTAAATTTATTTTATATATTTCAAATTTGTTACGCTTACTCAAGTTATGATCCTTCATAATGATTATAATTTTTGAGCTAAATTTGATAAACCTACTTTGAGAAACGAGACCAGTTTGTTGGCTTTTGTGAATAGCTTGGTCATACGAGATATTTTTACATTATTTTGTGCAATGATTATTTTCTACCTATTAATAATACAAGAAAGTTTTATTTTAAAAGTTTACTATCTTCGTTAGCGTCCAAGCCTGAGTATTTTTGTTACAACTTTTCTTTTATGAATTTTTTAAGTAAAAACAAGTTTTTTAACGTTCCTTCTCACTCGACACTTAGCCGTTCGCCCGCCTTGCAGTACAATGGCAGAGCCGCGACCGTTTGATTCTCTACTTCAATTCAACTCGCTCATAAAACGATAAAAAGTTTGGATTAGGCTGTTTGTTTGTTTTTTTTTTAGGAAAAAAAAGAAACGTTTTTTTCCCAATTGCGCTCGGCGCACGTCATGAGTGGGGCGGAAACTCAGTTGAAGGGGCAACTAAAAGCTTTCAACAATTGTTTAGCCACGGAAGTGACGCACCCTAAATACACTTTAGGGTTAAAACAGAGGGATGGGGAGTGATTTTTAGAGTAAATTTTTAAAGTCAACTTTCACTTATAAGAATATTTTTCCTTCACGTGTTCCTTTTTTAACTGAATAAGTATGTAATACACTTTTAATAATATCTTAAAAATCGTATAGGCTACTGTTACGCATATATTTACAACGAAACCGTTTTAGCGAATTTTTTTTACTAGAAAATGAGCTATTGAACTTGTTATCATGATTTTTTTTGGTGTTTAACGTCCGACTATTGTGCACACTTGGGCTAATGCAGACGATGGGATGATTTATAGCGTATGAAAATGCCAAGCCCTGGCCGGGAATCGAACCCGGGTCCTCGGGGTGAAAGCCCAGTACGTTATCAACTAGGCCACCGAGGCGGCTATCATGGTAACATCCACACCTGGGAACTTGAAAACAGAGGCGATCTGTGTGTGTGTGTCACTCGGTCAATCAATTTTAACTTTTAAAAAACCGTTCAATTTTGTGTGTGTGTGTGTGTGTGTGTGCGTGCGTGTGCGTGTGTAGTCGCGCGCTTGTGTGCGTGCGTGTGTTAGTAGATTTACGTTTAAAATTTTAGTCAGATTTGATTCATACTAGGCATAAAAATCGATTTTGGTAATAGATTGGACAAGTTTCTTAACCAGCAAAATCAATATAAACAGTTTCACACACACACACACTGTATTTCTAGAAACAAACTGGCACCAAAAACAAATTCTATAACTATATACTTTGTACGCCTCATACCTTGCAGTTTCAAAATAATTGTTGAACATCTGTTCGATTTTTCATTGATATTTTTAAAGTAAACAAATAATTTTTATTTTGTTTTAAAAAATTATCTTTGTATAAAATTACGTTTGTAGCAATAAAAGCTTTTTCTCAAACGTATTTATTTTTTCAAAACTAATAAGGCACTATATTTTAACAGCGTTTCCGCCATTTTCTTATACATATCAGCAAGTTAATTTTTTTCAATACATGTTTGGTAGCTTTTTGTAGTGTTTTTAAAAAAATTGTTGAGGTATACGAGCACTTAAGCACTTTACAGAAAATGAAAAGCTTGTATCTCTTCGTGGTACCGTTTAAAAAGGCCATGAATGTAAGGCCATATTATATAAGAATATTTTTAGCGATCTTTACCAAATACCTACAAAAATTATTATTTTTCATAAAGCCTTTACATTAAAGAAACTAAAATTAAATATTTTATTTTTAAGTTACGCTTTATAGGTGTTTTTTTATCTTCCTTGACTACAACCCGAGGACCCGGGTTCGATTCCCGGCCAGGGCTTAGCATTTTCATCGCTATAAATCATCCCATCGCCTGCATTAGCCCAAGTGTGCACAATAGTCGGACGTTAAACACAAAAAAAAACTTTATTTTTTATATTTAGATGCATTCAATTTATGAAAACATTTTTTCTCGCTTGGTTTGACCTTAATACAAGTTCGTTTACGCAACCAGAAAATATGCGCTAGATAAATATTTATTTACGTGTAAATGTAAGTTCCACGAAAACCGCTAAATAACGTATTGAATACGTTCCCTCTTTCGGTGCAGGATGCAAGCTAAGGAATTCAAGCAGGAACGATTTACGCAGGATCCAGGATAAAGCTGTCAAGGAGTAAAGCTTTCTGAATTTAACACCAATCCGCCACGATCCTTTCCCTTCTAAATACAAATATCACTTCTCTCGTCATTTCGGTTCACTTAATACTTTCCGAATACGTTTTTATAAAATAACTAAAAACAAAACATTAAAAATGATGTGACCTTTGAAATAACGAATTTTGATTGGATAATGCATTATGATGATTGATACTTTTCTTTTGTTATTTTAGGGCGAAAATCACTTATCGCCTCCATAAGTGTAAGTGTGAGTATAAAGTGTTAAAGTCGTAAGTGTATGTGACTTTTTAAGTATCAGCTACTTTCTCGCTGATAGTATAGCTACTTTCTTGCTGTGTTCAGTTTAATGATCTGCCTTCCCTAGCTTCGTCAATTCTACTTTCGTTGACGCGTTTCGGAGAACCTCCATCTTCAATGAACCTTCTTGAACAAAGCGTAAGATAAAAAATTATACATTTATTAAAGATTTGAAAGGGCTGCTATTTTCAAAACGGACGTGTGAACGTTTTATTTTGCCGAAGAACAGAAATATCGTTGCAACTAAAATCGTTGTAAGTGTAAGTGTACCCGCGAGGGACGTCTAAATCTTCTCAATAGGTGCAGCTAGTCTGCACCTCCCTGCGGAGTGATTGATACTAGAGAAGCCGTCATGGTAAGATCCAGAAACGGGACCTTAAAATGAGCACTGATCCTGACCTCTAGATCATATATTAGCAAGCTCACGCCCGTAGTTTTTTCCCAATTTGATTCAAAGTGGGAACAAAAATTGATTTTTGTAATAGCTTTTACAAGTTTGTAAACCAACAAAATCCTTCCAATAATTCCAAATTGGCAGCCATTTTACTTTTTTAAACAATAATTAAATGTTTGTCTTATTATTTGTTTTCCGAATTTTCCTTCGTAATCAGCAATAACAACAGCATACATTAGCATTTTGAAATTTAAAAATCGGTTGAAATCAAAAATTTAGTTTGACATCGGTCAGGTTTTATTTTCGTACTTTCCATGTATATAAAAGTTTAAAATGCTAATACGTGATGATGGCAAAATCGGAGAGGGTTAAAATATTTAGTGTATAGAAAAATACCTTTGGAAATTCGCTTCCATCAGGTCTGCGAGACAGCAGCTTACTGTAATTATTTAAAAATTTTCAATCACTTTATTTTAACGCTGAAGTGTATTTAAGCTTCGTTTCAGACGTTTAACGTTATGTTAAAAGCTTTTAGCCTCTTGAACAGAATTTCCGAAGCACTCGTGTCAAACTGAGCTGTTGAGTGAAACGATGAAAAACTGTTTTGTTTAGAGAAAACATTGTGCTCCGACAGACGTTATACAATAACGGTCTGTGTTTTGTTGTTAATACCAGACTTCAAGTGTTTGATAATTACAGGGAATTTAACGGTTATAATGCTTTTGTTAGGGGTTTTTACATTAAATAAAGAGTTGTGAATATATAATCGGGACTACCTATTTCCTCGCTAACAACAAAGCTACTTTCTCAGTGAATACAAAACTACTTTCTCAGTGACAGTAGAGTTACTTTCTCGCTAATAATAACGTTACTTTATTGCTGACAACAAAGTTATTTTATCACTAACAATACAGTTGCTTTATTACTGACAATAAAGCTACTTTCTCGCTGATAATAAAGTAACTTTTTTGCAGATAGTATAGCAACTTTCTTTCACAACAAAGTTACTTTCTCATTGACAATAAAGCTATTTCCTCACTAACAATAGAGTTACTTTCTTGCTGATAATCAAGGTACTTTCTCTCTGACAAAGTTATTTTGTCACTGACAATAGTTACTTTATTACTGATAATAAAGCTACTTTCTCGCTGATAATAAAGTAACTTTTTTGCTGACAGTATAGCTACTTTCTTTGACGACAAAGCTACTTTCTCATTGACAATGAACCTCTCTAACAATAGAGTTACTTTCTTACTGATAATCAAGTTACTTTCTCACTGACAAATATATTTTGTCACTGACAATAGAGTTACTTTATTACTGATAATAAAGCTACTTTCTCGCTGATAATAAAGTAACTTTTTTGCTGATAGTATAGCTACTTTCTCGCTGAGAATATAGCTACTTTCTTTGACAACAAATCTACTTTCTCTTTGACAATAAAGCCACTTCCTCACTAACAATAGAGTTACTTTCTTGCTGATAATCAAGTTACTTTCTCACTGACAAAGTTATTTTGTCACTGACAATAGAGCTACTTTATCGCTGACAATAAAGTTACTTTCTCGCTGACAATAAAGCTATTTTTTGCTGATACTAAAGTAACATTATCGCTGATAATGTACGTACTTTCTCGCTGACAATATAGCTATTTTCTTGCTGATAATAGTTACTTTGATTTGATTAATGAAGTAAATGAAATTAGATTTTATGAAAAGCGTAAGAAAACAAAATTACACATTTATTAGAGAGTTGAAAGGGCTGCTATTTTCAAAACGGACGAACGTTTTATTTTGCCGAAAAACAGAAATATCGAAGTTATTACTAAAACCGGCTTTTGTGCCATATAGTTTAAAATTGTATAAATTGGCGAAAGGAATTTCAAATTAGACTGAAAATACAAATATGAACCCTGACAGCCCTCAGATTCATTTTCTTGTTTTCAATAGAATTCAAAAAAAAAGAAAGAAAAATAAATACGAAATGCTAATTTATATTGATTTTAACGCTTATTGCAATGGTGTAATCATGTGTGTCAATAAAAGTGTAAAAGAATTATGATTTTTTGAAGAATTTAAATTACCGTCATTTTGAAATTGTTGACGGGATAAGTGACGTAAAATCGATTTTTCGCCTAATTTTTAACACATCAAAAATTTTATGAACATCGTCAGTCATATCACGGCTCCTGGTCTGGTTGGTACCGTGATGGCCGCTCCAATAGTTCATTTCCCGATGGGAATTTGTTAATTAAAAGCTTTCTGTATTTTTCTAAAGTAGGGAAAACTTCATCTCATAGACGTTTCTATGTCGCTATAAATTCTTACAATGTTGTTAAATATTGCAAGCTTATAGGGTGTGTTTAATGTTGTCAATTTGTGAAAAATAGTTTTGCTGACGTCATAGAAATAGTTCCGTGTTGCGATTGTATTAGTTATTCAATGGATAATTTAATGTTTTCCTACTAAAACGTTTACCAAAGTGTCCAAAAAAATAAATAAATTTTAGGAACTCAAGTGTGGCATTTGTCTGGTAATATTTATCTTTAAATAAGGGTTGTGGTACCGCGCTGAGTGGTTTTCTCACTTGAAGTGCGGGCTTATCTAATTGGATGATTGATAACTCGGTAAGTGTTCTTGTCACTTTATGATTTATGATAGTTGCAACTCTGTAATTTGGGAGAAAGTTGCCAAGGTAATGGAAAGGGAGGAAACCTCGTGCCCTTAACAGATATTTTAAGCTTAACATACGTGCTGCGTAAACCTTGTAACAGAGACTTAATTTTTTTTGTTTTTAGAGCGAAAAACCTCTAAGGTTATCATCGCCGAGGCGCGACATTAATTAATACAATTTTTGAAAACAAAGAAACAAGTCAGATAAAAATTTAAAACATTATAAAAACAACAAACAAAACAATAACAATACAAAATACAATAACAACTATAAATAGTTTCTTAAAACCAGTTAAAGATAATATAAATCTTAAAACAACATACACACAAAGTTATTGTACGCTGTGTATTGGCCAAACAACAGTAACAAGATAAATAAAAGAAATATTAACGTTCCTAAAACTAATTAACAAAATAAAAACAAATTAAAAATAAACTAATAAATAACAAATATAAACAAACTTTTAAGGGCTGTAAAGGGGCCCTACAACAAATATATAAATTAAATTTTCTTTAAAAAATTCAGACGATGAAGGAAGTCTAGGACCCGGTCAACGGCCGAGGCACTATCTCCCAACATCGTCTGCAAACAGTTGCTCAGACCACACATAACACGGAAATTTTGGAAACCATCACAATCGAGCAATATATGTTTTATTGTGATGGTTTCCCTGCAGAACTCGCATTCAGGTGGGTCTCCGCGTTCCATCAGAAATCCATGCGTTAACATGGAGTGACCAATGCGAAGGCGGGTAATGACCACCTCTTTTCTACGACTTGCACCTATTGACGACTCCCAAGGACGAACAGTATTTTTAATCATCCTCAATGTGTTACTGCTTGTAGCTGCCCATACATCGGCCTAAATATGTGTATATAAATATTTATACCCGTACTTATAATATTTCATAGCTATTAACTAGTCGAAACGGTGCTTTAAATGTTAGCTTTGGCGAAAGGAGTGAAAAAAAGTGCCCCGAACCTTTTTAGTGTAACGGAAATATGGAGCGAACAAGCAAACTAATTTCGTATCTCTATTTCTGTCTCTTTCCCCATTTTCGATAACAATATACTCATATTAGGAAAACGTTGCGTTGTTTCGGTTTTGGTACTTCGCCTTAATTGAAGAACAAGTGCACGTTGTAACATTTTATAATGCATTCGAAATTAATATAAACGTTTATAATAATTGTCAACAACATAACCTGAAACGTATTATTGCCTATCAACTGCTCAGTGAGATAACCTGACAGTTACAAATTAACATAAAACAACTGATCTTTTACTATAGATACAGTAAATATCATATATATTTCGTATTTTGCCCTTTTTCAGTCAAAAAAGTGTTTTTTAAGTGGGTTCCGGCCCATCTGTATGCTGGGACACAGTGATTGATTATTATGATGAAGGTTGGCTTATTCCGTTACGTTTCGTGACCAAATATTTAATTTTCGAAAAATGTTTTTTAAAGCAGATCTCGTTAAAACGTTGTTCAAATATAATTTTCTTACAATTGAATTTGATGAAATTTTTCTCAGAAACGTAGTACCCAAACAAAATGTATTTTAAAAAAATGTTGGACGTTATAGAGGATAAACTAATTTTGTAGCTTATATGGACGGAATTCAAGCAAAACCTGTTATACCGATTACGAGGTCATTATTGAATTAATTTGTTTTTTATGTTGTTCAAATCGTAAATTTTTCATAAGCTCCTTACGTTATTTATTTGACCTTACCTATTTTGACGTGATTCGTAAATCCATATTTCTTTGTTATAGTCTTTATCGCTGCTAAAGGCGTTTTAGCCTGTGGTTTTTAAATTGTGCAAATGAACACGAAAACGTCATTAAAAAACCCCACTCTGACCTAACCGAGCGCGATATTTTTGTTAAAAAATAATAAACGAGCCCGTCAATCAGATTGAAATGAACGTTATTTACTCAAGTCCTCTGAAAGTCTCTCCAGAATTCAGCCGGCTTTTCACAGTTCATCAGTTACAGACCCGTTTACGATTCCGTAAATTTCAGCCTTTTATTTAGCCTAAAATAAAATCCGACCGCCAAACAATCAATACCAGCTTTAGCGGGCCGTAAAACCCGGCGTTCAGACTTCCGCGCGTTCATATCTCGCTATAAAACTTCCGACAGAAATAAATGTCCCCATTTTACTTCAGATCTTGTGTGAGCCTGTAACTTCGGCAAAGTAGTATTTATTGTTTGCCGTTCGTTAGAATTGTTACGTTCGATGAAAGCTAAACACAAACAAAACATGATTAGTGAATTTTCGTTGGAAAATGAGCCGTTGTAACAAAGTTTAATGACTCAACAGAATATTATAAGTTATAGCAGGATATTGTAAACTATCCACGTTTGTTTAGTCCAGGGGTCTCCAAACTACGGCCCGAGGGCCACATCCGGCCCGCGGACAGATTTTGTCCGGCCCGCGGAGAGCTAGCATACTTGAAAACTCCTTTTAGAGAACATATTTTTTATAGCAAATTAAATTTAGTTTACTGAAGTATTCTAATTTTATGTTGAATAATTATTAATATGACATCTACATTGATATGGTAATGGGGTAGAAGGTACTACCTATTTCCGCTTGTGTCCACCAGATGTCGTGTCACGTTACTCCTCATGGTTCGTACTCTACGACTAATCTAGAAATTACAGATAATGACAGGAAATTAATAATATGCAGTGTTGCCGTTTTGCGGACTTTAGTCCGATTTGCAGCCTTTTTTAAACGTTGCGTACTTTTTCGGACTTTTTTTTCATCAGTGGACTATTTCACTTTTTACCACCGGCAACAATGATAATATGGTTTTGGCCCTCGGAACTTACTGGAGTAATCAGTATGGCCCTAAGGCTGGAAAGTTTGGAGACCCCTGGGTTAGTCGGTCATTTTTTTTAGGGAAAATTACCCGCAACATTGTTGGTATCACTGATGTAGACTGTGTAATTCTAATCTTATTTTTCCGCCTCGGTGGCCTAGTTGATAGTGTACTGGGCTTTCACCCCGAGGACCCGGGTTCGATTCCCGGCCAGGGCTTGGAATTTTCTTACGCTATAAATCATCCAATCGTCTGCATTAGCCTAAGTGTGCACAATAGTCGGACGTTAAACACAAAAAAAATCTAATTTTTAACGTAAAATGTGAAAAATAGTTTAAACTTTCTGCATTAAGGGATGGGAAAAGGCATGCAGTATTTATATAAGAAATTATATGCAGGCAGCAATTGCCTCTTATTTTCAGCGTTGTGTTCAAAATTTGATCAAAAAATACGAACGTTCTAATTAAGAGTGAAAAGTTGGAATTTTTAACTGCATCTATGCATAATATCTAAAAGTCTCTTTAAAAGGGATGGTAAAACGGTATTTTGAACATCGAGTCTGCAAAAGTGCAAAAGAGTTACCAAATTCTTTTTTTTGCCGGGTGGCCTCCAAATACGGAGTGGACTGCGCATACAAAACCTGAAAGTTCGGCCACTGAAAGCGTAACGGAGCTCCGCTCCGTGCAGTTTTGACTCTGTTCTGGTTTGGTTTTGAAACTGACTCCGATTCCCCCCCACCTTTATCATGCCTCCAAAGTTATTATTTCTCGTTAACTAGATTACGATTTTAAAAACGTAATAGTTCCTTGAATCCGTTAAAGTAGGTCTAAATATTTAGGTATAAAAGATAACAATCGCTTTGTTTAAACTGCGCTTCCGGTTGCCGTTCAACTTCCGTGCTCGGACGGTCGCCCGGCCTTAAAGAGTGAGCAAGTGGTTTCGAATGTCAAATGTGCACAGTTTCGTCAAAAAGTACCAATATTTTGTTTTTGGGGTGATAAAGGATTATGGTTTGGTTTTTCGAAGTCTGCAGAAATTATTTACTTTTTTCTTGTTTTGATGGTCATTTGTATGAAATGCCACCAACGTCGGAATAAACTGTTTTATAAAAAACAAATATACAGGCATTCGTCTTTACATATAAAGTACAGATTAGTTCAGTTTCAATAACGAGACATCAGTCAATGGAAATCTAACTAAACTGGACGTGAGATGTCAGGCTGCAGTTAAGTGTGTTTGAAGCGAGTTCTTTAGACTAATGGCTTCTCAGCTGCCCCCAAAAACTTTCTGTACCTAGCAATGATTGATTGCCAAGTCCTACTTGCACTTGTCAGAGATAAGGGGCCAATTTTATTTGATGTACGACTTCGCCGCTCCTGTCTCAATTTGTACAATTTTTTTTACTATAAAATATTTTTTACAGCGTAAGAGATGTGTGCTCGGCGGATTTTAATATTATGTGTAACTGCTGACAAAGTAGACGTTACTTATAAAACAGCTCTTTCACATAACTGCTATATTATTATAAGGTAACTGTTATGATAATAAATAACTGCTACGATAATTTTGTTCCTTAGTAATGTTATTTATATATAATTAAGAAATATTATCATAAGATTAAATTTATTCTGAAAAACAATGTATGTACAATATTTTGCTACGTGAATTTTAAAGAAATTCGGCTGTTTTGCTGACATAACAGAAATAATTACGAACAGCTAACACATTGAATAACAATCAAGTATCCAACAGTTTAGTTGAACAATAGCTCCTTTGATCGTTGTGCCAAAAGCCATGAAATCCCAGAACCTGAAAATTAATCACAACTATTCTAATACATATTTTTAATGTTGATTACGACGGTGAAATAAAATTTTCAAAAAACATTTAGGATTATATTAATGATTTTTTGTAATATTTAAAATAACCGTTATTTTGAAACGGTGAAAAATTGTTTTTCTTGTAACAACCTTTTCCCAAACCATTATTTATTTATATATATATATATATATATATATATATATATATATATATATATCACTCCCAACAACGAGACTTGCAAACAGAATCCTTAAGTATATACAATGAGTCAAATCAACAACGTCGTGGATCGCACAAGTCAGAATAGACCTACATGACGCAGAAATAGACTCAACAGATGTTAAAGACAGGAACACATACAGGAGAAAGATGCTCGGTTGGAAGGTCCCAGAAAATGAAATCCCAAAGAGAGCAGGGTTAAAATGGACGGAGGAGCGGAAGAGGATCCATGCGGGCAGGATGAGGGAGGTGTGGAGGATTAGAAGGAGCAGGACATGAGTCGGAGTGCTTTGCGTGATCCAACAGGGTCTATACGTAGATAATAATAATAATATATACATATATATATATATATATATATATATATATATATATATCAATTATATGTAAATGGTATTAATGCTGTGTATTTTGTTTTTTTCAAATTATGATTAATGAGTTTTTTTCTAATATTACGTACCTTGTTATCCAAATTAACCCATATTGACCAGAGAAAATATTTTTTTAATATTAGTTACGTTTTTAGGCTATTTTTTATGGAACTATATTATGACGTCATTGCCGTTTACATTGCATGAAGCTACACTTCCTGTAGCAACTTACTGTTCATGGACGTTATCACATCCTAAATGACATTACTTAATAAGTATTACGTCATTCTTGTAGTGAATAAGTTGTTAAAATAGCTTTTAGGTTTAATTTTAGTAGGTTTATCACCCAACAACCGTACCAGTTAGTCCTTCACTATTTAAACACATGTGAAATTCGAGGAGCGTAATTTTTGTTAATGATATCTTTGCTGATTATGTATCTTGTTTTGTTTGAATAAATAAATACGTGAACCTAGCTTAGATATTATTTACTGTAGCTATAGTAAGTGATCAGTTGTTTTATATTAATTCGTAACAGCTGATTTCATTGAACAGCTGATTGGCTGTAATACAGTCCAGGCTATGTTGTTAAAACTCATAATATGAAGAAGAAGAATTATAAACGTTTATATTAATTTTGAATGTATTATAAGCGGTCGCAACGTGCACGTGTTCTTCAACTAAGGAAAAATACCGAAACCAAAGCAACACAACGTTTTCATATAATACGCGTGTACTGTTATCGAAAAGGAGGAAGAAAAAGAAGGCAGACTTTTTTCTATTCACCCCTCTCACCAAAGCTAATATTAAAAACATCGCTTAAAAAAATAATAAGAAAGAAAGAAAATCAAGATTTTTGTTATCGTTTTAGCGATCAAATATACGTTACCCTCTTTCGTGCGGTAGCAATTTTGAGGTTATGCTGGTCACTTTTATTTTCGATTTTTATCGTACTTCCCTTGCTTTCCCTGCTTTTACATTTTGATTATTGTAATAAAGCATTTTAGCGAAAAAAATGACCGAAAAGTCGAAAACTATCTACACTGCATATTTATCATATAACTAATTAGTAACGGGCACTTAAAACTATTGATAGTTGACAGAAACGATAGTTAACAGAATAGTCGACTGTTGTTTTAAATACTATTCCATTCCCTCATTTCCAATTGCAGGTCAATTTCCCCGCACCTACAAATTTGAATCCATAAACCAAAGTTTGATAAAAACAAAAGACTTTGTACTTTCTTATCAAATTTATAATTTTAAAAATAGTCATAAAATAAGGCAGTAAATAGACATAACTGATTTATCTAAATTTTATGAAACAATAAATACCGTTAACTACAATAATAATTATCTGAAGACAGTCGGATATCTAAACATTTAACAAAATCGTTTGAAACTATTTTCATTTGACGTTTCTTAAAAATAAAAAGATTAATAAAACATGTTGATCAGACACAATAAGAAAAAGAAGAATTGATTTTTATGGGCACATCCTCCGAATGGACAAAAATAGACTAACCAAAAAAATATTTGACTACTTTCGCAATAAAAGAGCTAAACCACTTTGGTTTAGAGAAACGGAGAAAGACATAACGGAACTACAAATCACTGACACTATGGTCATGGACAGAACAGCCAAAAAAATAACCAAGGACAAGAAGCAACGGTTCCAAGGCAAAGTCAAATCCAAGCGAACGATCCAAATCTCTGACGAAGAAAGAAAAGCAGATCACAACGTATGAAGCAATACTGGGCTACGAGGAAGGCACAGAACATTAAAAAGTGATTGATTTAGTGTACCCCAAGGTTGGGTGAAACAAATAGAGAGAGAAGACATATTGATTTTTTTTTTTAACTGGATATTTATAATGATGAGTATAGTGCCTAATTGCAACTAAGTCTATTAATCATTTTTAGAAATACAAATTATTTAATAAAATAAAATAAAAAATGGCAAATATTACGTCAAAAGCATTTCTGGACATATCTTTTAGGATTTTTTATTTTAGTCATATTTTACTTAATATCAATTACTTTATGACATTTCGAATAATGAGGACGAAGGATCGGCGGAAACTATCGTTACGTGTACAGTTTAACGTCAGTAAACGCGTTCCCAACCGACGACCTTGAGGTTCAGAGACGTAGCATATTTTCCCGGGGGGGGGGGGGAAGGGTCGGCAGCCATATCACGCAACGAGCCCCTCGTAAGAAGAAACCGTGATATAAAATATTCAGATGTTAATATTAAGTATTTATTAGTGTTGGCTTTTACGTTAAGTTTTATTGTTTAAATTTCACGTATCAATGCAAATTTACATCTGAAAGCGTTACAAGGTAAATGTCGTGATTGCAGAATTTAGCCACCCTTAAATTCCCCATTAAAATATAATATTTTTTTGTTCTAATCAAGCACAGTTAGCGTTTTTACTAGTATTATTTATAATAAAACATAAATTTACGTTTATATTAATAATTTGAAATTTTCGTTCGATTTTACACGTGAAATAAAAGAGTTATACGTACTGTAAGGTTAACTGTAAAGTTGAAATGTGAAAGGCCAGTATGTGTTAATGCTGCTGGTGCTG
>CM040191.1:56788188-56828188 GCA_022606455.1 Callitettix versicolor
CGTTAGGGCTTTACAGAAGATACTTTCGTACCAAATTTCAAAACAATCGGTCGACGAATTCGAACAAATCTGCGTAAAGAACGAACACATATATCGAATGACGAAAGGTCGAATTGAAACAGATTGGGCACTGTTACACAGAGTAATAGATTGGGTTTGTTTCAACTCGACAAAGCAGTGTGTTGAACCGGCCAAATAGGGACTATATCTGCAAACATCTACAGCTGACTTGGGTATAGTCACGTTACGTTTACAATAGATCTGCGCAAAAGATGCCCAGTCTGTTAGTTTGTGTGACGTTGCCCATCTTTGTTTCAACTTGACAAAGCTACCTGTTGAACCGGCCTAATAGGGACTATATCTGCAAACATCCACAGCTGACTTGGTTATAGTCCCGTTACGTTTACAATAGATCTGCGCAAAAGATGCCCAGTCTGTTAGTTTGTGTGACGTTGCCCAACTTTGTTTCAACTTGACAAAGCTACGTGTTGAAACAGCCAAATAGGGACTATATATGCAAACACCCACAGCTGACGGGTATAGTCTCGTTACGTTTACAATAGATGTACGTAACGGTGCCCAATCTGTTAGTTTGCGTAACGGTGCCCATCCTTGTTTCAATTCGACAAAGCTACGTGTTGAACCAGCAAAAGATGGACTATATATGCAAACATCCACAGCTGACTTGGGGTATAGTCACGTTACATTTACAATAGATCTGCGCAAAAGATGTCCAGTCTCTTAGTTTGTGTAACCGGTGCCCATCCTTGTTTCAACTCGACAAAGCTACCTGTTGAACCGGCCTAATAGGGACTATATCTGGAAACATCCACAGCTGACTTGGGTATAGATCTATTGTAAACGTAACGTGACTGTACTCCAAGTCAGCTGTGAATATTTACAAATATAGACCCTGTTTGGCTGGTGTAAGACGTCGCTTTGTCGATTAGAAACACAGATTAGGTAACGTTTGCGTAAATCTATTGTAAAAGTAACGTGACTGTACCCGAAGTCAGTTGTCGATGTTTGCAGATATAGTCCGTATATTGCCGGTTTAACACGTCGCCTTGTCGAGTTGAAACAACGATGGGCACTGTTACACAGACTAATAGATTCGACACCGTCTACATAGATCTACTGTAAACGTAACGTGACCGTACCCAAGTCAGCTGTGGATGTTTGCATATATAGTCCATCTTTTGCTGGTTCAACACGTAGCTTTGTCGAATTGAAATACAGATTGGGCACCGTTTGCGTAAATCTATTGTAAACTTAACGTGACTATACCCCAAGTCAGCTGTGAATGTTTGCAGGTATAGTTCCCTATTTGGCCGGTTTAAGACGTAGCCTTGTCGAATTGAAATACAGATTGGGCACGTTACAGAAACTAACAGATTGGGCACCGTTTGCGTAGATCTATTCTAAACGTAACGTGACTATACCCCGAGTCATCTGTAGATGTTTATAAATATAGAACCATATTTGACCGATTCAACATCTCGCTTTGTCAAATAATGCAGTTTTCGTATAGGAATAAAAACAAAATGGCGAATAAATGAAGAACGAATCCATGTTTATTGGGAACTTTATTTTTATCTAAAAATGATTATCAAAAAAGACGTTGTTTGTGAGAGTCTTGGCTACTTATTTTTTTCCCATTCTTATTTTGGATGTATTCTAATTACTGAAACATTTTTCGTAAAAATAATATATACGGTGCTCCACGGGAAACGGACGTTTTTGAATCGCGCTTTACTCGACGACTGGTTGAGGGGGAGACCCGCGATGGATATCACTCAACTCCCCATTTCATGCCATTTAGTCGCCATTATGCCGCTGTGGTCGAAAGATCATCGCGTATTTGCATACGATACTTTTGTAAAAAGTGGTGAGTCCGTGGTTGAAACTCGACGTTACTTCAGGCGTCACTTTCATATCGGGCGTCATGGTGAAATACTGAGTAGCAATACCATTTTAAGGTGGAATGCATTTATATCTAAGGGATCTGTTATGAAAAGAAAACCACCTGGCCCCACTCTGGATAGAGTGAGAGAGGCGATTCAGCGCAGTCCCGGCCGTTCTGCTAGGCGTCACGCTACGGAACTTTGACTGAGTAAGAGCACAGTAAAGCGTATCTTACACAAAGATTTAGGGTTACACTCGTATAAAATTATAACTGTACAGAAGATAAATGTTGCACATCATCAAGATGACAATAAGAAACCAGACTTAGGTAATCAACGAACAATTATTGGAAGAGTGGAAGTTAATTTTCGAGAAAGACTGGAAATGTGTGTTCGTCACAACGAACGTCATTTTTTTTTTTTTTTTAACGTCCGACTATTGTGCACACTTGGGTTAATGCAGACGACGGGATGATTTACATCGTATGAAAATGCCAAGCCCTCGCCGGGAATCGAACCCGGGTCCTCGGGGTGAAAGCCTAGTACGCTATCCACTAGGCCACCGAGGCGGCTTAAAGACCGTCATTTGGGTGATGTAAGTTTTAAAAATTGAAGTAATGTAATTTTTCTTTTAAATGGCATAACGTTACCTTCATTTCTGCGTAAATAAAAATTATCTGTGTTTAGAACTAACGGAGCAGTGATTTTTTTCAAAACCATCCGTTTCCCGTGGACCACCCTGTATAAACTATTAAATTCCTTTATAATTATAACGTTTTTTGAATACGTGCCGTAATACTTATTGACTTTGTAATATCTAACAGAACTTGTACCTCGCAACACCGCATGCGAAGTGCAACAGTAGCGTTTCGTTGCGCTATAATATTCAATTATTCCGAGATGAGAGATTGTTAACACCCACCTCTCTCCACTCCGCCACAGCAGCGAGCGGGCTCCATTCATATTAAATACACGCTGTGCATGTTTCAGGTTCATACAGAAGCTTAGTTTTATAGACCGTGAATGATTAAATTTTAAGATCAGAAAGAAGAGATTTCTGCTGTCATGGCAAGATGGAATATGCACTTAAGTTTGTAGCTCGACAAAGCTAGTTTCCAATATCCCGCAGTGCATTCCGGTTTTATTGTAAGCAAGGTAACGCAAAGTGAATTAATTTTAACATCGATTATATTTCAAAAAAAATTAAAATATGACATTTTTAGTAAATTTGTATTGCATAATGAGCTAATTTTAGCTATCATGACAGTAATTAACATTACCCAAGGACTTGTAATGAGCTCGGATTCTCTTCTATAAACCACTTTTCAAGAGGTCACTAAAATTTATTTATATTTAATTTCGATCACGTTCGAATTTTCGTTGTGATTTTATTGAAATCTGTTACAAAAATCGATTTTCCAACAGTTATGCGAAATCCGTTCAACAGCTTCAAAGTGGCAGTAATTCCAATTATTTAAAAATTCATACTGTCTAAACTTTATAATTTAGTCATTATCATCTTAGTAGTTTTCATGAAAATCTAATTTCACTACCGTAATCAGCGTTCAAAACTGCATAAATAAATATTTAGAATTTTCAAAATCGGTTAAAATTAAGAAATTGTATTTAACGGCGGTTGTAAGGTCGTTTGCGTATTTTTTAAAGTTGAAAGTTTTAGATTAGTACTGTCATTCAATGGTACTGTTTATAATGGTGAAATAAAAATTTTTAAAATGCAAGATAGAAAAAAATTGCTTTAGAAATTTGCTTCAGTCACGTTAGCGAGGTATCTGCATATCGCCATTTTTAATTTAGAAAATCACACACTTTTCAGTACGTTACTTTCTACTATGCACTGGGGTTACATAATTTAAATTTGTGTATAGTATAATTCTGTTATCCGTTTGCTTTTGTTTAACCTTTCTTCAGTGGATGAAATCATTTCTTTATCCTACACGTCTGCTAATTTTTGTCTGAACTTGTCTCTTCTATTTCAATCTCTTTAATGGCTATGTACACTTGTTTTATTAGCGGAACTTATATTTTCCTAATTTTTTTTTTTTTGGTGTAATATTTTTTTCTTGTTGCGTCTTTTTTTCAGGTGTCCATACAATCTCAGCCTTTTTTTCAGGTGTCCATAGAATCTCAACCTTTTTTTCAGGTGTCCATAGAATCTCAGCCTTTTTTTCAGGTGTCCATAGAATCTCAGCCTTTTTTTCAGGTGTCCATAGAATCTCAGCCTTTTTTCAGGTGTCCATAGAATCTCAGCCTTTTTTTCAGGTGTCCATAGAATCTCAGCCTTTTTTTCAGGTGTCCATAGAATCTCAGCCTTTTTTTCAGGTGTCCATAGAATCTCAGCCTTTTTTTCAGGTGTCCATAGAATCTCAGCCATTTTTTCAGGTGTCCATAGAATCTCAGGCTTTTTTATTGTTGCTATTTCTATACTTTCGCACTTCTAGTAGAAAGTCTGGTTGTTTCTTAGTCTGTATTTACGTCGTGTATATTTTTTGTACGTCAGTATAATACGTATTGTTTAATAATTTGTTTTGTTTTTTTATTAACAAAACAGAAAATAGAGAGGGGGTAAATCTCTATTTTCTATATTTCGCCTAAAAAATTCAGAAAACTTGTTATTATTTGCAAATAGAAAATGCAATGTCCGAGTGAATAAAAAGCTAGAGAGAAAATGTCACAGAAATATATTTGAAGAGAACATGACAAAGCTTCCAAGTACACGCAGTGAACCTTTCCTTTATCCTTTATTTAACACGTGAGCTCTCACGACCCTCCCCCCACTCCCTATAACTCTACAGTAGTGCTTCGTTGACTCTAAGATATTCCCGGTAAAACGTGTCTAATATTTTTTTTAAATGTGACGTATTTGATAGTATTTTCGTATTTGTTACTTTATCCGGAAAGATATTGTTTTTATTTTAACCGTAAAACACACCTAGCGCTTAAACGGTTAGTTAGAACATTATATACCTTACTTCGCTGTAAATTTTGTCCCCGCATGGGGATGCAAACTAGCTGCACCTATTGAGAGGATTTAGACGTCCCTCGCGGTACCCGAATTTAAAACACACTTACACATACAATACTACACTTACGACTTTAACACTTTACACTCACACTTACATTTAGGGAGGCGATAACAAACTCAATGTGCTTTTCGCCTTAAAATAACAAAAAAAAAATGTAAATTTTGTACATTTTGTCGAGTTAAATGACTTAATTTATGACCAAAATATGACTCAATCGAACAATCGTTCGTGTTTTTTTGTGATTGCTTTTCAAAGCGGAAGATTTAAGGATTAAATTTAATTCATTAATTAATTATATTAATTAGTTAATTAATATAACGCGTGATAATTTTCCGTAATTCACTTATTATTGTATCGGTTGCTTTAATGTAGACCTTGAGAAAACATATAACAGTGAACTATACAATGAGCTCTGGATGGCATTAAAGAATACTAATACAGGCATAACTCTAATAACGGCAGTCATAACATTGTACAAAATCATAACATTGTTTAAAATCTTGGAAGTCTGTAAGTGTAAATGTTTAGAACACGGCTGAGATTTTGCCTGGATCTCCTCAATTGTGTCAAAACTACGGCCTTTTAATATCAAATTACTTTTGGCGAAGAGAAAGATGTCGCATGCAGCGAGGACAGGTGAATAGGGTGGGTAGGAATCACTAACGTATTTTTGGAAGCCAAAGATCCCAAGGGACTAGCGAAGTTTGGGCAGGCGTGTTGACGTGGTGAAGAACCCAGATCTTGTTCTCCCACTGTTCTGAACTTTTGCGCCTACAGATCTCACGTGATCGCTTCAAAACTTCACAATAAAATTTTCCGTTATCAGTGTAACCGGGGGGGGGGGCAAATTCCTTGCGGACAATGTTTTTGATGTCAAGAAAAAGCCATCAAATTCCTTGTAGATAATGCTTTTGATGTCAAGAATTTCTTGCGGATAATGCCTTTGATGTCAAGGAAAAATACAAAAGGACAAGCACTGCACAAATGGAAACACAAGTGTGAGAGAATGGGTATACCATTAAACGACAACACCTTGTACACCCTCTGCTTTCTAGACGACCAGTTATACCATAAGATTATGAGAATATAGAATATAGTAGTAGAAAATTAATATAGAGGAGGGTGATATTTGGGGAGTTGAGGTGAAGCTAAACAAAACTGAGTACATATCAGGAATCTTCTCCTGGAAAACGGTGTAAAACTTACAAGTACGAGGTGTGTTCAGAAAGTAACGAGAATTTTTAAATTTCGCAGGCTTGGAGAGTCCGATTGTCAAACATTTTTTTTATTATGTTGGTATACATGCTCTTGAAGTATGATAAAACTTTCAGTTGTTTTCATTGTTCACTTTGTCTGTGACAGACACTAAGGTTAGACGTGTTTTTATGAACTCGGCGATTTTCGTTTGTTAAAAGAAATGGATCAAAGAATTTGTATCAAATTTTCTGTAAAAAATGGAATAGGCCTAAAGTGTGTGAAATGTTAACAAAGGCCTATGGAGAGTCTGCTATGAGTAAAGCAAGAGTTTACGAGTGGTATAAGCGTTTCCAAGAAGGCCGTGAAGACGGTGAAGATGACAAACGCCCTGAACGCCCCAGCACTCAACAACCAATTAAAACGTGGAAAAAGTGAAAGAAATTGTTATGAACAATCGGCGAATCACAATTAGAGAGGTCGCTGATAATGTTGTGGCATATCGATTGGATCATTTCATGACATTGTTTCCAGTGTTTTGTGTATGAAACGCGTAGCAGCAAAATTCGTTCCAAAATTGATGAATTTTGAACATAAACAGCGGCGAATGGGATTTGCTCAGGAGTCACTAAATGAAGTCAACGACGATGCAGAATTACTGAAACGTATTATAACAGGTATTACAAAGTATTATAAACTTGGGTTTACGGATATGACGTCGAAACTAAGGCTCAATCATCCCAGTGGAGGCATTCTGGCTCGCCAAAACCGAAAAAGGCTCGACAAGTGTGGTCGAACGTGAAGGCTATGCTCACTGTGTTATTCGATATTAATGACATAGTGCGTCATGAATTGCTGCCACCAGGTGAAACTGTCAATAAGGAGTACTGCCTACGTGAATCAATCCGAAAAAAGTCCCCGGATCTGTGGAAATACATTTCATGGCTTTTGCATAACGATAAAGCACCAGATCACACTTCATTGCTTGTTCGTGAATTTTTGACCCAAAACAGTACTGTATCGATGCCCCAGCCTCCATATTCGCCAGACATGGCTCCTTGTGACTTTTTCCTATTTCCAAAAATAAAGAGAACCTTAAAGGGCCGTTATGTTACAGCCGTAGATGACATTAAAAGCGCATCGCTGAAAGAACTAAAGGCTATCTCAAAGATCGAGTTTGAGAAGTGTTTCGAGGATTGGAAGAAGCGCTGGCACAAGTGCATAATCTCCAATGGGGACTATTTTGAAGACGATAACATCAATGTAGAAGAATAAATAAATATTTTGTTAAACAAATTAAAATTCTCGTTACTTTCTGAACACATCTCGTATTTGGGAATGACAATTATGTGCGATGGACTCTTGGACACAACGACAAGAGAGTAAAACACCTTGGGAAGAAGACAAAGAAAGTTAGCAATGAACTTAGCACAAAATCGATAATAATAATAGCTGCATCTACTGAGCCACGAACGAAACAAAGAGGGTTTTGATAAAGACAGACTGGAACACGAAATCATACTTTCTACATTGTAACTCACGGTATTTATTAAGAAATTAATTAAAAACCGTTATTTGTAATAATAAAACCAAACGATACATTGAACTATAAATAAATATTGTAAAAATTTATGAAGTTATTAATAAAATATAAAACAGTGAAAATAAAACAGTATAATAAGGAAGGTGACTTATCTATAAATAAACGGCTCATTTGGAAGTTTCACGTTAACATAAAAACAATATAAAATAATAATAGCTTGTTTATTTACATATAGCTGAATAAAGCCGATCCGTTTATTATCTAAAATGCGTTTTATGAAACATCAACACGGCTCGTAAATGCGGTGACAGACGGGCGGACATTGAAATAAAATCGACAGCATAAACACAACCTACTAAACAGTTTTATTCTTAACAATATTTTACGTTTTTTTTATTAAAGATTTTTATAGTCGGACGTAATAAACACCGTCTAAAGTGTAATAAAACAAGATTGAACGTCGCTAACAAAATGTACGTTGCATTGTTTTCTGCGGACGTGTTTCGAATTCTGATAAACCGGATTGATTTTCATATCCAGGTGTAATACGAAATTTGTGTAAAAAAAATTATTTTCTTGATTTTTCAATTAGTGCCCGAAACGATCGATGCACTCGGTGAGTCGTGAAAATTTATTTGATTCTCTAGCGTCTGTGTCTTCAAAAATATTCGCAGAGCTTTCGAGCCATTTGTTTCTTCGTTGAAGATGTAAATCAGTGTGCACCAGCTAGAGCTGGGTTAAAGAGGACGTTCTATCTGGATAAGTCCAAAAGGTCTGCGGGGACCTTCTTCTTCTTCCTTCTTCGTACTAATACTTCGTACTTCTGTACTAATACTTGAAAACGGAATGCACAAATTTTATTTTCAGTTTTCTTCATTGAAGTGTAACAATTTTGGGGACCTTCTTCTTCTTCCTTTCTCGTCATAAACTTCCGTTTTACTTGTTGAAAACATAACGCACATATTTTATCTTCAGTTTCCTTCATTGAAGTGTAACAATTTTGGGCCTTCTTCTTTTTCCTTCCTCGTCATGAACTTCCGTTGTACCAATGAAAACGTAAAGCACTATTTCCTAACGCTCGACTGATACGTCATCACCCTAAACAGACGTGACACGGCTTTGAATTTCGACGTAGCAGACTCCATCCGGGCTTGATTGAGAAAACGATAGATGAAGGCCACGAGTGACGCACTCCCTTTCTTACTTCATAGGAGCTTATTTATAATGACGCCCGTGTTTGAAGCCTAGAGCTGTGCTGTACGACCATTTTAAAGTATTCTAGAGTAATCTTAGTCGGATTAGATTTTGGTCTATTGTTTTTTTTTTTTTTTTTTTTTTTTTTTTTTTCTTCATGGCACACCTTATAGGTAATTTAAAAGGATAACAAATTTAAATTCATTAAAAATATTAGAAACTTTTTAATTTTTAAACTTAATTTTAAATATATTAAAGTAATATTATATTTTAGCTTAGTGATTTTTTTTTCTTTATATGGATGACCTTTATTGGTAAACTAAAATGAAAACACATTCAAAATATTTTTTTTTTTTTTTTTTTAATGTTAGAATATTGTGCACACTTGGGCTAATGCAGACGATGGGATGATTTATAGCGTATGAAAATGCCAGTCCTGGCTGGGAATCGTACCCGTGTCCTCGGGGTGAAAACCCAGTATGCTATCAACTAGGCCACCGAGACGGCTTTCAAAATAATAACATCTATATATTGACAATTGTAACACTAAGACATCAGAAAAGAAATCATTTAATTTGTGGAGTCTTTTACTTGAAACTTTATGTGTAAGGATCAAAAACAGTGTCCCACCAGTGACGCACTAAGCCTGTTACAGTAATAATACACAAATAGGTGTCGTGTGCCACCAGTGACGCACAGAAATAACTTCTAAAATATATAGAATACAGTTTCCCCTCCCCGTTGAATAGCACTTAAATTTTATATAGACACATATTCTAACAATTTTACGCCTACAGTTGAGACCAAAATGTTATGAGACCAAAATGTTATGAGACCAAAACGTAACAAAATGTTATGAGACCAAAACGTAACAAAATGTTATGAGACCAAAACGTAACAAAATGTTACGAGACCAAAAAGGAACAAAATGTTATGTGACCAAAATGTAACAAAATGTTATGAGACCGAAACGTAACAAAATGTTATGTGACCAAAATGTAACAAAATGTTATGAGACCGAAACGTAACAAAATGTTATGAGACCAAACCGTAACAAAATGTTATGAGACCAAAACGTAACAAAATGTTATGATACCAAAACGTAACAAAATTTTATGAGATCAAAACGTAACAAAATGTTATAAGACCAAAACGTAACAAAATGTTATGAGACCAAAATGTAACAAAATGTTATGAGACCAAAATGTTATGACATGTAAAAACGGCCGTCGTCCCGAGCGTGTTAAGGGAGCTATTTTTCTTAACATAGCGTTAACATTTAAACGAAAAGAGATTCACGAAACCAAAAACGTCCCCTTGACCTTGAAACACGCACTCACATATTAAACCTAAGAAAAGCCTCGATACCCACAAATAGACATTTAATCTCGAGCAAATTATAATACATTGGTTGAATGACTAGTAGGAACGACAGGTTTTACTTAGGAATGTTTATCTTTTGACAAAAGATTCATGCATTAAACATTCAAACCCACGTATCGGCCACACAATGCAACCTGTCGCACATTCTACGCCACCGGTTCTCTGCCGGCAAGGTTTGCATATCGACAAGCTATCACTACGTAATGCGATTAGGCAATCCTTTATAATCCATTACCGTTGATTATTGAACACGAAACACTCGTTAGGCCACAAGTATTGATGATAGACCCTTGCCTGCTGAAGGTTCCAGGTTTTATCTGATAACGGCGTCAGTGTTTTGTTCTCTAATATCCTGGAATTGATTGAATACTTTATCGATTGGTTATATTTAATTTATTGATAAGGCGATTTTTCATAGTGGACACGGGTTTGTCATTTTTAGAGGTTTATTGTTGAATGATTTATCGTAGTTGTTTAACATGTTTGTGGAGAAATAGATTTTGTATAATTGTTTTAACTGAGGGTTTTATGTCCTGCCGTCGGTTCCCCAGCCTCTATACAAACAAGACCCATACCATGGACCTTGAAATGAACATATATATAATTCGTTCAACATTTTAAAAAAAGCGGCCACTTCAAACTTCAAAAAACATGTTTCAGATTATGATGTTCTTACATTGCAATAAGCGTAAAAATTGAATAGAACAGCATCATTAATTTTCAATATACGTTAAAATTAAGAAATGTTCTACGATCAGTGTTTATTTTCAATGAAATTTTAAAGTTTAAGATACTAATATATGTATGTTATAATGCTGATTTTATTAAGTTGCTCTAGAAAAAGTAGTTAGAGAGTGGAACGTAAATACGCATAGTGGAATCAGACTAGAAACTAAGAACAAAAGCATTAAGGTAAATTGTTTAGCTTTTGCTGATGAAATGGCCTTACTGGCTGAGACATTGGAAGAAGCTAAGGAACAGACTCTTGAACTCCAGAAGCAAGCGTAAAAATGGGTCCCAAAGTTTCATTTGAAAAGACTAAAATATTGACAAACATACAAAAACCACCAAAAAAGCTTCAAGTGGGAGAACAATACATTGAGATAGTCAAAGAATTCAAATATCTTGGGGAATGGATCAGCTGGAACGCCCTAGAGAAAAAAGCAATTGAATCTAGGAGAAATAAAGTTGAATTAGCCTTCCAACTTACCAAGGACACATACAACAAGAAGTCCCTATCCTGGAATACAAAGATAAGGCATTATCATACGGTAATTAAAGCGTTCTTGAGTTAAGCTGCGTTCTTGAGTTAAGCAGCGTTCTTGAGTTGAGCAGCGTTCTTGATTTTAGCAGCGTTCTTGAGTTTAGCAGCGTTCTTGAGTTAAGCAGCGTTCTTAAATTAAGCAGCGTTTTTGAGTTTAGCAGCGTTCTTGAGTTAAGCAGCGTTCTTGAGTTTAGCAGCGTTCTTGAGTTAAGTAGCGTTCTTGAGTTAAGCAGCGTTCTTGAGTTAAGCAGCGTTCTTGAGTTAAGCAGCGTTCTTGAGTTTAGCAGCGTTCTTGAGTTAAGCAGCGTTCTTGAATTAAGCAGCGTTCTTCAGTTAAGCAGCGTTCTTGAGTTAAGCAGCGTTCTTGAGTTAAGCAGCGTTCTTGAGTTAAGCAACGTTCTTGAGTTAAGCAGCGTTTTTGTGTTTAGCAGCGTTCTTGACTTAAGCAGCGTTCTTGAGTTAAGCAGCGTTCTTGAGTAAAGCAGCATTCTTGAGTTTAGCAGCGTTCTTGAGTTAAGCAGCGTTCTTGAGTTAAGCAGCGTTCTTGAGTTAAGCAGCGTTCTTGAGTTTTGCAGCGTTCTTGAGTTTCATGCGTTTGTGTAACGTTGTGTTTTAATGTTGCGGTGGTTTTTGTTTAACTTATAAACGGCAAATTTTAAGAATCAAATAATCTTCGTCGAATTTTTGCTTCATGCTTAAAAAATGCTGCAGAAACCCATCACATGCTTGTGGGAACATTTGGTGACAGTGCTATCAGGGAAAATAAAACTTTTGTGGTAAGAACGCTTTAAAGACAAACAAATGTCTGCCGACGACGACGAGCGTTCAGGACGACCGTCGGCAAGCACAAGACCGGCAAAACTTCGCGAAAGTGCGAGAGGCTATGTTGCAAATCGTAGGTGAATAGTCCATGGTGTTTGTACGATCGTATGAATGTCGTACGGGTCCGTGCAACGTATCTTGTCAGACAATTTGGGCATTAAACACATTAACACCATTTTGTACCGAGACTGCTGAGTAGCGACCAAAAAGGTCATCGCATAGCTGTCTGCACTGAATTGGAAGTTGTAGCAAGAATTAACTCCAACTTTATCTCCAATGTGTGATGAAACATGGGTTTACAGTTATGACCATGAATATAAGCAGCAGTTGTAGCACTGGAAGTTGCCATCTTCACCGCGACTAAAAAAACAACGTCAAATTTGCAGCAACGTAAATTTCATATTGATGGTTTTCTTGACATCAAATGCATTATCTACAAAGAATTTGGTGGTTTTTTTTTCTTGACAAGAAAAGAATTATCAGGAAAGAAATTTGATGTTTTTTTCTGGACATCAAAGGCATTATCCGCAAGGAATGTGGTGGGTTTTCCTTGACATTAAAGACATTATCCACAAGGAATTTGATGGTTTTTCCTTGATATCAAAGGCATTATTCGCAAGGAATGTAGTGGTTTTTTCTTGACATCAAAGACATTATTTACAAGGAATTTGATGGTTTTTCCTTGACATCAAAGACATTATCCGCAAGGAATGTGATGGTTTTTTCTTGAAATCAAAAGCATTTTCCGCAAGGAATTTGTTCCCTCCCCCCGATCAAACTGCTAATGGAAAATTTGATTGTAAAGTTTTGAAGCGGTTACGTCAGAAAATTAAAGTCTTGCGTTAAAATGGGCGTAACACAAGAGACGTTTTAGTAGTTAGAAACATGTTAAAATTGTTCAGAATACTTTAATACTGCAGTAACAGTGCCTTGGCAAGACCGAATGGTTTTATTAGAAAACTTTACACTGAACTTAATGATACTTTTCTACTAACATCTTAACAAATATGCTGAGACTACTGTTTTATTAATGCGTATTCATTATTTTAATTACAAAATTAGTTGTTAATATTATTAATATAAGGCGTAAACGTATCTTTACAGCTTCAGAAGTCAATGTTAATTTCGTCATAGTTTTAAAGTATAGGCTATAAACGAAGTAAGAAAAGTCGTCAGGAAAAGACAATTTTTTAAGGTTACTAATCTGCGTATTTTTAAAATGTTTGACAAAAATTGAAATAAGTCAGGATTTATATTCATTAAATTTTGATAAAAGGGTTAATTCATCAAAGAATCGTCAAATTTATTTCATCAAAGATCTAAGTTTCTTTGCTAGTGCAATATGCCACTTAGTTTGAAGTCGTTTTTCTTGGAATTAAGCCAGAGATTTGTATATAGTACACTATTTTAAACTAATCCAGTAAATAAGAGATATACATCTTCAAAGTACCGATTTTTCGGCATCTCTGTCTTTACTGGATCGAGAGACAAATAAGTATTTTTTTAACACTGCGCATCTAAATATTTATGATAACTGCAAGTTATTATCAATAGTAGCGCCCGAAAGGTCAAGTATGGCCCGTTGATTTACGCTTTCTTCGCACGCAACGAAAGCAATAAAATTATTACCTGGATACACTTCAGTGATTCAGTGTGACCAAACGTACAAAATATTACAGTAACAGTTTATATTCGTGGCCATGCTAAGTAACATTCAAGTACATACATGATAATCTGTATGCATATTTATAAATACTATACGTTTGTTTTACTTAATGTGACTTGATCGTAATTTACATAAATTTTGTATTTAGTTACACGATTAAAGAGAAATAGAAAAGTTGACTTTTCGATAAAATATTTTCATTGATTTTTTTTCTTAAAATCTTTACTTAAAGAGGGAAGTCAACGGGAACAACTGCAGCTCGAACTGAGAACCTTTAGGTGCGCAGCTGCCAATTTCTACTGTAACGCAGTTCACCTGCTTACAGAGTCGAAGATGCTTTAAATCTCTTAAGCGCACCTTCGACCCGGATACACTCTTTGGAGTGGGTTCTATTATATTAGAGCTGCAGTTTTTAGTTTAAATTTTCTTTCTTTATTTAATTTAATAGGAACATAGATCTTTGTATTGTTTTTTCTTCTATTTGCCACTGAACACTTTTCGTTATAACACTTTCTTCTATTTCGTTCGCTTAACACTTTTACCACTGAACCCGGAAACGGCTGACTGTCTGGCGATCTGCGCTGGACTTCTCAAACGGAAGAGTAGCTGACACCACACGTCGTTGCTTAACTCTTGATACTGAACTGGCATAGACGTAGTTGGCTCAACTTGCTGTTCTTCGGAACCGGAAGTCGACGGCCTGATGTGTCGTTACAGAATAGACAGGAGAGGAATTAAATAAGTTATCGGCTCAACACGCCGGTATAACTCCGAGGCAGGAATGACTATCGGCTCAGCACGCCGGTATAGTCAACGGATGTACGGTCGACTCAACACGCCGGTACTGCACTAGGATAGGTCGATCGGTTGGTGCAGTTCGGGCCGGAGTAGGTTATCGGCTCAGCACGCCGGTATAGTCCACGGATGTACGGTCGACTCAACACGCCGGTACCGCACTAGGATAGGTCGATCGGTTGGTGCAGTTCGGGCCGGAGTAGGTTATCGGCTCTGCACGCCGGTATAACCCCAAGGAAGGAATGACTATCGGATCAGCACGCCGGTATAGTTCACGGATGTACGGTCGGCTCAACACGCCGGTACCGCACTAGGATAGGTCGATCGGTAGGTGGAGTTCGGGCCGGAGTAGGTTATCGGCTCAGCACGCCGGTATAACTCCGAGGAAGGAAAGACTATCGGCTCAGCACGACGGTATAGTCCACGGATGTACAGTCGGCTCAACATGATGGTACCGCACCAGGATAGGAAGGTAGGAAGGGTTTGGGCCTGCCTTCTGGAGCGCTATGCAGCTGCTATATACTTTGGTTCTGATGGTGAGGTATTGCGGCTGATAGTGGAGTTAGATGTTATCTTGTTTATTTAGTGCATATCTGTACATTAGAGATAATCAGGTTTTGTTTACTTAGCTTGTCTCAACTTAATTAAACTAGGGTTTAAATCACTTCATTACAGAGTGGCGTAGTAGATTGAACGGTGCTTTACCACTTCGACCACCGGGCCACTTTTCAATGTAAATAATCTATAAATAGCCTTCTTTTATTTCCAAGCCCACTATTTCTTATCATACTTGGCGCTTAAACTCATTTCTGAGTCCCGACCTCCCTCAAAAGCAGTCGCCATCTGTCTGGCGATATCAAGCAGTAATCCTCCATCCTCTGATATTAAATTCTTTGGCATTTCGATTCACTCCATCAGCCCTTCTTAATATCGGCCGTCCAATTGTTCTTTTCCCTTCGGTGTCAAGAAATATATATCCTGACGATGTTCTCATCATTCTATTCAGAGAAATCTTGCCAATTTTACATACACCATTACGTCATCTCTTCATACAGTGGCATTCAACTCGTTGAATCTGATTCTCCATACACAACCATCCTTCACTGGACCATACATTTTTGTCCGTATTTTCATTTCTAACACCAGCAGTTATGTTTCAGTTGTCTTTGTCATGATCCATGTTTCGCACCACAATCAAGCACTGGCTGTATTATTGTTTTTTGCAATGGTAACTTAGTGGCTTATGTAAATAAACGACTTTTTGATGCTAAGCTTTTAATGTTTGCTTTGGCGAGAGGACTGAATAAAAAAAGTCTGCCGAACGGAAGAATGTAACGGAAATATAGAACGAATGGTTCAACGAGTTTCGTCTCTTTATTTCTGTTTTTTCTTCCTTCTTTTCGATATCACATTAAATGAAAACCTTGTGTTGCTTTGGGTTCGGTACTTTTCCTTAATTGAAGAACACGTGCATGTTGTAACCGTTTATAATACATTCGCAATTAATATTAGCGTTTGTAATCATTGTTATTATTATTGCTTGTTTTTAACATCATAACTTGAAAATTATTACAGTCTATCAGCTGTTCAATGAAATCAGCTGATCGTTACGAACAGCTGATCTTTTACTGTAACTACAGTGAATAATATCTAAGCTAGGTTAGCGTATTCATTTATTTAAACGAAACAAGATATTTGTAAACATATCTTCAAACTAATTATACAGGGTGGTCCACGGGAAACGGATGGTTTTGAAAAAATCACTGCTTCGTTAGCTCTAAAAACAGATAATTTTTATTTATGCAGAAATGAAGGTAAAGTTATGCCATTTAAAAAATATTACATTACTTCAATTTTTAAAAATTACATCACCCAAATGACGGCCGTTGTGACGAACACACATCTCCAGTCTTTCTCGAAATGTTGATTCAAATCTGCCCAATAATTGTTCGTTGATTAGCTCAGTTTGGTTTCTTATTGCGACCTTCAATTCTTCCAGAGTACTTGGTTTTCCTTTGTAAACATGTGTCTTATGGTAACCCCACAGGAATATATTGCACACAAGGATAGGTCGGGTGAGCACAGATGCCACTCAACATCACCAAACCGTGAGATCACTCGCTCAGAGAACAACGCTCGAACTACAGTTATAGAAGCTCGGGCCGTATGAGCAGTAGCTCCGCCTAGCTGGAACCATACGTGATCCATGTTGATTCCTCATCTTTCGAGTTCTGACCTAAAAATGTCTGTTATCATATTCAAGTATCGATTAGAAGTCACAGTCACAGTAATTTCAATCTCTTCAAAGAAAAACTGTCCAAAAATCCCAACATTTTCCTACAGCACCAAACGGTCACTTTTGGACTGTGTAATGGTCTCTGCTGTAGCACACGAGGATTTTCCAAAGCCCAATAACAATATTTCCGCTTATTAACAACCACATTCAAATGGAAATCAGCTTCATCACTCATCAACATTGTCAGTTCCTCATAATCTTCAAACATGTTTAACATTGTCTCAGCAAACGTGAGGTGTTCTTGATGATCTACAGCATTTAACTTCTGTACATTTATTATTTTATAAGGGTGTAACCCTAAATCCTTGTGTAAGATACGCTTTGCTGTGCTCATACTCAGTCCAAGTTCCGTAGCGTGACGCCTAGCAGAACGGCCGTGACTGCGCTGAATCGCCTCTCTCACTCTGTCCAGAGTGAATACGACCAGGTGGCTTTCTTTTCATAACAGATCCCTTAGATCTAAATGCATTCACCCACCTTAAAATGGTGTTGCAACTCGGTATTTCACCATGGCGCCCGATATGAAAGTGACGCCTGAAGTATCGTTGAGTTTCAACCACGGACTCACCGCTTTTTACAAAAGTATAGTACGCAAACGCGCGATGATATTTCTTCCATAGTGGCATAATGGCGAATATGGGGAGTTAAATGATGTCCACTGCGGGTCTCCCTCTCCACCAGTCGTCGAGTAAAACGCGATTCAAAAACGTCCGTTTCCCGTGGACCACCCTGTATATTCAACAAAGATATTGACAAAAGCTTCGCTTCTGTCGGTAACTCTGCGAGTTTCACACGTGTACTTTATTCTGTATCTCTACAAACCACAATAGTGCCTATTTGATTTTATAATTCTGAGCCTCGCTTCTTCGCTTAAATCATTGTTTTGATTTCCGATCAAGTTACTATTGATCCCGGATATTTAAATTACTGGACTGTTTTTATATGTTGTGTTGCACATTCTTGATAAATGTGTCCTTATACTGAACACCAGTCTTTATTTTGTTACACCATTATTTTGTCACCATATATTTACACCATACATTTTGTTTTATTTGAAGTCAATATTTAGAAGCATTAAATAAGCATTTGTAATTCCTAGTACACGTTTTGAAGAGTCGATAAACAATTACATTTTTTACTATTCGTGTATAAGCTATGTGAATATGAAAATTTACCGTCCGATTTGCTTAAAGCTTTGTTGAAAATTAATTTTAACACTCGCTAGAGTAGGTGTTCACCCATAAATAATGTATAAAATTTTTAATTTACTCAAAATTAAAGTTTTAAATTTTGAAAAATTCACAAATGTTTGTGAATTTTCATTGGGGCATTTAAATGAGCACATATTCTTATAAGTATAGCAATTTTTTAGCAAAACCACGTTCGTAATTTTATTTCGATTTGATTCAAACTTACAAACTTTGGTAATACTTTAGATTTGTTCGTTAAGCAGGAAAATTTTAAAAATGAAAAGTTTCAAAATGGCGGCAAATAAAAATTTTCAAGCATGCATAATTCTAACAGCTTAATTCTATTCTACCGCCGAGATCATCGTTAAAAAAATGCATTAATTGTCATTTTCAATTTTAAAAATCCGTTGAAATTACGAAAGGTCTCGACGGCGGTTAGGGTTCATTTTCATATTTTTAATGTAATTTGAAAGTTTAAAATGCTAACATATGCGGATTTTAAAAAAACGGTCAAAGGAAAACGCTTTCGGAAATTCGCTACTATCACGTGAGCGAGAACAAAAATGCATGCTGCGATTGTTTGAAATTGAAAATTTAGCTTTTAATTAAAACGTAATAATACGCTCATACCGTATGAGAAAATGTTTACTTAGTGTACGTTTCAGAATTTATATATGTAACAATGTTTTACAATCTCTCTTTTAATTAATTCACTATTCTGTTAACCGCTCGGTAGTACCAGAATTTGTATAGTATATGTGAATTAGGGGAAAATATAGTAATATAAAAATACTCGTCTGTTATTTTAACATTTCGATATATTTCAATAAATTTCGGTGTAAAAGGCTTTCGTATTTCCATCCTAGCCGCCTCGGTGGCTTAGTTAATAGCATACTGGGCTTTCACCCCGAGGACCCGGGTTCGATTCCCGGCCAGGGCTTGGCATTTTCATATGCTATAAATCATCCCCTCGTCTGCATTAGCCCAAGTGTGCACAATAGTCGGACGTTAAACACTAACAAAAAAAAATCGTATTTCCATGTGGTATATATATATATATATATATATATATAAAAAAAATAACCTCATAAAAGTGATTTAAAGGTCAGAATCGGCGCTCAAGTCTAGAGCAATGGTCCCAAGATCCAGACTTAGAATGTAAACGAACTAGAAGCGCAGCGTTCATTATAAAAAGCGTGCTCGATATTAGCAGCTTTGGTCTAAGTAGTTGGATCGTCTGCCGCTACGAACTCTGCAAGGTCAGACGGTTAAGACATTTGAGTAAATAGATTGTACTATTATCTATTTAGTTGAACACTTTACCTCAAGATGCCACCAGTAGCGAGCGCTCACATATCTCTCATAATCAATTTAGTATCTTTATATTCAGCGGTTTTATCAAGATGGTCGCTCTATTAGCTCATTTTCCTATCGATATTTGCCAACAGGAATGAAACCGTTCGAAGATGTATTTAAAGAAATGAGTACGCGATAAAATTTTATCACTTTCAACCGCGTGAAAATAACCGTAGAAATAATGTAACGGCTTTTGTACTCTTCGCTGTACTTGCTTCTTGCAACGCCCGCATTCAAAGTGCAATTACAGCGTTTCGCTTCGCTGCAATGTTCAATTATTTTGTACCCATTTCCCGTCACAGTTACCGGTACCAAAGCTTCACGCGTGTTAAGCATAATTTGCGAGTTTCTGTGGCGAGAACTGAAGCTGTAAGACGGTGGTGTGTTTTTGTAATAAACTGATCCGAGCTGTTCTACTGTAAGTTGTGCTTTCCTTAATTTTACCCTAGAGAATGCTTTCTTTGAAAAGACAGAACTTTTTACCGACGGCAAAAACGGGGATTTCTAATAGCTTGGAGATTTATTAATTTAGAGAATCGTTTTTCCTTCGACGGTACCGTGTAATAAGATAGAGATTCCGTACTTTGTATTAACATAGAGACTACAGTGCCGTCAAGTGTGTTGTACCGTGTGTATATGTTGCCGACGTCGCTGCTTGCAGGCGCTTCAGTATCTTTTATCTAACAAGTATACCAGCCTAATCACCACTATTTTGTTTTAGTTTACAGTTGAATATATTGTCAGTACTATGGTCAACAACATATCTAAATGTTTATTTTTGACAATTATCTGTATAGAAATATTGGTGTTTTATCGAAAAAAAACAACGTAAGTTTATATGAATTCATTAATTTGGGGCTCTTTTCTTAATTCAATTCGGATATGGTTTCAATAAAGCAGCCTTCAAACAATATTTTTATATTTCTATTACTATTACTATTACATATGTAAATTAGTATACATTTACAGCATTGTACATACGCTTTTCAGAACGAAACCTATCCAAATGAACTTTATATTTTAATAATATATCTTTCTTTAACTAAGCAAATTCTACTTGTTAGATAAAAGATACTGAAGCGCCTGCAAGCAGCGGCGTCGGCAACATATACACACGGTGCAACACACTTGACGGAACTGTAGTCTCTAAGTTAATACACAGTAGGGACCTCTATCTTATTACACAGGTCGATCTCTAACTTATAACACGGTATGTCGAAAGAATAGCTTAGATATTTATTAACTTAGAGATTCGTTTTTCCTTCAAAGGAACCGTGTTATAAGTTAGAGATCGAGCTGTGTAATAAGATAGACGTTCCGTACTGTGTATTAACATAGAAACTACAGTTCCGTCAAGTGTTTTGCATCGTGTGTACATGTTGCCGACGCCACTACTTGCAGGCGCTTCAGTATCTTTTATCTAACAAGTAGAACTCGCTTATATAATAATAAAATAATTATTTTAGGTTATTTTGAACGTAATTTGAAAGTTTAAGTGCTGGTATGTGCAACCTTTAATGCTGATTACGATGGCAGAATGAGAATGTCAAAAGGGTGAGATAAAGAAAAATTGTTTTGGAAATTCTCTCTTATCACGTCAGCGAGGCAGCTGCGTGTCGTGAATATTTCTCATATTATTTAAACGTTGCGAAGTGTCTGTGTTAGAAAATAAAACAAACAGTTCAGAAATGTAACACAACATTTCTTACTTTTAATTATATTTTTCGACAAATCCGATTTGGATCTTTAAAAAAACTGTAGAATTTGTGTTTTATCGAAAACAAAAACAACGTATGAATTCATTAATTTAAGGCTGTTTTCTTAATTCAATTCGGATATGGTTTCAATAAAGCAGCCTTCAAACAATTGTTTATATTATTATTACTATTACTATTACTACTACATATGTAAATTATTATACGAATCTCTAAGTTAATATATCTCTAAGCTATTACGCCTTCCCGGCAAAACATCTTGGCTAGTGATAAATTATTTAGGGAACAGTGAATATATTCGTTTCATTAAACTGTAATACTAATGAATAACAACGATAATTACAGTAATGCTTTATCTACCATAAAAAAAACATGCGTATATTTTAAGAATGTTAAGGCAATGATCATATAGACAGTGTGCCGGTTAGTATATCTTCGTGTTAAATTACACATCCACTTGAGTTCGAAGTACGATATCCATTTTTTTAACAATAATTTATATTTTTATAATATTACGTTAATACTACATTCAGAACTAAATTACACAAAAACCGTTAAAAATTAATATTACCGCTGTTAATAATTAAATTCCTTTATTAAATCATACCTATGCCGCCATACCTTCACATTCCGAACCAGGCACACCCAAGCCTTACGTTTAAATATGCATTAATTTCTTCTTTTGAAAGTTCTATGTTTTTTGAAAATCGTTTTCTATAAAATCGCAATATTGGACCTTATTAAAGAATACTGTAATACTTACGAGTTTATATGAATAATCGGAATACGCAGCTGTCTCGCTGACGTGGACAAACTAATTTCGAAAATTATGTTCCTTTGTTTTACTTTTTAAAAATTCTTATTTCACTATTAAAAACCATTAAAAACCATTTATTAATATTTTAAACTTATTAATTACGTTTAAATTTGGAAAACGAACCATGACGGCGCTCAAATTAAATTGCTAAATATCAACGGATTTTGATAATCCAACTTTATAATTTATGCAGTTACGTTGATTACGATGGTTAAATGTAATTTTCAAAGGCATTTAAGACGTGAAAATTACGACTTTTTTAAATCGTCAATTTGAAATAGTCGCCATTTTGAAACTGATAAAAGAATTTTGCCGGTTAAGGAACTTGTTCAATCTATTACTATAGTCGATTTTTTCCAATGGAAATGGTGTGTGTGTGTGTGTGTGTGTGTGTGTGTGTGTGTGTGTGTGTGTGTGTTTTGTTGTGTGTGTGTGTGTGTATGTGTGTGTGTGTGTGTGTGTGTGTGTGTGTGTGTGTGTGTGTGTGTGTCTGTTGTATATATAAATATATATATATATATATATATATATATATATATATATATGTGCGTGTGTGTGTGTGTTGTGTGTGTGTTGTATATGTGTGTGTGTATGTGTTTATGTGTGTGTGTGTGTGTGTGTTTTTTTGTGTGTGTGTGTGTGTGTGTGTATGTGTGTGTTTGTGTGTGGGTGTGTGTGTGTGTGTTGTGTTGTGTTGTGTTGTGTTGTGTTTATGTGTGTGTATGTATGTGTGTGTGTGTGTGTGTGTGTGTGTGTGTGTGTGTGTGTGTGTGTGTGTGTGTGTGTGTGTGTGTGTGTGTGTGTGTTGTATTATGTGTGTGTGCGCGCGTGTACGTGTGTGTGTATTGAGGTTTATTTTCGTATTTTAAATATACGAAAAAGATGTTGAAAAGTGCAAATGAGCATATTCCAATGGCAATTACAGTGAAACAATTCCTTTCTACAACCTTAGCGAAACAGCTGCGTGTCTCGAATATTTTTATTTTATTGAATATATTCAGAACCCTTATTTACTGTTAGGTATTATTACAAAAATTTCTGTTTACCTTAATGAAAAAATTTAACCAAAGGTTCACCTTGTTTTAATAAATGTTCCAATTTAAAGATAATATTTTATAACGATGTAGAAATCGCTAGGGGTGATACTATAAATTCAGATTATTGTAACGTTTTTTGAACAACATAAAAACCTTTTATTTGCCGGCTTTTAAGTTTTAAGTAAAAAAGATGTTTATTGAATCCATTAAAATTAAGTGAGTGCATTTGACAGTGGCCATTGTTCATTTTTGTAATTTAAAAATTTTAATTTCAAATATATGTAGAACATTATGGTGCTTATTACTTTTAAATCACATTTGTTTGTTCTCTTGGCGTTTCGTTGATTTGCCGCGATTACTTTCCCGTTAACCACCCTTATGGAATTGTTAACGAACCGCCACAATATTTCAGCAAAGATAAACCACCCTGCTAAATATTCCGCTGATACAACCCTTGCTGTAATCACCACCCCATGAGCCGGGATTTAATTATCACGTCGATAAATAATTAACTACCCTAAACTGAGAACGTCTGATACATTTTGTAGTTTCTTCTTTGAAGGCAGTGTGTGAATGAATGACGAGAGCGATCAGGATAATAAAATAGATATCGCGAATACGGCGGTAAAGAAGGAAACATAAATCAGACACCAGACTGTACGTGTGCGGCGTATCGATGTGCGGCCATTTTATCTGCTGCCAACCAGAAAGTTATATTGAAACAGGCTTGTAAATATTTGGGGTACGGCAAGTAATTATTTACAAAAGCAGCTTCAAAACAAGCGAGGCGTTGTGGAATACCAATACCCGAATTATATTTGTGGTGCAGTGAACAAAGAGATATTTTATGGCGCATTAAAAGATATTTTTAGCGACGTTTTATAGGAAAACTGGCATTACCCGTCGCGGCTTCGCCCACGAAACTTAAACTGTTTCAGTAACGTAATAATTTAGAAACATAAAAAAATATATTAATAAAAGCGTGATCATCTAAACTCGTGATTATTTTACAGTGAATATGAAAAAATATTATAACCTGAATATGTTTGTTTTATTGTCTTCAAACGTGTTCCATTCGAATTTAAGAAAATCTGATCAAGAATATTTTTGTCCAATACAAACATTTATACCTATTCTATATTTTTTCCCTTTTAGGGGATGAATTCGGGGAAAAATACTGAATTGCGTGTATCATAATTTGTGTTTTAAAATATTTTTACTTTTAAGAAAATTTGATAAAAAATTATTTTTCTCCAATGCAAACAATCTTTTTTCTCCCATGATAACTCTTTTTCCATTTTTATTCTTTTAGGGGATGAATTCAGAAAAATGTTGAAATATGTGTTTCATAGCATATTTCTAGAATATAAGATAAAAAAATATTTTTTCAATACAAAATTGTACCCCTTTTTTATATTTTATACCTTTTTCAATCTCTTTTGGGGATGCGTTTTGGGGAAAAGGTGAAAATTATATTTCATTATTTATACTTAAGAGTGACTATGTTACGTTTTAAGAAGGTCAGATGAAAAACATATTTTTTCCAATAAAAATTGTTGTACCTCATGTTTACCTCTTTAGGAGTTGCATACTGGAAAATCGTTTTTCAGTGCACCCCTTTTTCAGTGCATCTCGACAACGTTGTAAGAAGGTAACCTGAAAATTTTAAGTCTCTAGCTATAATAGTACGTTGATTATTAAATTTGGACTAGGTTAGTAGTTTAATGGCGTTAAAATCAATGTTTTTAAAAACCTTTATTGGAGCATCTTGACATTGTTGTAAGAATGTACCTTGAAATTTTCAAGTCTATAGCTATAATAGTATTGGCTGTACATTGTTTATTAAATTTGTACTGGGTAAGTAGTTTAATGGAGTTAAAAATCAATTTGTTGCAAAATCCTTTCTTAGTACTCGCTTACATATTAAAACGAAGGTATCCTCAAAATTTCAAGTCTCTAGGTTTTATAGTTTGGGCTGTACGTTGACCAGTCAGTCAGTCAGTCAGGACATTGCCTTATATATATATATATATATATATATATATATATATATATATATATATATATATATAGAGAGAGAGAGAGAGAGAGAGAGAGAGAGAGAGAGATAAGCTATTAGAGCGGCTATCATGGTAAGATTCAGACCCGGGACCTTAAAATCAGCGCAGGTTCAGTTCTACCGATGACTTTGCGAGAGAGGAAAAATTCGAAAATCGTTGTTCGATATTCTCGTTTACACAAGAAATATTACGACGTTTTGCCAAAATCGTATCTAACATTTTCGAGGTGGTTCTCGCTCCAAGTCTGAAGTCGAACTGAAGGAAACTTTCACCTGCTATCTGTTTTTATATACTCCTTATAAAGCAAGAATGAGCCGCCTCGGTGGCCTAGTTGATAGCGTATTGGGCTTTCACCCCGAGGACCCGGGTTCGATTCCTGGCCAGGACTTGGCATATTCATACGCTATAAATCATCTCATCATCTGCATTAGACCAAGTGTGCACAATAGTCGGACGTTAAACACACAAAAAAAAAGCAAGAATGTGGGCTGGCTTAGCTGACTTAGATCGACGCCATTAATGCACACTAGCCCGGCTGATTAGTATCTGTTAAATTGGCACAGTTCCAACAGAGCCAATCCTCCAAACAGTAGATAAATTATAGGCGTCGTCTTTCCTATTTAGTTCACCTTGTATCACTATTTCGATGACCTCTCTCACAATCCTGTTTCTACAATTTTTGTCAGTAGATTTCTGTCTGCCTGTCTGAAAATCTATCGTGTCACCGGTTCCTCTCTGACTCTGTTAGATGACGGAGGTACTTTGTTGCTTTTTAATACCATACTAATGGTTCTCCAAACTGACTAAGATGCGCCTATCAATTTAACATTTAAAACAATTACCAAAGTTCACGCTTGGGTTCTACAATCTGAATTTAGGGTTGTCAAGAAGTGTAAATTGTTTGAAAGATTATAAAAAGTTAAAAATTAATTTCTCTAGATAAAAGTAAACAATAACATCTTTTTGTTAATGTTCACTTATGAAAATAGATAAACTGGTTAATTTTGTATTAAAACATGTATTTTTTGAAGGTTTAATATGTTTTTTTATAATTAATTAAAGTTTATTAAGTTTTAATATGTTTCACCGTCGTAGTCAACATTGAAGCATTCATCAAACGCCGTTTAAAATTATTATGATTATTATTGAAAACTAACAAAGTGAAATATAAAAGTATACAGAGTTCATTTTATATTTTAAATAAATTTTTAATATAAAAAGCGTATTTATTCACATTTTAAAGCCAGATACGAGGGCAAAAAACAGATTTTAAAACCACCTAAAACGAAATGTTTGAAATAGTCGCTGTTCTTAATAAATTTAGTTTGGCAAACTTTTCAAAAATTATTATAGTATTTTAAGGCTGAGTTTTTCATATTTTGAAATGTTGTTGTATATCATGCTATTTAATGTGTTTAGGTTAGTAATACTCGGTTTTATCACGCGTACGCGGCAGTTGCGGCTAGGTTTGTTCGTGTTTTTCTATATACCATGTACAACAATATACAAAAAAACATTCATTTTTTGTAGTTCATCAAATTTTTAAAACTATTTGAATTTTTTAAAATATTTTTATTTATCGATTTTATGTTTAGCTGTGTCCTCTTGGATTAGTTATCGTGAAATATAAAATTAATTGTAATGATTGTAACGGCTATATATATATAAATAATATCACATATTATGGTGTCACTTTGCATGTTTGATAAAGTTAATGAATAAAACATTCACGTTCGGATAAAATATTTTAATACATAAATTTTATAGTTGCTTGTGTTGTGTACACCGTTTTCAGTGAAAACGTTTCTAGTTAGTCTAATTACGAATTTAAAAGATAAACTCTTTACTTTAATAATACGTTATTTTAATATTTGAGTAACATTTAAGTGTTATTGTAACTGTTAATTATTTTAACAGCTTTTTATAAGCACGCATACTCAGGTTCATTCTCACTATTTAACTGAGTATATTTCTACCGTTGTGTTGGACAGCTTCTTAGCGAATTTCAATGGGAAAAATGAGCTACGGGAGTAGCCATCAAGGTAAGACCCAGACCCAGTATTTTGAAATGAGCACTGATCATATGTTCTAGATCACTTTTTGAGTTGTCGTTAAAAGTTTTCATATACATACTACGTTTGCATGCTCACATCTACGTTTAGCCCTATTTGATTCAAATTTGACACAAAAATCACTTTTGGTAATAGTTTGACAAGTTTGTGTACTATCAATATTTGTTGACCAGCTTCAAAATGGCTGCCAGTTCAAAGCGCTAAAAATTATTGCCTTTTTCTGTCTTACATTTATTTTATTTATAACTTTTTTTCGTAATTGCCGTTAAAAACTGTATAAACTATTATTTGGAATTTTTAAAACAGGGTGAAATCATGAAATTAAAATTGAAGGCGGTCAGGGTTCATTTTCTTATTTTCATCGAAATCTGAAAGCTTAAAATACTAATATATGTAGATTTTAAAGCTGATTATGATAATGAAATCAAAATTGCCAAAAAAAGGATAAAACGGGGAAAATACTTTTTGGAAATTCGCTTCAATTACGTCAGCGAGACAGCTGCGTGCTGCGATTAATTTTAATGACTTAAATGTACGGGTAAATTTAAACATTACAAACATGGAACATGTAAAAAGAAATTGAAAAGCGCAGTGTTATTTGAGTGACTTTACTAAAAAACAAGGCACTGAATGCAACGTGCACAGCAATGGTGTATCCAAATTGCCTATACTGCCCCTGTTTGTAGCCGTTCCCGTTGTAATGAATTACAGTGGTACAGTATTTCCTCAAAGTAAATATACGTGTCGTAGGTCAAGGAACAGCAGTGTTACGTCATTTTATTTTCACACTATACGAAGTAGAAGAAGTATGGTGACAGCGCAAAATTTTTTTTTTTTTATTTGTATCATAAGTATTATTTTAACGTAATGTTAAAATTGCTATGGACAGAAGGAACTACTCCATTTTGATTAAATGTTACGATTAAGTGCAAATTTTTCTTAACTCGGTCTCATTTTTATCATTTTAGTTTTGAAAACATTAAAGTTTCACAAAAAATTGATTTGATTGATATTAAAAATAGTACCTACTGTGCTATGCTGTATTACTTTTATCTATCTACTATTTTATTTAAACAAATAAATAGGCCGTTACTTCTGTAAACGTAAATTAGTGAAGATAGTCTATTATTAAATTTAAAGTAATATTTTTTAAAATTAAATTGAAACATACTGTTTATAGTCGAAGTTGATTTTGAGTTTTATAGTCGATATTTTTATAAAATTTTTTGTCTTGTTTTTTCGAATTATATTTTTCAAAATTTTCGGAAAAGTGTATCACTAGTCTACTAACTTATATTCCGCTAAATGTTTATTTGATTTCCAATATATATAGTAATAGACATTTATTAATACACGTATGTAATCTATAATCTCACAGAGAATTGATATTAACGAAAACATACTATTTTGTGAAAATACTGGAAAATGAACTCAAAAAATTGTTATCCTGTAACAAATTCTTGTAGCGAAAATAATTTTCTAATATTTACTCTGTTTATAGCAAAATTAAACGTAAACACTATTTTTAAAAGTCAAAAAGGATTTTTAAAGTTCGGTAATAATGTTGAGTGAATAAAATGCATACAAGGACAAGAGTACTTAAAAAAATATAGAACTCTTGTTTATCCTTACGTAATATGTGGAAATGTAAAAGAGCCTTGTTAGCGGTTTGTCATTAATTCTCACGTTTTCGCGCTTTTGTCTGTCTGTTGCCAACACAAGACTCGTACTAAACAAAAAGTCGAACAGTTGAAGTCTTGCAGTTTTGTTACGAACTTGATACACAAAGCAAACCAACTGTTTCCGAAAATAAGTTTTAATTTAAAAAAAAATGTTTATTGAAAATAAAACTGAATGCGTTTTGTGAGCCTTTCATTTTACTATTTGAAATAATTTTAAATTTACGATAAACCAAATATTTTTCAAATAAAACAAATGTTTCACACTTCTACTAAAAAAATAAATTTATAATGGTAACATATTTCTTGTGATCACGTCATAGTGTAGTTCAGTAAATATACAACTTGATATCGAAAAATCAAAAGTATTTATTAAAATATGGTTTTACCATATCAATTTACAGTTACAAAATCATCATATATTTTAATGAACCTACTAATATTGTACTACCTTTTCCAATAAAGTTCCACGAAACTTGACACTGACAACTAAATCGTAAAATATAATTGTACTTTAAAATTTTACATTATTAATATATTATAATAGATTTGTTAAACTTGCAGTATTTTTCTATATTAAAAACAAATTGTGATAAATTAAAATAACAGTTAATTTTCAAGTTCTAATAACTTAAATATCGTGCAGAAACATTGAAATACATTTTATTTGACGTGTATATAAAATATAAATGTAAGGAAACATTTTTTTTTTATTTTAAAAAATTGTACGATTTTTGTTAAACGTTTGAACTCTTGACTACAAAAAATTAGAGCTATAATTCTAACAATTTTTGTTTTCGCAATGTCGAACGTTAATACGTAAATAATTGTAAGTACTAATAAAAATTTAATAAATAAATTGTTTTATTTAAATTTTAAAGTCAACAACGTAATATGTTGTTCAGGAAATTATTGCCAGTCGTAATTTTTGCAAATCGTAGGCAAAATTAAAATCCAAAGTTTTACGAATAATACGCAATTATTTTATATTTATTTTTAAAAAAATAACATGTGGGAAATACTTACGTTTCTACATTGAGCAATCCATGCACAAACTGCTTATATAATATTTATTTAATAAAACACTAGTTCATTGTTACGACAACAGGTCGCACCGTACCGCCTAGCACAACGCTTACGTACCAACACAGTGGTTGTTGACAACACACTGAGGGTAGTACAAGTACATTGTTATCAGGCAGTGCTCGGTTCAGTTACTCACTCTGCCGCCAGGGGCAGCACGCGCGCATGCCTGTTGGCCGTTTCGCACAAAACATATTTAATATTTCAAGAACAGCGAAAAACTCTTGATTTATATCCATTATGCAACCGACCTCACCTCAGCGTTACAGTGTAGTGGGAAAGATTTATGAAAGCTTAGTTTGTTAACATATAAAATTCCGCGTAACTAGAATGAAAAATTATAACCTTGATACGGTGTATAAATTAAAAACAATGTGATTTATTTAGCAAAGCAAGACGGGATGTAAAACATAGCTGAGTTTTTTTATTCACTGTAATTTAAAACAATCGCGACACGCAGCTGTCTCGCCGGTGTAACGGAAGCGCATTTTCAAAAATATTTCTTTAAATCTTAACTTAAAAAAAAAGACCGCCTCGGTGGCCTAATGGATAGCGTACTAGGCTTTCACCCCGAGGACCCGGGTTCGATTCCCGGCGAGGGCTTAGCATTTTTATACGCTATAAATCATTCGATCGTCTGCATTAGCCCAAGTGTGCACAATAGTCGGACGTTAAACACAAAAAAAATTCTTTTTGAAAATCTAATTTTACCATCATAAACAGCATTTAAATCCCCCGTATTTGCATTGAAACGTTCAATTTTCATTTAAAATACGAGATTGTACCGTGACCGCTGTCAAATTAAATTTATTGATAATTCATGCAATAATTAATGCTAATCGTGACGGTGAAATCAGATTTTGAAAATGATTTTCAAAATTCGCCTTTTTGAAACTTTTGAACGGGTTATTGTCGGTAAAGAACTTTGAAATCTTCTTTCAACGGTTTCAAAGTTCTTTACCGACAATACCCGTTCAACAAGGAATTTGATCGTTTTTCTTTAACATCAAAGGCATTATCCACAAAGAATTCGATGATTTTTCTTGACACCAAAGGCATTATCCACAAAGAATTCGATGGTTTTTCTTGACATCAAAGGCATTATCCACAAAGAATTCGATGGTTTTTCTTGACATCAAAGGCATTATCCACAAAGAATTCGATGGTTTCTTTTGACATTAAAGACATTATCCACAAGGAATTTGATGGTTTTTCCTCGACATTAAAGACATTATCCACAAGGAATTTTATGGTTTTTCCTTGACATTAAAGACGTCCACAAGGAATTTGATGGTTTTTCCTTGACATTAAAGACATTATCCACAAGGAATTCGATGGTTTTTCTTGACATTAAAGACATTATCCACAAGGAATTTGATGTTTTTTCCTTGACATTAAAGACATTATCCACAAGGAATTTGATGTTTTTTCCTTGACATTAAAGACATTATCCACAAGGAATTTGATGGTTTTTCCTTGACATTAAAGACATTATTCACAAGAAATTCGATGGTTTTTCTTGACATCAAAGGCATTATCTACAAGGAATTTGGTGGCTTTTTTTTAAAATCAAAACCATTATCCGCAAGGAATTTCCCCCTCTCACGGTCAAACCGCTAATGGAAAATTTGATTGTGAAGTTTTGAAGCGGTTACGTCAGAAAATTAAAGTCTTGCGTTAAAGTGGGCGTAACATAAGAGAAGTCCAGTAGTTAGAAACATATTAAAATTGTTCAGAATACTTTAATACTGCAGTAACAGTGCCTTGGCAAGACCGAATGGTTTAAATTATTAGAAAACTTTACACTGGACTTAATGATACTTATCTACTAACAACGTAACAAATATGTTGAGACTACTGTTTTATTAATGCGTATTCATTATATTAATTACAAAACTAGTTGTTAATGTTACTAATATAAGGCGTAAAAGTATCTTTACAGATTCAAACGTCAATGTTAATTTCGTCACAGTTTTAAAGTACTACAATCGAAGTAAAAAAGTCAAGTCAGGAAAAGTAAAGTCAGGATTTTGGTACCAAAATCGATTCCTGTGTCCCGGGTTTGGGTTGTACCATGATGGTGGCTCAGATATATTTTCCTTTAAAATTACGCTGTTAATCATGGTTTCTCGCAGTCTCGTCTACATTATACAAATGAATCTGCGGAAACTAATGTAACTTTCTGTAAATGAACATTTCAAGCTGGTCAGAATATTAACGTAGTACTAAATACTTTTTTCGTGTTCGATTATTCAATGAATATCTAAAGATCGATCTTAAAGTTGTGCCAATTAAAGAATTTGCAGGCATATTTTTCCCCAATAAGTCTAATTTAAAAATATAAAAACATAACTAGTGATATGCAATGGAAATTGTTATTATCTAAGTCGTGTAATGCAAGAGTGGAAGAAATGCTCATATAAAGAGCTGATTTTGGCAAAACAGATTTTCTGACAATAATGCTTTCTTAAATCATGTTATATTTATTTGCTTTCATTGAGTTATTATTTTAAATTTAAATAATAATAAAGGAGAGTCAACCTTGTAGGACATCATCGTAATAATTAATAACGTAAACACCCGGAAATAAAACGGTTGCATGTACTGCACTCTGATGCGAACTTAATGAACTACACACGACAATCTGATCAAATAAAATCTTCTCCATTAGATCTCTAAAGAAAAAAATGATAGTTGAAAAGAATTGAATGTAAACGTACTAGAATGATAACCATTATGAGAGTTTTAAACGCCAGCTGGCGGCATCTTGCGGCAGTGTTCAGCTTCAGTTAAACTGATAAAAGACTATTTTCTGAAGTGTCGCCTTTCTGACCTTGAAGTGCAGTTGTATGTATTGCTCTCTGATGTGCACTTAATGAACTACAAACGACAATCTGATCGAATAAAATCTTCTCCACTAGATCTCTACAGAAACAAATGATAGTCGAAAAGAATTGAATGTAAACGTACTAGAATGATAACCATTATGAGAGTTTTAAACGCCAGCTGGCGGCATCTTGCGGCAGTGTTCAGCTTCAGTTAAACTGATAAAAGACTATTTTCTGAAGTGTCTCCTTTCTGACCTTGAAGTGCAGTTGTATGTATTGCGCTCTGATGTGCACTTAATGAACTACAAACGACAATCTGATCGAATAAAATCTTCTCCACTAGATCTCTACAGAAACAAATGATAGTCGAAAAGAATTGAATGTAAACGTACTAGAATGATAACCATTATGAGATTTTTAAACGCCAGCTGGCGGCATCTTGCGGCAGTGTTCAACATAAATTAAATTTATAAAAAGACTATTTTCTGAAGTTTCTTCTTTCTGACCTTGAAGTGCAGCGTTCCTAGCGGCAGATAGTCCAATTACGTGGACTTTAACCGCTGATATCGAGCACTCTTTTTATATTGGTTGCTGTACTTCTAATACGTTTATACTCAATGCTAAAAGCATAATAAAAAATCTGGGATTATAAACCTATTAATTAGAAAATAAAATAGAGAAAACCATTTAATAGAATTGTCGGAATAACTTCTATAATGTTGCATCATTTTTTAACTTTTAAATAAAGCACTAATCACTTTTTTATTGTTAGTATTGAGATATTTATGTGTTCACTACGGATAATACAATTAAAGTGATTATTGTAGTCCATTTTGTTTTAATTAACATCGCGTTTGATAATTAGATTGTTAGTGCTTAGGGAGCGATAAGAATTGAGTGCAAAAGACTTTAAATGTAATTGAAAAGACTGTAAACAGAATTAGCCTACTTTATTGGAAGTAAATAAGGGACGTACTACTTGTAATAAAGGTCAATATAAGCTTTTTGCAATCATCCAGTCTCGAGGAACCTTGAACCTTGTCAGTTTTGTTGAATTCAATAAAATTGTTTCTTGTTGTGATCACCCTTGACGGAAACTTGTGTTCAACATAGGAATCTGGACTTTACTGAAGGCCGCTCTTGTTGTTGTCAAAGAAAATTATGTTTTCAACTTTTCAACTACGAAATGCGACGTCATTCTCTACGAAATGCTTAATTTTCCGTTAAATTTTCACTGCAGTATTATAGGCTGTATAAGGGAATTTAATAACTAATCAGTTTATAACTATACTATTGACGATTATACTGTCTAGGTATACTCCGCAGCGGGAGCTGCACCTATTGAGAGGATTTAGACGTCCCTAGCGGTACCCGAGTCTAACACACACTCACACTTACAACACTACACTTATGACTAACACTTTACACTCTCACTTACATTTAGAGAGGCGATAATAGCCTCACTGTGCTTTTCGCCTTAAAATAACACACACACACCCTGTATAAGTATAATAATAAATATAATATTTGTGATTTTGGCATTCAAAAATTGGTATAGGTCATATACATTGAATAATTAAATTAGACAAATTTACAAAATACACATTTTTAAAATTATCATGAACAATAAACATAACCTCAATTGAAATTATTGTGCAAAATCAGCTGTTTAGAAGTAGTCACTTCCAGTCTAGATATATACAAGAACAATATATACTTTGATATGCATTACAGATTCAAGTGTGACGCGAAAGCAATGTTTATACCCATGTTTTGTCAACCGCGACCATACAAGTTTTCACTACAAAGATACATTTTATTAATCATTAAAAAAATAGAGCGTTCCGTGACGTTAGAGCGTTCCGTGACGATAAACTAAGTTTTATTCAGTGCAAAACATTCGCCCATACGGGGGCGTAAGAAGTAGCCACGTCATCAATTCAATTGCTGCGTTCCGTGACGGCAAACTGATTTTTCCCCATGCAAAATATTCACCCATATCCGCTATAAGAAATAGTTATTTCAAAAAGTCGAAGAAAAGCTAGTTTGTTCGAGTGTCTTCCTGGATGTGGTTTAAGCTTTTGCATAATATGACATCAAGGAATTTAATAAAAGTTATATAACACACTGAGTTACGATTGATTGGTATCTCATATTAAAATATTACTTAGAATGACGTCATTTCAGAGTTAAGGTCAAGGATCCATGAAGTGAAGGATGTCCATGCTGTAACGCCGCAGGGAAGTGTTCTAGACCGTGTTGCACTTTCATGCACGAGCCATACGACGGTTAGGGAACACCACAACAATCGCCTTTGCAGATGACAGATATAAACTAAACATAATGACCTTGAATCTTCAAGGTCTATCGCCTCGGTGACCTAGTTGATAGCGTACTGGGCTTTCACCCCGAGGACCCGGGTTCGATTCCCGGCCAGAGCTTGGCATTTTCGTACGCATTAAATAATCCACATCGTCTGCATTAGCCCAAGTGTAAACAATAGACAACAACAAAAAATGCAGATGACAGCTGAAATGTCCATTGTTTTTGAAAACGCGTTGCGGGCACTGCTAGTTGAAAATATATCATGAATATTTAGCCCAAAACAATAAGAAAAATAGAGTGAAAAATGTCTTAAAGTAAGAAGAATTTTGATACTTCTGCTCTGAATTTTTGGTGATAATGTACAATTAAAATTAAAGACTGCCTGGCTGCTACAAGAACAACTGATAAAAACATCCTAAACAGAAACTATCGACAATAAAACGGAACACGGCGTATCTGTAAATGCGATATAAATTACGTTTCCTTTCAGCCTTTGATATCTCTTTCCCGTTCAGCCGTGCGATAGCAATTCATGTTGAACCTTTTATTTTATCAGCAAGTTTTCCGCATTATTGCCCGCTATTATTTCCCTCTGCTAGGCCGCTTTTGTCAAACATATTGCCGGGAAATATCTTTAATTTATATATGTATAAATACTGAAGATGTAAATAACCTATATCGTTACCATTAACGAATGGTTTGTGCTGTTTATGTATGTGTATTTTCTTTAAAACCGGTGAATGTAATTTAAATAATGCATTGCTTTTTCCCTGACGTGATAATATTTTCAAATCACAAATTTTTTTATTATATATTTTTATCAACTTTCTTAATAGATACAATAGCATTTTCAATTTTCAAAGTTTTAAAGTATTAATATGAAGATTGCAAAGTTTATTGTTATTTTGATAGTTAAACAGATGTTCAGAAGATGGTATGACATCTTGAAACGGTTAAGCTGGTTTTATTGAAAAACTTTCTTCTATCATATGTTTTTATCAATGTTCACATCTATTCTAAATAGCATTTTTAATTTTCAATATGAGTACGAAGTCTGAACATTGCAGATTTTATTGTTAATTTGTTATTAAAACTTATTTTCATAAAAAACGTTTGACATTTTGAAACGATTCAGCTGATTTTACTGAAACACTATCTTGTATTGGCAATCGTGTGATTTAAATGGGTTTTGTGCCAATTCCGAAACAAATCAACCTAAAATTACCGAATCAAACTACTATTTTTTATGAAATTCGAGTTTATGAAAAGTCATTTTACGTCGATTTTAACGCTCGTTACAATCATATTTTTAAAAAGATTGTAAAATAAATAAATATGTTATTTTTTTGGTTTACAATATCGTCCAATTTGTAATGTTGAGAGGATTTTGGTGAGAAATGGACTTATTACAAAATTTTGTTTTTGTGCCAATTTTAATCAAAACTGACAAAAATTGTAAACGTGTTAATCACACACACACACACACACACACACACACACACACACACACACACACACACACACACACACACACACACACACACACACACACACACACACACACACACACACACACACACACACACACACACACACACACACACACACACACACACACACACACACACACACACACACACACACACACACACACACACACACACACACACACACACACACACACACACACACACTTCTATCTCACACAGATTCTCACTGGGTACGGTTGCTTCCGAGCTTACTTGTTCCGTTTCAGGCTGGAAACAGACTCGGCTTGTCCCCTCTGTCTTCCAGCAGTGGAGGAAGGTGCGGAGCATGTGTTTTTCCGGTGTCGGAGATTCGACGAGGAAAGGATGAGGCTGCAAACATATCTGCGAGGCAGCATTGCAACGAAAAAGTATCGTTGCGACAATGATGGCTTTAGAGGCCAACTGGAGGACCATTGCGAGATTCGCTGCAGTGGTCATGAAAAAGCTGAGGGCTGAGGATCGTGAAAGAGCCAACGCTGTAGAAGAGTAGGCGTTCAGCCAGTCCACCTTCCCATGAAGTAATGCCTGGCGGCGGTTCCGTGGGGAGGTTTACAGAAGAGGAATGCTTTTGGTGGTTTTTTTAGTGGGTAACAATATATCTTAACTGAAGTTTGAACGCAATTTGAGTCCCACACTCTGGAGTAGTGCGTACTCTAACCCAGGTAGTCTATAAAAGATTTTTTCCACCTTTTTTTTGGCATCTCCAAAAAACACACACACTATTTTCATTGACACAGAGAGGTCAGGTTGGGGTGTCATTTCAAAGTCTAGACCAACACCTAATAAAAATTCTCCAGTATGTATTATGAAAAATAGTAAATGCTGCATGTATCACTCAAAACGCATTTATAGTTGCACAATTTTTTTCATGTTTAAAACCTATGTTTTTTTTACTGAGACAGTATTTATAAATTTATTTTATTTTGTAGTTTGATTTTGTAAATTATTTCCAAACAATCTGTATATGTAGTAAAACAATTATTTATGTTAAGAAAGAAATGCCAACTGTGTAATGTTCTTTTAGCATTAAATCATGTTTACCGGAAAGGCGATGTTTATTTGAGGTTATAAAAGCAAATGTTTATTTATCGTTGTCATGGTAACCGAACGCCAGCTGAAAATAATTGTTGTGTTCTCATTGCTCCACTTAAGTTTGTTAGTGAAATTCCATGAGAAACTGAACTATTCGAGCTGCCATTGTAGTAAGGTTCTAGACCTTGACGTCAGCAACAACGCCCTACAGATAACGTATTGATGGGTCTTTTGATAACTTGTAAATATACTTGTATATTTTCTTTTTTTTAATTTTCGTATTTTCAATGTAGTTAGAAAAGTAATATGCTCAGTGATTATACGTCTAGTTATCATGGTGATTATGATGTTGTTATCAAATTTTCAAAAAAAAAAATAAAATAAATAATTTTATACATTTTAATATATTGTTGGAAATTTTCTTCCAAACGTCAGCGAAACAGTTTTCTGCGGCGATTATTGAAAAATAAATTATTTAATATTATTTGTAATTCAAACAAATGTGCCCCTAAGAAAAAAAACACCTCAGTTTGAGACGATAAAAAGTTATAAACGGTTATTGTACAAATATTTCAGATACAACAAATTATAGAGTGTTCTTTTGTTTATAAATTTATGTTAATGCTGTTAATATATATTTGCTGTCAAAATTCTACCAAAAACTGTATTTTTTTACTACTGCTTAGTTGAAGGTTCGTAACTTCGTCAATTTTTACTTCACAACAATGCAGTTCGTGTACTTTATACTAATAGACATACAATAATGTTTATTGCAAAATTTGAACATTTTTGCATAATACATTTGAAACTGTATTTTTTTACTACTGCTTACTTGAAGATTCGTAACTTTGTCAATTTTTACTTCACAACAATGCTGTTCAAGTACTTTATACTAATAGACAAATAATGTTTATTGCAAAATTTGAACATTTTTTGCATAATACATTTGAAACTGTATTTTTTACTACTGCTTACTTGAAGGTTCGTAACTTTGTCAATTTTTACTTCACAACAATGCTGTTCAAGTACTTTATACTAATAGACAAATAATGTTTATTGCAAAATTTGAACATTTTTGCATAATACATTTGAAACTGTATTTTTTTACTACTGCTTACTTGAATATTCGTAACTTTGTCAATTTTTACTTCACAACAATGCTGTTCAAGTACTTTATACTAATAGACAAATAATGTTTATTGCAAAATTTGAACATTTTTTGCATAATACATTTGAAACTGTATTTTTTACTACTGCTTACTTGAAGGTTCGTAACTTTGTCAATTTTTACTTCACAACAATGCTGTTCAAGTACTTTATACTAATAGACAAATAATGTTTATTGCAAAATTTGAACATTTTTTGCATAATACATTTGAAACTGTATGTGTACTTTATACTAATAGACATACAATAATTTTTATTGGAAAATTTGAACATTTTTTGCATAATACATTTGAAACTGTATGTTTTTACTAGTGCTTACTTGAAGGTCCGTAACTTCGTCAGTTGTTACTTCACAACAATGCTGTTCGTGTACTTTATACTAATAGACATACATTAATGTTTATTGCAAAATTTGAACATTTTTGCATAATACATTTGAAACTGTATTTTTTTACTACTGCTTACTTGAAGATTCGTAACTTTGTCAATTTTTACTTCACAACAATGCTGTTCAAGTACTTTATACTAATAAACAAATAATGTTTATTGCAAAATTTGAACATTTTTTGCATAATACATTTGAAACTGTATTTTTTTTACTACTGCTTACTTGAAGGTTCGTAATTTCGTCAATTTTAGACAGACTGAGGTTACGATTGTAAATCATTATTCACTTATTTTGATTAGAGTTACAAAATAATTAACGTAGAGATTAAATAATAATTCAGAATCTTTCAGAAGGCCTAATATTAAGACGATAACAGCTGACTATTAAAATGATAATTTAAATGAAAAGTATAGGCTGGTAAAAAAATAAACAAATATGATATACTAATAAATAAGATTAGAGTTTAAAAGAAAATATATAATTAAAATATTATTCAGGACAAGAGTAATAAGGATACTCGGTGGTCGATGTGACTAGAGCATCAGTCGGTCTGCTGCGTCTCTGAACTGCGCGCATTGGTTCTTAGATCCAGCCATGGAATAATTACCATGGTTTAT
>CM040191.1:56833188-56918188 GCA_022606455.1 Callitettix versicolor
TGTTGTTTTTGATTTACTCTTGAACCGCAGATTTATCATCTGAATTGAGTTATTAATTATTAATTTAACACTAAAATTTTAGCAAATCTTACTAATCGATTTTCATGCTAATCGATATTCTGATTTTGTATCGGTTGATGTTAAAGCGGATTTCTCTTCGGGAAATTAATTAATGTAAGAAATTGTGTGTTTAGTTTTTCCAATATCTATTTTAAATTGTAATAAGTCAGTCTGTTTCTACATCGTTGCTCTACTGGTTAAATCTGAAGCTAAAAAACAAATTTTACTTTTATAATAACACTTTCAGTTTATAGCGGGGAAGCAATCTGGCAACAATGCTCTTCTCCTATTGGTTAATTCAAGGTCACAGTGCGAATAAGTCCATTCCTCAACGGTCTAGACTACGTTTTGAATGTTAGAATTTTTACATCAAATTAAAACGGATTTGAAAAATTGTATCCAGTCTGAACTGATTTCAGTTCAACGATAGGCAATTAAGACATTATATACCACTAGGCCACCGAGGCTGCTTTCTACTTTGAAGGTTAGGTTAGGTTAGGATAGGTTAGGTTAGATTAGGTTATAACTTTGAAAATTTTCACTCTACAAAAATTTTGTTCGAACGTATTACGGCAAGGACATATTTTAAAGTTTCTGCCGAATTCGGTCGGCTTTGGGTAAAAATTAAAATTATAGTTAATTTATTCATAAAAATGTTTTTTTGTTTTTTTGCTACCCAAAATTTTATTGAAATATGTTTTTATCAGTAAATTCACAACAGTATTATGGAGATCTATGTTAAAAGCCGCCTCGGTGGCCTAGTTGATAGAGTACTGGGCGTTCACCCCGAGGACCCGGGTTCGATTCCCGGCCAGGGCTTGGCATTTTCATACGCTATAAATCACCCCATCGTCTGCATTAGCCCAAGTGTGCACAATAATCGGACGTTAAAAAAAAAAAAATCATTTCACTGAATTTATAATCGCTAACACATCAGACGATGGATGGCCCTCTGACAAAATCTTTGATAACACTAAACAGAAAATCAGATTGTAGAACCGCGGTGTTTATAGCGTGTCATGTAGAGATTGCTTTAAGAGTTATATACATAGGGCAACCTCAGTCGGATTGGAAGAACATAAACATGCTATTAAAATGCAACAAGATACATTGCTTTCTGCAAGTATGAAGAAGAAATCTACCTCATCACTGATTTTAAAACATATACATATACCGAGTGAAGAAAATTATAAAACCGAATTTATAGATCGAAAGGTAGACTGAGTGACTGAATTAAGACCACTGTCAATGTCACTTTATATTGGCGAGTCGATCTATGTCAGCTCAAGCCAGCCCACTTTCCATTTTCTTTATACTGTGGTTGTGTGCAGTGCAACATGTAAAAGAACACTTTAGTATGATTTTAGATTGGATCGAGAACCACCTCAATGCCATACTCAATGGGCATACTCAGTCAGATTGGAAGAACATAAACATGCTATTAAAATGCAACAAGATACATTGCTTTCTGCAAGTATGAAGAAGAAATCTACCTCATCACTGATTTTAAAACATATACATATACCGAGTGAAGAAAATTATAAAACCGAATTTATAGATCGAAAGGTAGACTGAGTGACTGAATTAAGACCACTGTCAATGTCACTTTATATTGGCGAGTCGATCTATGTCAGCTCAAGCCAGCCCACTTTCCATTTTCTTTATACTGTGGTTGTGTGCAGTGCAACATGTAAAAGAACACTTTAGTATGATTTTAGATTGGATCGAGAACCACCTCAATGCCATACTCAATGGGCATACTCAGTCAGATTGGAAGAACATAAACATGCTATTAAAATGCAACAAGATACATTGCTTTCTGCAAGTATGAAGAAGAAATCTACCTCATCACTGATTTTAAAACATGTACATATACCGAGTGAAGTAAATTATAAAACCATAATGTTTATAGATCGAAAGGTAGACTGAGTGACTGAATTAAGACCACTGTCAATGTCACTTTATATTGGCGAGTCGATCTATGTCAGCTCAAGCCAGCCCACTTTCCATTTTCTTTATATTGTGGTTGTGTACAGTGGAACATGTAAAAGAACCCTTTAGTATGATTTTAGATTGGAGCGAGAACCACCACAATGCCAAATACAATTTTGGTGGAACGTTGGAACTTCTAGAAACAGTAGTGTCGAACGGATGTTCAACGTTTTTTTTAAATAAAATTATTTAATCGGTGAATCAAAACGTGCTATGGATGTCAGTATCAGAGCTCGTTTGGTAATGTCGATTTTAAGTCTCACTATGTCAGCTGCTTCGGTAGCACGTATACCAAGAAATATTCGCTCGTAATTAATTAAGATTTATTGTTTTTTTTTTACATTGTGTATATACCAAGTGGAAACTTTATTGCTGAACACACTTTCTGTTATCCCCGAGTGAGAAGAAAGTTTTTAGATTAGAAATTACTTCTTCTTGAAAAAATAAGCCGTAAATACAAGACCTAACCTTCCACTCAGAGGCAGCGAATTTAAGTAGGATTTATAACATAAACGAATGCCTGTGTAGTAAGAGGGATTACTTGCTGTAATATTAACAATTTTAAAAATAATGTACTCGTACAATTATATAGTATTTATTTATTTAATCAAAAATGTTTAAATCGTAAAGTAAATTATAATACCATAGTAAACCGTAGAGATATAGAGATATCTGTGTGTAGGAAAGGAACTTACAACTAACTCATAACAGAGTAAATATGTAACGACTTATAATTATGTAAAATAATAGCATTTAGTAATCCAAGGTGAAAGTATAAATATAAAACGTTTGACATCATTAATGTTTTTGTCATAACATGAAGATATCTTACTTAAAATTAATACAATTTTGGTGATAGAAAAAATAAATTTTATGATAAAAGTATCACACTAAATGAATATTTCATTAAAAATATTTTCTTATAAGTTTGTAATTACACTATAGATTTAATAATCCATTTTTTTTTTAAAGTTTATACTTCCTAAAATTAAAGTATATTAACAATTTTATACTTATAATTAAAATTGTGTATTATTAAATACACAATAATTATAATTAAATAGTGTATAATTAAATAGCGTATTTATTTATTTAATCCAAAATATTTATGTATTAAAATACATTATAATACCATAATAAACCCATATAAAATGTAGGCTTTAATTACGTTGAAGTTAAATAGTTTCAGTTGAATAGCAAGAAAATATAGATTTAATCAATTAAATACGTTTTTTTATTTATTACACATTTTGAACTTTACAGGTGCCTTACTCACTTCATATTTCACTGTCAATGAAGCTACAAACCTTTGGGGCCTGTTGTAGTTAAAACAACATTTTATTTTTATAAACTTTAATCTACTGTTTTTTATAATAATATTTAGTATTAACGTGTCTGAAGTTGTTTGGTGTTCGGTGGTGGAAGTGGCTAAAACTTCGGTCAGTCTACTGCGTCACTCAACTGCGCATCTAAAAGTTCTTAGTTTGAGCCGCAGTTGCTCCCGTCGCTTTTCCTTTTTAATTAACTCCCTCGTTCTCATTATTCTAATTCACATATAGTAGAGAAATTAAGCAAAAAGAATTGAGTTTGCTGTGTCTGCGAAAGGTTTTGCGCCTTTCAAGGTCGTAACTTCGAGACTGGAATTACTGTCGTGAGATTTTTATATAGTTAATACAGATCCTTTGCCCTCATTTGTCTAACTAGTATATGGCTTTTTGTAGTACTAGTGTTACTAATTTAACGTGTTTGTCCTGCATATTTCAGGTGATCCTGGAGGTCGCAGTTTCTTTCAGTAAGATTATGCCTCGCGGTAGCTTGAAGAGATGTCAAAATATTCGGCGAATGGTTGTACAGGATTACAGAAAAAAGTGTAATACTCTTACCGGAAGAAGTAAGTTGATATATCAGTTATGGTTTTGCCATCAATAACCAGTGACCAAGAATACAAGAAGAGAAACAAGCAAGACTGAATAAAACTCTTTGAGGTAAGAAAACAGATTTTAGCACTAAGGACCTTTGTATTTACGAGGTGTGTTCAGAAAGTAACGAGAATTTCAATTTTTTGAACAAAATGTTTATTTATTCTTCTACATTGATTTTGTCGCCTTCAAAATAGTCCCCATTTGAGATTATGCACTTGTGTCAGTGCTTCTTCTAATCCTCGAAACACTTCTCAAACTCGATCTTTGAGGAATCCTTTAGTTCTTTCAGCGATGCGCTTTTAATGTCATCTACGACTGTAAAACGACGGCTATTTAAGGTTCTCTTTATTTTTGGAAATAGGAAAAAGTCACACGGAGACATGTCAGGCGAACATGGAGGCTGGGGCATCGTTACAGTACTGTTTTTGGCCAAAAATTCACGAACAAGCTATGAAGTGTGAGCTGGTGCATTATCGTGGTACAAAAGCTATGCATTGTTTTTCCACAGATCCGGGCGTTTTTTCGGATTGCATCACGCAAACGGCGTTTGAACTTGTAGGTAGTACTCCTTATTGACCGTTTCACCTGGTGGTAGGAATTCATATGCACTATGCAATTAATATTGAAGATCACAGTGAGCATAACCTTCACGTTCGACCGCACTTGTCAAGCCTTTTTCGGTCTTGACTAGCCAGAATTCCTCCACTGGGATGATTGAGCCTTAGTTTCGACGTCATATCCGTAAACCCATGTTTCGTTATTACAGTAATTCTGCATCGTCGTTGACTTCATTTAGTAAATCCTTAGCAACTTCCATTCGACGTTTTTGTTCAAAATTCAACGATTTTGGAACGAATTTTGCTGCCACGCGTTTCATACACAAAACATTGGAAACAATGTCATGACATGACCCAATCGATATGCCAACATCATCAGCGACCTCTCTAATTGTGATTCGGAGATTGTTCATAACCATTTCTTTAACTTTTTCCACGTTTTCATCGGTTGTTGATGTGCTGGGGCGTCCAGGGCTTTCGTCATCTTCAACGTCTTCACGGCCTTCTTGGAAACGCTTATACCACTCGTAAACTCTTGCTTTACTCATAGCAGACTTACCATATGCCTTTGTTAACATTCCACACACTTTTTTACACTTTATTCCATTTTTTACGCTAAATTTGATACAAATTCTTTGATCCATTTCTTTTAACAAAACGAAAATCGCCGAGCTCATAAAAATACGTCTAACCTTAGTGGCTGTCACAGACAAAGTCAACAATGAAAATAGCTAAAAGTTTTATCATACTTCAAGTGCATGTATACCAACATAATATATAAAATGTTTGTCAATCGGACTCTCCAAGCCCGCGAAATTTAAAAATTCTCTTTACTTTCTGAACACACTTGTAGATATTTATATTTAGTACTCATATATTTATTTATAGGTGTTCTGCTTAGAAACATATAGGTTTCATTAAATAATGAAAACAGTTGTGTAAACATACGTTTTCTAAATTTTTTTAGGAGCTATCAGCAAATCATTTTTTTTATTAATTAGTTTTTGCTTCACTGTTTAATCAGTTGAGTTGTAATTTTGCACTTCACTTATTAATTTAAATTACTAGTTACGAAAATACAATAATCAACTTCTGTAATTGTTTGAGCGAGCGGACACGATCTTTTAACATTTAGTTTGTAGCGAAGTTGCGGCTAAACGCGTAGACCGATTGTTGTGAAATTTGGTTCGCAGTTACCATGTAAGCCAGAACGATTATGTGTAAGGTTTTTCCATTTAATTCCGTTTACAGTTGACGGATTCTGACTTAACTATGACTGCTGTAGTTGAATATGTCTTGTAATACTGACTGAACGGCAAGCCCTACTGTAATTTTGATCGCTTCACCTAGAAAGAGACACATATATTTAATACGTTTTGTAAATATTACGGTTACCGGTTAAATTGTTGGGAACGATTGTTGAAGATCGGTGCGCTGTTTTAAAGCGATTGCCGGGCAATTAATTAAGAACATACTGGAGATCTGCAGTTCTTTACAATCAAAGTTGTAACTTGTTTAATTGTCTATAGAATAGCATAACTACTTTCGAACGTCATAATAATAAAACATTGCCAATAGGCTATAATCGTGAAGGTTAAAGCATATCGCATTGTTTTAAAATCAAATATTTTCATATGTAGTACTATATCAAAATTGATTTTTTCGATTTCCAACTTTCATTCTTTACCTCGGCGCTACTCTACAGCCTTTTTTACATTTCGCCTCCATTCCAGTCTAGATTGGACTTTCTCCCACCATCTTCCAATGCACATAACCCTCATATCCTCCTCCACATCCTGCATTCCTCGGCCTTACACGTCCCAGCCATGACATCCGTCCTGACTTTACAAAAGGATTATACCTTAAATTTCCCTATTTCTCCTTATTCACAATCCTCCTGTCTCCCTTACAGACCTTCTCATAATTATCTTTTCAAATATACGTAAAATACACTAGATTTACTTACTTTCTGTATGTAGTTCGACAGAAAAACACAAAAGTATTGTATATAATTTATTACTTGTAAATTTATAAATTTTAGTCAAGGCTATTGTGTAGTGGGTATTGTACAGTGTCAATTGATTGTAAGAGAAAACACCCACTTTTCAAATTACCACCCTTACACGTGACGCAATTTCAGGCTTATCCGAGGCTAAGAAGTATTTTCATTGTTAATCAGATGTTAGGCATATGAATAAGTGAACTACAGTCCAAGGTGTGACGTCACTGGTAACTAGGCAATACAATTTAATTATTTACTCAAATTCTACCCAACGCCGTGTCATTGTTCTCATATCGCTTACAATATTCATGGCTGAAAAATCGAATATGTTTAAAATGTTTTATTGTAAGTTCTATCCTGGTTAAATGTAAATAACGATTCAAAAATAGGTCTCAAAAATAAAAATTGTTTTCTTTTTTTAATTAAACTGTATTTACACAGCTTATTAAGAGCATCGAATTGCGTGTGATTAATGTTTGACAGAATTTTATTTGGAAATTATATTGGAAAATTTTCTACAAAATTGCTACCAACGTAGTAAGACACAAACTCGGGGATTAGAAATAAGTGCTGACTTGTTTTTTTTTTTTTTTTTTTTTTTTTTTGGATGTTAAAATTTATGTATGTATGTAAGTATACAATGAGTAATTACTCCAGCACATGAAAACAATAAAGCCTTGTTAGGAGTAAGGCCGATCCACCATTTGTTAGAAGTACGGGGTCCTTCGAATAATATTCTATCGGTGGTTCATTATAAAAATTACCTTTAATTATTTGATATGTGTTACCTTACAACTATTGTTGGTGGCAACCCCAAGAATGAACACTACTGTCTTGTGTGAAATGAAACGTTCCCCAAAATATATATTAATCCCTTCAAACCAAAATAAAAAAAGGGGAAGAAGTGTACGCTAATAATCATCTACTTACTTTTAGCGCCGATTTGCCACTTCTCTGCACCGCCCAGTTGGAACAGAAAAGTCGCACAGTCTTCCCAGAAAAGTCACCCGGAGTAAACTGACTTTACGGCCCCGCCGGAATCGACTGTCCTCGCCCTACCTCTTCCCCGTGCTTCTGTTTCAACTGCTGTTCTACATATCGTGTTGCTTATTGCAACAGGCAGTACATCAGCAGTTTCGTAATTTCGCCTATGTTTTTTTTTGTCAATAGTGTTCCTTCTTTGGCTGTGACCTCGTTATCATATTCAAAACCAGCAACCAAAAACTAATATTTTTTCTAAAACCTAACAGCCTTAAATAAAGCATGAACTAATAAATGAAAAAATGTCATAGTAGAAAAACCTATTATCAAAACTGACATTATAAACCCCAACTGTCTTAAAGTAGATAAAGCAATAATCTTGTTCAAATCAAACTCAAAATTAGCACGAATTCTAGCTACTGATATAGTAATCAATGAAATAACAATAAAAAAGTCAACATAATCAAAATTACAAAACCAAAAATCAAAACGAATCAGAAGTTAAACACCAGCAGTTGCCAAAATTGAAGAATGAACTAAAGCAGAAACAGGGGTAGCAGCAGCCATGGCCAAATTGACTCTCAGGTTCGCAATTCGGGTCCGAATCGGTTCAATCTCTGCACAAAAAACCATAGAAAATCAGGTTTATTAAAAAAATAATTTGTTTATCACCCAGAAAAAATCAGTTTGAGAATGGTGGACATTTCAAACCTTAAAACGTGCACAGAATTATTTTGATTTTTTTAAAACCCGATTTCATCATGGTAAACAGCGTTTAAATTGCATCGTGCATTTTTTTCAAAATATTCCGTTGAAATGAAGAACATATTAATGACAGCAGTGAAGTTACATTTTCGTATTATTGTCAGTGCACTTTTAACATTTAAATATAAACTAATTTCAAATTTCCATAAATTGTTCTGGAGTGTTGACGAGTTACAAAATTGTTTCTGGAGGTCGATTGTACATTGTGTGATTCCAGGCAATATACCCTTTGTCCTCTAAAGACGCAAGCACACTGTTAAAACAAAAACAGGACCTAGTGGTCCTAACTTTGTATCAAATAGAGGCCATTATTAGTAGAGGAATATTATTCGTGGAGGTAGACCTAAACAAAAGGGAGTACTTGTAAGTTGGAGGAGCCGCCTCGGTGGCCTAGTTGATAGCGTACTATTTGTGCACTATTGTGCACACTTGGGCTAATGCAGACGATGCGATGATTTATAGCGTATGAAAATGCCAAGCCCTGGCCGGGAATCGAACCCGGGTCCTCGGGGTGAAAGCCCAGTATGCTATCAACTAGGCCACCGAGACGGCTTGGATTCGAAAGAAGCCGGAGAACGTTTTAAACCGAAATTAAAGAAGAGGCCATTATTCATACTTTCATTCACACTGTTCCTCCAGTGGGCTGCCTCGTACATCGCCTCGTACAGTTTTCTTGAGACCGTCTCCCAAGTACTTCAGTATTTTTGGGCAGGAAAATCGATATTTTAACGATAGGTCGGAAAAATCGTTTTTAGCCAAGACCTTTTAACCTTTTCAAAATAATAGCACTTTCAAATCTTAAAAAATAATAGCTTTTCCGTTAGGCATATTTTAAAAAATGGTTTCATTATTAAAATCTGAATAAATTAAAATTTTAAATTTTCTAATTCCATTTAATATTCGAAAATGAATCTGACTGGTTCTCGTAAACTTTAGTGCTGATTATGGTAGTGGAACTACTTTTTATCGCGGGATGTATGTTTTACACGGGGAAAATTCAGTTTACCGTCACGGAACGCTCTAACACATTAATACGCTCACTCTAGTGAACATTATTATTTCAAACATTATTATTACAACACGTTATTATTTTTTCTTGTTTAGTGATTAATAAAATGTATTTTTGACGTGAAAACTTATGGTCGCGGTTGACAAAACATGGGTATAAACATTTCCTTTCGCGTCACACTTGAATCCGTAATGCATACCTCACAGCATATATTGTTCTTGTATATATCTAGACTGGAAGTGACTACTTCTGAACAGCTGATTTCGCACAATAGCTTCAATATCATTTCAATTGAGGTTATGTTTATTGTTCTTGTTAATTTTTAAAAAGTTGTATTTTCTAAATTTGTGTAGTTAATTATTTAATGTATACGACCTGTACCAATTTCTGAATGTCAGAATTACAAATATTATATTTATTACTACTTAGACGGTTTAAATGTCAAAAATAAGGTTAAAAACTGATTAATTTTTAAAGTCCCTTATATATCCTATGATACTCAAATTCATAGTATTTGGTAGTTTCAGTTAATTTTTTTAGCTGTGTACCTATACACACGCGAAATTTAATACGAACATAAGTTTCAAGAAATGCCTTTCCCTGCAAGCATCTAATTTTTTATAAAAATACTTAAATCATAATAGTTTTTTTTTTTATTTATTTTATTTTATTTAACATAATTACAACTAGGCAATAAAGCCTATCCAGCAATATACATTTAATAGTAATGTCACTGTTTGTTGAAGTAACACCCACTGATGGACTCCTGATGAACACACACTCTGTTCATGTGTGATTAGTTATACACTCTCACTGCAAAGTTCCAAAGGCTTCGTCCTTTTCAAGCGACGGATCTCGCCAGAGTTGTCTAATAAGCAAGCTATTTCCTTGTTATCGTGATGTATAAGTCTTTGCTTGTGTTTCTCTGCAAATCTTTTGATTTCTTCTGAGACAGTTTTCATCCTAAGGTCCCTATGAAGACTGTCATTGCAGACGAACCACGGAGCCCTTACAATACTTCGCAGGACTTTATTCTGGAAAGTTTGAATTACTTTTACATTTGTATTTTTGTGCAGCCCCACAGCTGGATTCCATAGGTCCACACCGGCTTCAGTATTTGCTTGTATAGAAGCAGTTTATTTTGTAGGTCTAAATCTGAGTTTCTCCTATCAACCAGTTAATTTTCCTAAATTGCATGTTTAATTCAACCTTTTTCTTTTGACATGTTCTTTCCAGTGGAGCTTTGCATCCAGTATCATCCCCAAGTATTTAGCAGAATTTTCTGGAGTTACTACATGGTTATTAATTATAAGTGGAATTGGGTTGATTTTTCTATTTGTAAAGTTGACATAGGTTGATTTGGATTCATTTAGTTTTAATCTCCATTTCTTCATCCAAATGCAAACTCTATCAACTGCTCTTTGAAGTTTATTCGATGCCTCTTCCACAGTATTTCCTGTCGCCAAAATTGTTGTATCATCTGCAAAGGTTGCTGTGATTGTATCAACTTCTTGGGAATGTCTCTAGTGTACAACAAGTAAAGTACGGGCCCAAGGACACTCCCTTGAGGTACTCCTGCTGATACATTCCTCAACTCAGAATACTCTCCATTATGTTTAACTCTGAAAAATCTCTCTGACAGGTAAGATTCCAGAATGTGATGAAATTGTTCTGGAAGATCACGCTGAAGTTTGAAGATTAATCCTTCGTGCCAGACCTTGTCAAATGCTTTGGCAACGTCTAGAAATATACTCGAACATATTTTGCATTCTTCCAGGACTTTTTCTATTACATGTACAACTCGGTGTACTTGATCAATTGTAGAATGCCTGTCTCTGAAGCCAAACTGATGATCAGGAGTCAGTTTTCTTTCCACAATGAAAATCATAATAGTGAAAAAGTATACAGTCAGGTATGCCAAAATAAGTAGTCACTTCTGTCGGTCAGTCTCGTACTGCCTACGTTTTTTTAATAAAAGTGTAAGATTAAAAGTGTAACATTTCTTGTAAAAAAATCGCATTTTTCACGTGAAAAAGCACGCTGCTTGATGTGCTTATTTAACTCGAAAAATATCTTTCGAAAATTAGCAGTGTAAACACATATGTCTGTAAACAAATTTAAACCTACTGTAAAGCTTCTAGTTAAGTTTGACATTATTGTCAACAATAAAGCTTATGGACTCGTGGTACTCTGTCATATATACAAGTAAGCATGTCCCTGCTTGCTTGTATATCATGTTTTGCACTTACAACATCATGCATCGTCTAATCAGATACGGTCATATAGTAAGTAATTAATATCATGTACATAGATAAACCACTATATTATACTATGCACGATTATACTATATCGCGTGTAATACAAATATATCAATGATGTAAGTGACAATTACATTACTAGTATATTATTTTAAACAAATCTGTTGGCATATCGTACAAAGTTTTGCGAATTAAATTTGAAGAAAATGAAGGAAAACAAAACAGTTGTCAAGGTTTCAGTTTTCGATTGGCTACCGTTTAATTTTATCGTTGCCACACGGTTTCGAGATATCGATCTTTAAAAATGTCCAAAGTTTTGTGTAATTAGGAAAAAACGAAAGCTAATATTTTTGAACAATTCTAATTGTTGTACAAGGTACCGCAAACTTTTAGCAAACTGCACTGAATTTACGAAAATTTTTAAAAATTTTTGTTTTATGATTTGAAGTTTCAGAAAAAGGTTGTAGTTGAAAATAAATTTTCTTCCATAATCAAAGTATAAAGAATCTCAACTAAATTATTGCATCTACTTCTGAATAGAAAAAATGTAAAAGGTGTGTTCAAAAAGTAACGAGAATTTTTAAATTTCGCGGGCTTCGAGAGTCCGAGTGTCAAACATTTGTTTTTATTATGTTGGTATAGATGCCCTTGAAGTATGATAAAACTTTCAACTGTTTTCATTGTTGACTTTGTCTGTGACAGCTACTAAGGTTAGACGTATTTTTATGAGCTCGGCGATTTTCGTTTCTTAAAAGAAATGGATCAACGAATTTGTATCAAATTTTGCGTAAAAAATGGAATAAAGTGTATCAAAGTGTATGGAATGTTAACAAAAGCCTATGGTGAATCTGCTATGGGTAAATCAAGAGTTTACGAGTGGTATAAGCGTTTCCAAGAAGGCCGCGAAGACGTTGAAGATGACGAACGCCCTGGACGCCCCAGCACACCAACAACCGATGAAAACGTAGAAAAAGTGAAATAAATAGTTATGAACAATCGCCGAATCACAATTAGAGAAGTCGCTGATGATGTTGGCATATCGATTGGGTCATGTCATGACATTGTTTCCAATGTTTTGTGTATGAAACGCGTGGCAGCCAAATTCGTTCCAAAATTGTTGAATGTTTAACAAAAACAGCGGCGAATGTAAGTTGCTAATGGAGTCACTAAATGAAGTCAACGACGATGCAGAATTACTGAAACGTATTATAACAGGTGACGAAACATGGGTTTACGGATATGACGTGGAAACTAAGGCTCAATCATCCCAGTGGAGGCATTCTGGCTCGCCAAGATCAAAAAAGGCTCGACAAGTGCGGTCGAACGTGAAGATTATGCTCACTGTGTTCTTTGATATTAACAGTATATTGCATCATGAATTCCTGCCACCAGGTGAAACGGTCAATAAGGAGTACTACCTACAAGTTCAACGCCGTTTGCGTGAAGCAATCCGGAAAAAAAACCCGGATCTGTGGAAAATATTTCATGGCTCACACTTCATCGCTTGTTCGTGAATTTTTCATGGCTCCGTGTGACTTTTTCCTATTTCCAAAAATAAAGAGAACCTTAAAGGGCCGTCGTTTTACAGCCGTAGATGACATTAAAAGCGCATCGCTGAAAGAACTAAAGGCTATCTCAAAGATCGAGTTTGAGAAGTGTTTCGTGGATTGGAAGAAGCGCTGGCACAAGTGCATAATCTCCAATGGGGACTATTTTGAAGGCGACAACGTCAGTGTAGAAGAATAAATAAATATTTTGTTAAATTCTCGTTACTTTCTGAATACACCTCGTAATTTGTGAGGTTTTTAGTGGACGTACTGCTAGTTAGACCAATCTTCACCAGAACGGACTTATTTTTGATATTTTGCTAACAATCTGCAAGAGTATTCATTTTCAAATCGGCCCACATGGACTCACTTGCATAATTTTTGTCTAGTTGTGTTGGTATGCATCGCAATAAGTGATTAGTGTTAATGACATTTCGAGATAATGCTATAATACAATGAGTATTTCGAGATAAATACTGCAACGCGTTTATTCAATATTTGTTGGATACGAGAAGATAGAACGTCATGTATACCTATACATTGTAAAATTTGAATATTCACGTGACGGGAACAATCTGTTCTGCCGATTCGTCAAATTCGGCATTAAATTCCTCAAAAACGTCCATTAAAACAATCCTCTTCAAGATTCCGTTCATAATTTTCTTGTGGTTTCATCGACTGTTATGTCCCCAATCAGACCGATTCGGTTGCTACTGAAAAAACTAGAAAAATTCTAAAGTATTCTTTTCTTATTTTAAACTTTAATTTTTCATGTATAATGACAAGAAGTTAATTATTTGATGAACCTATTTTAAAAAGTAGTTTCCGCTTTTTTTTTCTGTGGTTTTCAAATCGCATTTTTTTATCAAAATATTTTAATGTAAAAAAAAAGTACACGTTTGGAACTCGGGGAGTTAATGGCAGAAGCGAAGCTTTTGTTAATGATACTTTTTGATGAATATATAATTAGTTTGAAGATATGTTTACAAATATCTTGTTTTTGTTTATAAATACGTGAACGTTGCTTAGACATTATTTACTGTAGTTATAGTAAAAGACCAGTTGGTTTATATTAATTTTTAACGATAGCTGATAGGTTATAATAGGTTTCAGGTCATGTTAAAAATCAGCATTATTTACAACAGTTTTTATTAACGTTTATATTAATTTCGAATGTATTATAAACGGTTACAACGCGCGCGTGTTCTTCAATTAAAGAAAATACCGAAACCAAAGCAACACAACGTTTTTATATAATACGCGTGTACTGTTATCGAAAAGGAGGAAAAATGAGAAAGAGACAGAAATACAGAAACGAAATTCGTTGGCTCGTTCGTTCCATATTTTTGTTACATTTTCCGTTCGGCAGATTTTTTAACATACATCCTGTTTTAGGTCTGAGCCGCCTCGGTGGCCTAGTTGATAGCGTACTGGGCTTCACCCCGCGGACCCGGGTTCGATTCCCGGCCAGGGCTTGGCATTTTCATACGCTAAAAATCACCCTATCGTCTACATTAGCCCAAGTGTGCACAATAGTCGGACGTTAAAAAAAAAATGTTTTAGGGCTGGTTGTGGTGTTAGATTTTGGTTGTGGTGCGAGCGCAGAAATTTATATTGATTTATAATAGCATATTTAGCGCGTTGCAAATCTCATATTAAGTTAATTATAATTAAAATTGACTTTGTTTTCGCCCGGGATCGAACCGGGGACTTTGCCCGTGCTCACGTGATAACCACTACACTAAGGAAGCTACGAATGAGTTTAACCTAAATAGATATATGAAATTAAGCGTTAATTTAATTTTTATATTCGTAGGAATACTAAAAGATCAGTTGTTTTAAATTAAGTCATAACGATCAGCTGATTTCATTGAACAGCTGATAGGCTATAAGAAGTTTTAGGTTATGTCGGGCTTTTGAACAAATTGTCGTAGTTAAAATAAAAAGGAAGAGTCAACCTAATACATGATTTTTATTTTTGGTTCTATTTACTCCTCTCACCAAAGCTAAAATTAAAAGTGTTGCCTTAAAATGTGTTTTGTATAATATTTCCCACTATTTGTTTTACATTTAGGCTACTGGACTTATAATAATAAAGGATAAAGATGTCCTGCAGACTGGTTTTAAGCAATATTTCTAACATTATTTGAATTTTTTATTACATTTGAAAATGTGATTTCGCCGTTATAATCAGCATTTTAAACTTTAAAAATACGATAATGAACCCAGACATTATCAAATTCATTATCTTAATTACAAAGGCTTTTAAAATTTTGTTAGAACTGAAAAATGTAACGTTTAGTTACAACGGTGTAATCATATTTTATAAAATTGTTTCGGGTAAATCATTAAGAATTTTTTAATATTTTTAATATATCATTTCAAGGTCAGGAAAAACCAAGATTTACGAACAAATGACTTGAGTTCACAAACATCACTAAGTTAATTTAAATTCCCCGATCGTAGATTGACAATTTTCCAACTAAAACTCGTTAAAAATTCTTTATGCGAATCCCGTATTAAATTTTGTATTTAACATACATAAATCCAAGGCTAAGAGACGAGTCGCGGATTAAATATTAAAATTCCCAAAGTTGGCAATATTTCAGAAAGTTAATCAGGCCTCGCAGATAATTAATCAGATTCAAACTAATGATAAGCAAAGCAGTGAAGCCAAGGTTAATAACCAAACTTGAGAAGTTAGCGTCTCGTAGAATCTCCGGCTGTTCATTTATTCCCCGGCTTCATTCATTATTAACGCGAGATGAGAAGAGAGACAGCTTCTGTGCAATATTAATACGTCGGTATTAATTTTAAGGGCAAGCGAGAAATATGAAATCCTTTTTTATATAAATGGTCTCCATTGTGCCCTTATAAAAGCGGCACACAGATGTCTGTAGTGATGAACGCTAATGTCGAAAAACTGACGTTTTATTAAGAGAAAATATTTGCCATTTTATATAAACGTATCAATCAAATAGGCCGCCTCGGTGGCGTAGTTGATAGCGTACTGGGCTTTCACCCCGAGGACCCGGGTTCGATTCCCGGCCAGGACTTGGCATTTTCATACGCTATAAGTCATCCCATCGTCTGCATTAGCCCAAGTGTGCACAATAGTCGGACGTTAAAAAAAAAATCGATAGAATGAAATGCAAGTTATATTTGAACGATTTGCTTAACTTTTGAAGTGAAAATTTCTAACGCCTGTTTTTTTCAAAGAATTTAACTTTTTCTGTGGTAATAAATCGAGGTAATATATTGCCGTCATGGTTACACAGTCTATTTTGATTGGATAAATAGAGCTGACATGTAAGGTTTTAGCCATCACGGTTACGCAATATGTTTTTATGGGGATAAAACGACCTGACATGTAAGGTTTTAGCCGCCACGGTTACGCAGTATAATTTATGGGGATAAATCGAACTGACATGTAAGGTTTTAGCAATCACGGTTACGCAATATGTTTTTTAGGGGAATAAAACAACCTGACATATATGGTTTTAGCCGCCACGGTTACGCAATATAATTTATTGGGATAAATCGAGCTGACATGTAAGGTTTTGGCCGTCACGGTTACGCAGTATAATTTATGGGGATAAAACGACCTCACATGTAAGGTTTTAGCCGTCACGGTTACGCAGTATAATTTATGGGGATAATATTAAATATTTATTTGTGTACACTTTATATATAAGTGAGTTGAATAATAAACGTTTAAATGTAATTTTACTACAAACTACCTTTTAAAAAAATGTTTAAAATCGTTTACAGTTTTATCCAGAATTCAGGATCGGCTCTAATTTCCTGTTTTTATTAGTCTTACTGGCTTGTGAACGTTAAACTTTCCATTTCAATAACAAATCAGTCTTTATTTGAATGAAATATCTTAGCTGCGTATCGTACGCATTTTCCGTTAATGCAAATATTATTGACCGATTCAAAATGATTTCACTGCTTCCCACTAAACGCGGCATTCTTTATGAAGGGAACTCCTTAATTATAACTCCGACATGCGGTAAAGCCGCGGTGGTCCTGAATAACGTATCACTCCCTGGGTAATCTAAGCGAAGCAAAGTTGTGACGTCACTAGGTAATTATCAGCGATATTATTAATGAACTAACTTCAAAATATATTAACGCAATTAGTCAAGTTAACACACACGTTGTTGCCTATGTTCAGTGAACTTCTGTTGGAGCGGCGTCTCGGGTCCGTGATATGATCACCGATCCTTATAGATTGATTATAGATTATATACTAGAGGCTAATACAACTCCAGGCACTGCGATCGATTGACTTATTGTGCAACTTAACCTCTTAAAATACCTAGTTCAGCAGATTGGTGCCCCTAATAAGTTCTAGCAACCCACTGACTAGCTCACTCTGCTGAAGATCCCTAGGGTCTTGGAAACCAAAAACTCCTATCCTCCTACTAGCAAGAGCCTCACAATCATAAATTATATGACCTGCAGTTTTCTTCCCCTTCCTGCACAATCTACACACGGTTTCTCCGTGGTACACACCTATTCTGTTCATGTGCACCCTCAGACCACAGTGCCCTGTTATGAGCCCCGTGATCCTCCTGAGTTGTGCTCTGCCCAGAACATCTGCTGCCCCTTTAAGTCCTCCAAATGGAACCTTACTTAAGAGACATTTACTATGGGAATGCCCATGGAGGTTGTCCCATCTTACCTGGTGTTGACTTGTAATCCACCTATTAATGGCAAACTTGGCCAACGATAGAGAAATCCCTAAAGCCGGCTCAAGTCCGATAAAGTCAGATGCAGATCCAAGTCGATCTGCCTCCTCATTACCCTCAACTCCCCTATGCCCCGGAACCAAGTGAAGAGTTATCCGGTTACCCAGGGACAGAGCGTCAAGGTTCTTCCAACACTCCCAGACCAGCTTGGACTGTATTATAGGACCCGCAAGTGCTTTTATTGCTGCCTGACTATCGGTATGAATATGAATACGTGAATTACCGAACCTTACCTCTAGATCACTATTTGAAGACTTCTAAAATTCCGTCTTTCTCTTTCTTTCTTCCCTTCCCCTCCCTTCTTCAATTAACTAATCGTAACTTCAATAAAATTCAAACCACCAAATGTCTCGAATATATAAGCATATACGTATATACACACTAGAATCTCTATTAGTCATTACCTAGACACTGTGATGTCGATGAGCATAAACGGATAACAGAACTAGACCAACCGTTTTTTCGGGAATCGTTAAAAATAATAGACTATAATCTGTTTGCTTCAAAAAGATCTGTTTATTCCAATTCATTTCTGTTAGATTTTGACGCCATATCTAGATTCAGACAGACTCTTTAGCGTAAACCATGGTGATGAATACTCAGAACTTAAGAAAATACCTGCAGTAGTACCTCAGGGTAGCGTCCTTGAACCTCCCAATGCTTGCTCTTTCAAGGAACATACCTCAAAGACAAGATACAACAACAGCAACTTCTACTATGACATCAGCGGACACGGTAGAAGCTACTGACAAACGTCAAGATACCCTTGATAAGGTCAGTGTTTGGACAAAGAAGTGGCACGTAGAGTTAAACGAGTCTAAATCAATTCGTATAAACTTAAAAACAAAAGTATTAATGCAGTGCCTGTGTTTCTTAACTGTGAAATTGGACGCCAGGTTAAACTGGAAGGCACACATTAAAAAGAAGAAAGAAGAACTTGTTAGGTATAGAAAAATGTACTGGCTCCTCGGTAGAATATCAGAATTAGACACAATAAACTGCTCTTGTATAAACAAGTACTATGACCGGTGTGGACGGACGGTTTCCAATTATGGGGCTGCACCAAAGTGTTCATATTAAAATTATACATCGTGGACGGATTGGAGCACCGTGGTACATCAGGGACGTCAATATTCTTAGAGATCTTCGAACAGAAACTGATAAAGAAGTGATAAGGTCTACTTCTAAACCACGTCAACTCAATAACAATTCCATTGTGAGGATGGTTAAAAGAAAGAAGCCGTTGGACTTATTATAGAGATAAAGTTATTCAGTGGCATATTTTTTTCTTAACATTATTATATTTCAATGAATACTACTAGATAAGTTTATTCTTGTGCTATGAAAAATAATAATTAGAAAAATATCACAGAATGTTTTAATTATTATTACAATTACTTTGAAAAATGTAGTAATTTTTTTTTTTTATTTAACTCTGTATATTACACATTGTTTACGTGAATAGGTCTTTAAAACAGTGAATTATTCATACTTCACCTTTTGTCTAGTATGCACGTAACAGATACGTGACTGTCACATGATAGACTTATATGCTAAATGGTAATATCGCAAATAGTGTAAGAGTGTTTATCTTTCAATAGACACATTCATATACACGTAATGAACTTGTGTTTACACTGTTTGACGTGTTTTTATATCGCTTCGCTAAGATGGTAGGATCGTCATTCCCATTATCATTGTTTGCTCAGGGTAACAATTACTATCAGCTGTCGTCGCCTATGCTATAAATAAATCGTATCCAGTTACAGTGTTTTGTTTTGTCTAGAAGGTTAATTTTATTATTTATGGAAGATTTTTAAAATGTCAGAAACAGTCGGTTTAACCTATCGACTAATCTATATAATATACATACATAACTTCGCCTGTTTATATTATATATAAATATATTATTATTATTATTTGCGTATAGACCCTGTTGGATTATGCAAAGCACTCCGACTCATGTCTTGTTCCTTCTAATCCTCAACACCTCCCTCATCCTGTCCCCATGTATCCTCCTCTGCTCCTCCGTCCATTTTACCCCTGCTTTCTTTGGGATTTCATTCTCTGAGACCTTCCAACCGAGCATCTTTCTCCTGTATGCGTTCCTGTCTTCAGTGTCTGTTGAGTCTATTTCTGCGTCATGTAGGTCTATTATGACTTGTGCGATCCACGCCGTTGTTAATTTGATTCCTTGTATATACTCAAGGATTCTGTTGGCAAGTGTCGTTGTTGAGATCTATATATATATATATATATATATATATATATATATATATATATATATATATATATATATATATATATATATATATAAACTGTGTATATAATAGTGTATTTCAGGATTTTTTTTGTGTTTAACGTCTGACTATTGTGCACATTTGGGCTAATGCAGACAATGGGATGATTTATAGCGTATGAAAATGCCAAGCCCTGGCCGGGAATCGAACCCGGGTCCTCGGGGTGAAAGCCCAGTACGCTTAGCAACTAGGCCAGGCCACCGAGGCTGCTAGGAAACATTAATTAATTGGACCTTTTTTTTAGGTCCATGTTTTTTAATAATGTTTTTAAATAATTACGTTTAAATTACCATTTTATTCAAAAGTAAGCTAGCGAAATGCATTAGAGCGTTACAATGGAGAGCATGACGCGACATTGTAATTGTTGTCCATTTAAAAGTGATAGGGCCTACTTTACAACCTAAAGAAAAAAATTTCATTAAATAAAATATTAAAACGGTTTTCATCGCTAACGCGATAAAAGCGATTTTTTAAAAGTATTTTTTCTTTAGCTGATTTCACATTTTCACGCGAGCAATGAAATCTGCATTTACTGGCATTTTAAGCATTCAAATTACATTGAAAAATGACTCCAAACCGCCGACTAATTCATGTTATTTAATTACTTGCGATTTTTAAAATTCAAAATGCTTGTGTATGCAGTTTTTAACACTGATTACGATTTTGAAGTAGGATTTTCAAAAAAAAAATTTAGGCAACAATATTACGGGTTTTAATTTAAATATTTGAAACTACCTCCATTTTGAAACTATTAAAGGAATTTTGCTGGCCAGCGAACTTGTACAAGCTCTTACCATAGTCGATTTTCTTGCCATATTTAAATCAAATCGGACTAGAATTGCGAAAACACACACACACACACACACACTCACACACACATATATATATATATATATATATATATATATATATATATATATATATATATATATATATTGGGCATGTAATATAATATAATTAAATTATATTATATTAAATATAATATAATATAAATTTTATTGGCCTCACAAAATGTGGTCTAGAATTTCATTTCAAAGCACCGGGTCTGGGTCTTACTATGATGAACGCTACACGGACTAATGTTTTTGTAAATCAACCTAGACATACTATACACCGCGAGTACCAACTAAAACGGAAACAATACCTTCAACGTGGCTTAGGTTTTTCGCCCTACTAGTATCAGAGCCCTCCAAATGGTTCCTCTCTTGTCCTCAAGCCTCTCGCACTCCAGGATCATGCTTAGCAGTCTCTTCAGACTGTTTACACAGCCTACTGACGGGGTAACACTTGATCCTGAGTGTTAGTGAGTGTTTCCTTAAGTTGCCATGCCCAGTGCCATAACTTGTTTCAAACAGCTTGTACTCGACTTTATTAAACAGCTGGCGATTTGGTTTGTGCTTGCTAGAAGCTTTTTTAAAGTTTTCGCCCAGAGTAGTCTTGCGAGCGTTAGAATCTGTATTTGTATTTCGTATTTTTATATATTTTGTATTTTGTAGAATTTTTATTTTATTTTTTAAAATTTATTAAAAATATGAAAATGACGTTATGGTGGTCCTTATATAAAATATAGGCTTACATAATCCTATACGAATATAAAATATTAATCTTGTTTAACTGCAAGTTGTTACATTTTGTAAGTACCCTAGTGTTTTGTAATAGATTGGTTGGTATGAGTTTAATGGCGTTAATTATAATCGTGTTTGTGTGTGTGTGTGTGTGTGTGTGTGTGTGTGTGTGTGTGTGTGTGTGTGTGTGTGTGTGTGTGTATGTACATGTATATATATATATATATATATATATATATATATATATATATATATATAAGAGTGGTATGTACGTGTATGCCACTATAACTCCGAAAACCACCCTCGCAGCTCCGTGATGGTTATATATGGTATGGTAACCCACCATCTCCTGTCCATGAAGAAGGTTTTACTTTAAGACTGCTGGGGACGGTTTCGGAAAAACGGGTGTCGAAAGAGAGAATCGAACTAATGGCTTTCTTACGGGAAGTCGGTGAATCAGCTGAAAATTGAGTATCGAGCACATTTAAGCTAACGTGTCCAGGCTATCGATTAGAATTTAAAGCCGTGCATACAGATATAAGTAGAACACGGCTGATAGGCAACATTCCAATGCGTTACATTTAAAATAGAATTAATACTGACCAAAAGGATATTAACCCATATTTGATATAAGCTTGTAACACGAATTACTAAAGTCAGATAAAAGACAGTTTGAATAAGCCAAAAATTAGAAATATGTTATCAAAAATAAAATAATTAAAATACTTCACTTCAAAATTCATAAATTACCCTATATATAAATATATATATAAACAATTGAACAAAAACAATGTATACAAACACATTTAGTGACTATTTACGAACTATACTTATAATAGTCGAAGTTATGACTCCCGTAGTAGACCTAGATCTAAATCAAGTAAGAATAGTTGGACTCAAAGACTGGAATATAATATCCTTAAAACTTGCTATATTTAAAAAAAAAACTTAGACTTTTGTGCGAAGAAATTAACGTTCAAAATGTTATTCTTGTTTTCTACGAGATAAAATAGGTTATTTAATAATAAATATAATTAAATGTACATATTATATTTTTACAAATATTAGTAAATTGTTAAAACACTTCCTTTTCGGAAGCCTACACCAACATTTGGTTGCAATATGGGAATAAGAAAGACTGCCGGAACACTGGACAACGGCAATAATTCATACGCTGTACAAGAAAGGTGATAAAATGGACCCAGGAAACTACAGAGGAATAACCCTACTCGATTGCACATATAAGGTCTTATCTAGAATAATTTTGAACAGAATCCAAAATACATTAGAGGCTAAACTAGGAAAATACCAAGGGGTATTCAGGCCTGACAGGAGTTGCACAGACCAAATCCTGACGATAAAATTAATATTGGAGAATTTTAAATTGTAGAATAAGCTACTGTATGTTGCATTTATTGACTTCAAGAAATCGTACGACTGCATTCACAGACCGTCGCTACTAAACATTCTTACATACTATGGACTCCACCCTAAACTATTAAAAATGATAGAGAGACACTGTCCAGGGTAAAATTTAGAGGGGAAGTATCTGAGCCGTTTCCAGTAAGAAATGAATTAAGACAAGGAGATGGGCTCTCCCCACGGCTGTTCAGCATTGTCTTGGATTTTATAATTAACATCTGGAAGAAAGAAAATCCCATTAAAACCAAAATAGGAACTGGATCAGGAACAATAGCGACGAAGATTTTGGGATTTGCCGATGATTAGGCGATTGGATATGGCGGAGATAGAAAGACAGATCATAAGTTCTGACAATATAGCTAGGAAAATTGGATTGAAGATCTCCTATGAGAAGACGGAAATTATGGCTACGAAGACACCTGCTTTTAAAAAATTTAATATCAACGGGAGCTAGTAGAACAATTTAAATATCTACGAGAAATTATCTGCCTTAACTTGGACGAAAACCTGCAATATTGAAGAGAATAGCGAAGCTCAAGAAAGGCAATTATTAACGTGGTCAATTTATAACAAAAAAAGTCTCTCGATAAAGTCCAAAGTAAGACACTTCAGTTCTGTGGTTCTCCCGGAAGCACTCTACGTCTGCGAGACCCTATTGCAGATCAAGAATAATGCCAAGACTGACCAGTTACTGACCAGATCGAGAGAAGAATCATTAGGACCTGTTTAAATAAAAGTTACCAGAAAGATGGTTTCTGGAGAGTTGCTACCAACAATACAGTGTATGAAACACACAGTGTATAACACCCAATTACAAGTGTTATGAAAAAACGAAGAATTGCCCATCTCTTCTATATCCTTAGGATGCCCAACAGCAGGATTCTGAAAAAGCTGGTCATGAAAAATATTAATAGGAAGACCCAAGGACACTATGTCTCGCAGACTCTGAATGATCTGCAAGAGATCTGTTTGCGGATCGAGGATGCACCAGACAGAACGAGAATCAGGTCATTCCGAAAAACATCAAGTTTGACGTAGGAAAGCCGGAAGACGAGGGACGGTGGAGGTGTCAGAAGAGGTCAGGAGGCGGAGATCGGATAGGATGAAGGAGTACTGGAGGAAGAAGATGGCATCCTCACAGTGCACTAACACGGATAAGAATAGGAGACCGAAATATTGACTCAAAGTGGTACAATGTGGCCTGAAAAGTTTTAAAAAAATAATAAAACACTTTAAAATAATTATCCTATATAAAATATAATATTCAATGTTAAAACAATATTTAAACAAAATGTAAACAATATTGTAATTTAAAAAAAATCGTTTACATTTTATTGATGTTAAGAAAAAGAAACAGTCCAGAATGTACTTGAATGTTAATTTAGGTAATAAAAATACCGAATTCTTTAAAAGTTATAAAATCAAAAATTTTAAGAAAATTTCTCAATAACATCCCGAATGGCTGTGATATTCAGGTAGCTTAAATGCAAATCTAAATGGTTATGATTTATTTCAGATTATAAATGTCACTGAGTTTGAGCTAAGTATTTGCTGTGCAGTTTTAATTAGTATTTGTAAATGATTAAATTACTTCAAGCATAAAGACATTATATTTAAAAATACTAATTAGCAAAGACAGAGTGTTTGCACTGCGTTCAACGCACGAAATAAAAAGTAGAACGCCAGTTAATCCCTCCATTGCAACCCCGTTTAATTTTAAGGGTTGAATCAATAAGAACTGTGATATGTGGAGTGGCGTGACTTTGACGTGCGGAACAATGCCTTCTTGAGTTCCGGGGTTGTAAAGAACAGGTCCGTATCAAAGGCGATAGTGAATAGTTTGTCACAAGGGGTTCTATACTCGTACGTTGTAGTTGGAAAATTTAAACAAACCTGTACAGTAGGTTAGTGAAATCTAATGAAAAGAGCATTTTAGAATTAGAATTTTCTGTATATAAAGTAATACTATTTATGCTTTTTCGTTGGATTAATGTGCTTTTGAAACAAACTTATAATGGTGAGTGGTTCTGGATTTTTAAATAGAAATAAATAAATTCAACGTATTAAATAAAATTATTTTTATTCACTATGTTCAGTATAATTATCTGCCTTCCTTAGTTTCGTCAATTCTACTTTTGTTGACGCGTTTCGGAGAACCTCCATCTTCAAAAATACTCTATAGATACGCGTATATAGAGTATAGATATAGTTTTTGAAGATGGAGGTTCTCCGAAACGCGTCAACAAAAGTAGAATTGACGAAGTTAGGGAAGGCAGATCATTATACTGAACATAGTGACAATAATTCTAGTAGAACAGAAGAAGAATATAAAAAGAATGTTATTCTTATTCTTTCAATCATTAAGAGATATTTAACAATTAAAATACGTTCATGTTTTAGTGCTGGTTGTGATTATGTATTTTACGGAACGCGTGATGCGAGGAACAAGTTTATATTGATATATAACAGTATATTTTGCAAGTCTCATATTACATTAATTATAATTAGAAATTACTGTGTTCCCATCTGGGATCAAACCGGAGACTTTACGATTGTGAAGCGAGTGCGTTAACCACTACAATATGGGAACTACGAAGACGTATACGAAATGAAACGTTAATTTAATTTTTTTTAGTTATATTAAAAGATCAGTTAATGATCTTCTTAGAATGAACTCCAATAGATTGACGAAACAGGTGTTTGATTTTTTCCATAATCGTAAAACAAAACCGAACTGGTTTAAAGAAATTGAAAAAGACCTAATAGAATTAAAAATTACAGAAAATTCACTGCTTGACCAAACTGCTAAGATAACTACCAAGGACGAAAGAATAAGATTCCAAGATAAAACCAAAATAAGACCTAAACCTGTCATTTCGGAAGATGAGAGGAAAAGAAGATCGGAAAGAATGAAGAGCTACTGGGAACAAAGAAAAGTACAGCGCGCAAGAAATGATTGATTCAGCGTACCCCAAAGAGAGTGAAACGAAAAGAAGAAGAAAAGATCAGTTAGAAATGCATACAGATAGAACCATTAACGGAAGTCGTCAGGAAGAGGAGGATATCTTTCTTATGGCATATCCTGAGAATGAAAGAGACAAGACTTCTGAAAAAACCAACGATAAATTATTGGAAGAAGAAGATCCAACTCAAGTAGTTAAAACTGACTATAGAGGACATGAAGGAACTGGGTATTGAAAGACGAGAGTTTGAGAAGGAATCCGGAAATTGAAAGAGCATAAAACGAGATTCAGAAGAACAAATATGAACAGAAAAAAGATGGTGATGTCCGAAGCCGAGAGGAAAAGTAGATCTGACCACGCGGAATTAAGAGAAAAAACAGCCAATAAGAGAACTAAAAGTAGTCCCCTGAGGCCGTACAATAAGGGAAAAGAAGAAGAAAAGATCAGATCTTTTATATTAATTCATAACGATCAGCTGATTTCATTGAACCTAAATTATTGTTTCTTATCATCTTTTCAATGAAATCAGCTGATCGTTATGAACGAATATAAAAACAACTGACCTTTCATTATAACTGTCCGTATAAATGTGTGCACTTGCATCACGCGACGCGCAAAATCCATCACAACCAGCCCTAAAATCTTTAAAAATGCATTTAAAGAAAATCTTACTATTTTTCTGAAAATCTGATATTGTCATCGCAATCAGCTTGAAAATCTGCATAAATTAAACTTGTTCAAACTCTGTTCAAAAAGTATTAAAACGAATTTAAGGACGATCAGGATATATTTGTGTACCTTCGATATAATTTGAACATTAATGCAAAATTTTAACGCTGGTTTTAAGCGTGAAATCAAATTAGAAAACCACAAAATTCGCTTCCATTACGTAAACAAGCTTGTAACGTTTTCAAACCACAATTACCGAATTGTATTTCACCACGCTCGCTGAAACTTCGATATGAATGCTGGACTGAAGTTAATTTGAAATCGATCCACATACGTGCCTCAAATAGGTTGGTTCAAAACACAAGGGTTAATCAAGCATTCAAACGTTCCTTTAGAACCTGTGACGCGTTTCATAACAAATCAAAGGTGTTAATTAATTTACCACTGTTTTATCGCGTGCAACTCCATTCGTTTGGCGTAACCTAACCTTAACAATGCGTGTTTTGTAATTCAGCTGTGCGATGTAATCTGTGAAGTGTAGAATATGCCACAGCCATCTGTAAAATGTTTGTTTATTGGCGGATTTCCATTGAAAAAAAAGCTATAGGAGCTGTCATCATGATAATACGTACACAATATCGCTATAAAATATATATTTTGTTATTATTATATATTATATATCATAATTGTAGTAATTATAAAATAAAATAAAATAACTATAAAAATAATTACAGTTATATTTATTATGTACTTAATATGTATTTATATATAAATAATAATTATATATATATATATATATATATATATATATATATATAAAAGTTTATAATATGTATTATGTAGTTACTGTTATATATTATTATTTATGCGGTGTTGAACAATTTTCGAACTTGTCCAAACTTGACACTTAAAATCGATTATTACAGTAGATAGCTATTAATACGGTCGATTTTTCGTGCATATTTTGAATCAAATTGAATCAAAATTGCGAACGCGAGCCTAATAAAACACACACACACACACACATATATATATATACATATATATATATATATATATATATATATATATATATATATATATAAGGAGGCTTCAGTTCTACGGACACATCAGTAGACTCCCAACAACGAGACTTGCCAACAGAATCCTTAAGTATATACAAGGTGTCAAATAAACAACGTCGTGGATCGCACAAGTCAGAATAGACCCACATGACGCAGAAATAGACTCAACAGACGTTGAAGACAGGAACGCATACAGGAGAAAGATGCTCGGTTGGAAGGTCCCAGAGAATGAAATCCCAAAGAGAACAGGGGTAAAATGGACGGAGGAGCGGAAGAGGATGCATGGGGACAGGATGAGGGAGGTGTGGAGGATTAGAAGGAGCAAGACATGAGTCGGAGTGTTTTGCGTGATCCAACAGGGTCTATATGCAGATAATAATAATATATATAAATATACATATATATATATATGTATATGCATATATGTATATATATGTATATGTACATGTACATATAAATACATACATACATACATAATTACGTGAGTTTATAGGTAAGTGTAGTAATTTTGGTCCGTTATGATTCAAAATCATTACAAAATCGATTTTAGCAATTTTTTGGACAACCACTGAATGTAAAGTAATAGAATTACGTCCACCATTATAAAAAGCGTGCTCGGTATCAGAGGCTAAATTCCAAGTAATTGGGCTATTTGCCGCTACAATCATTATAAGCTACAGAGACAAGGGAAGACGTTTGAGAACATAGATAACATTGCCATATTACCTATTTAACTGTAGTTGAATACTCTGCCGCAAGATGCCACCAGCAGCGGGCGCTCACTTATCTCTCATAATGGTTATCATTCTAGTACGCTTACATTCAATGCAGTTATTTAACGTTCATTTACACCTCAATATGGTGGTCAATTCAAATATTTGAAAAGAATCATCCTTCTATTTCGCACTGTTTTGAAAATATCATTTAACAACTGCAAAGTCTGCGTTTAATAGTATTTAAAATTTTTAAAATTCCGTTGAAAATTTTCGTATTTTCAATTTGAAAATTTTAAATGATAGCATATGCAGATTTTATTTCCGACAATATCGTAAATATTTATTTTTGTATATAATCCAATTGGGCAAAAAAGAACTTAAATTAGAACTGAAAAAGCGGTTTTTTAATGCGCTGATCAAGCAAGTACGTTTTTATTGAAATAAATAATGCTGTAAGATACACCGAATAATCAATCAAGTCAGTTTTATAATTATTAAATATCAGTCTTTCGCGTTACGCTCTCATTTACGCTTTGTGCTCATGATTAAACTTTCTGTGAGGTGTTTTTAAATTTCAACCGAATGAAATTCCGAATAAACGTTCCGTAACTACGTAAAAACAACACGAAACGTAAACAAACTGCTGCAAAATAAAACAGTTATTTATTTGTAGCTAATGTATTTCAAAGTAAATATTTACGGGCACCGCTTTGTTGTGAATATTTATCTTTCTGTTTGACAAATACAGCCAACAAATATAAACTACTTCGGCAACGTTTTAAACTTCTGTAAAATTCGTCTGCCAGATTTACGGGGCCAAACCCTATCGTTGCTAACAACATTGAACTTGTCTAAATATTCGCTACGCTCGCAACTGAATAACAAGGTCGCAGTGTTAAGTCAGTGTAGCTACCAGTAGTATCCGCGTGGAGTTGCCCGTAATATTAAACGTGTTCACCATGATTGTTCCTCTTTAAACAGTTGTTGTTGTCAGCTAAATATTTAACTTAAAAATTGAATTAAACATTTTAAAATCCCTCCTCGAGTTGTCCGACTTTTTTCTGTTTTCCTACAAACACTTAGTTGACCGACGGTACTGTTTTTAGAGAACTTGGAAATTTTTAAATCTAAATTAAAGGGAGAAAACATAATAAATGAACAGATATCGTCGCAAGCAGATATTACGTTTAAAAATCTAAAAATTTAAAAAAATTAACAGGAGGGACGACCGTTGAAGAGAATGTTTAAAAGGAGCCAATCAGAAGCGAGCGAAAACGTATGATTTTAAAGAGCCAATCAGAAGCGAGCACGTCAGGTTTAACGTACACGTGTTGAATAGAGGAGGGTACGAGATGGAGATAGAAAATTATAAATAGGACGGGCCATAATATTGGTGATCAGTATGGTTATAGTTTTTGAAGATGGAGGTTCTCCGAAACGCGTCAACGAAAGTAGAATTGACGAAGCTAGGGAAGGTAGATCATTATACTGAACACAGTGACAATAACCTAGCAGAAAAGAAGAAGAATATAAAAATAAGTGTAACTACGTCTTCTCGATATTTCTGTTAGAATTTATCGGCATCACGTGCACGTTTATAAGGATATTACTGTATTATGCTGTACTGCATATACTTGATACATGTTTTGCACACGGTATTATAGATTTATAATTTTATTGTGCTCTCCGTGTAATATATCCATAATATAAACACAATAATTCCTTACATGTATCTTTAATAGAATTACAAGAAAAGGATTCTGGAAGGTTTTAAATTTCGTGACATGTTTATACTGTATGATAAAGTGTAGCCATTGTGAAAGTCGTGTAATCGAAACATTTTGCGTTAGGAGCCCATTTTGTTACGATTTGACCGTACAATTAAAGAGTCTTGTAACTGCAATTTGCCGCTATTCTCTTCGGTAGCGCAATTACTAATGTCAGCTTTCCAACAATCGTAATCATTTGTTTCATTCTTTTTTTGGAAGTCTGATTTTACTATCGTAATCAGCGTTAAATAGTTCATTATTAAATTGGTCAGGTTAGGTTAGGTTTTGTAATTTTCTTTTCTATATTTTCAATGTTACGCTAGTGATATAAATTAGTAGCATAGTTTAATATATAGTAATAATTTAGAATTAGAATATCCCGTGTTTAATATATACTAGTTGTGCGTCTTTAAATAATGTGGTTTTGGATAAAACTTACAACGGTGAGTTGTACGACTTCGCCTTCTGCCTATAAACAGGAAATGATCTTCATGTTCTGATTAATCCGTTTCAGATGTATTGAATTCAAATAATCGTTACACGCAACTGTCTCGCTTACGCGATGAAAGCGAATTTCCAAAAGGTCAATTCTTTGCCTCAAAATTCAGTGCTCATCTGTGTTTAACCTTCATTCGCTGGCGTTTTAAGCTTTAAAATTACATTGTAAAACGAAAATGAACTCTGACCGCCGTCAAATTAAATTTGTTTCAACGTCCTCTGAAAATCCGAACTGAAAATGAATGCTGTTTTAACCCAGATTACAAAAGGTCATCGTTTAAGATAATATTACGATTTCTTTAAGATTTGAAATTGCCGCCATTTTGAAACTGTTTAACTAATTTCAACAGATAACGAAGTAGTCTAAGGTATTACCAAAATCGATATTTGTGCCTTTTGAACCAAATCGGATTATTTTATCGTAAACTTGTTACAAGCGTTTGCTCTTATTGGCTTCACTTACGCATTTTCCAATGACAGTTTTCTAACAATCGCAACCTTTTGTTTCATTTTTTCGTTGTTCGATTTTACTATCGCATCGTTAAATTTGTCAGGTTTTTTTAAATTTCGTATATTTTTAATTAAATTTGGAATTTATAGAAGAGGAGGAACAGTGTGGGTTTAGAGGCGGTCGGTCAGGCACGGATAACGTTTTCTGTTTGAAGCAAATAATTGAAAAAAGAAGTTCGATAAACCTACCAACACATAATTTATTTATAGACCTAACCAAAGCTTATGTAACAATACCTTGGTGTAAATTGTGGGAGATTCTTCAGAACACAAGTACTAATCAAACTTTGATAAAAGCTTTGAAGAATTTGTATCATCAATCGACATCTCGAATAAAGATGGGAAACAAATTGTCAAGACCGTTTTGTATAACGAAAGGGCTACGACAGGGCTGCTCCATATCACCCACTCTATTTAAAATTTATATAAAATACGCTCTCTTGCAGTGGAAACGAAAGTGCTCCGGGATGGGAGTACCTTTAAACGATTCGATGATTTACACTTTACAGTTTGCAGATGACCAAACTATAATTGCAGGAGACATGGAAGATCTACAATACATGACGCGCAAGTTAAATGAAATATGTTAAGAGTGGAGATTATGTATGAACATAGGAAAAATAAAATATTTATGCATAGGTGACAAAATAAGTATTCTAGACATTGACTCTACGAAGGACGTACAACCGTGTGAAGAGTATAGATATTTGGGCGTAAAGTTCGACAAAAGCGGTACGGATGAAAACGAAATAAGTTCGAGAATAACAGGAACAAGGAAAATAATAGGATGCTTAAACGGCGTATTGTGGAGTAAGAATATAACAAGATCACGAAAGTTCAATGTATATAATGCGATTATTAAGAGTTTTTTAATATATGGAGCTGAGACGTGGAGAATTAAAGAAAAAACCAAAAAAAGATAGAGGCTGTAGAAATGGATGCGTTGAGAAGATCTGATAGGATATCGAGAGTCCAAAGAATAAGAAATGAGGTAATTCGTCAACAGATGGGAATAGAGGACACGATTATAAAGGATATTGAGAGGAGTCAGTTAATTTGGTACGGTCATGTCCAACGGATGAGCCAAGCGCGACTGCCGAAACAAGCAATGGAGTGGGTGCTAACCATAAAAAGGGCAAGAGGAAGACCAAGAAAGAGCTGGATGATTATTTAAGGAATCTGTAATGAGATCTGCTAGGAATGAAAGAAGAAGTCCAAGGAATAAAAAATGAGGTAATTTCGTCAACAGATGGGAATAGAGGACACGACTACAAAGGATATTGAGAGGAGTCAGTTAATTTGGTACGGTCATGTCCAACGGATGAGCCAAGCGCGACTGCCGAAACAAGCAATGGAGTGGGTGCTAACCTTAAAAAGGGCAAGAGGAAGACCAAGAAAGAGCTGGATGATTATTTAAGGAATCTGTAATGAGATCTGCTAGGAATGAAAGAAGAAGTCCAAGGAATAAAAAATGAGGTAATTTCGTCAACAGATGGGAATAGAGGACACGATTACAAAGGATATTGAGAGGAGTCAGTTAATTTGGTACGGTCATGTCCAACGGATGAGCCAAGCGCGACTGCCGAAACAAGCAATGGAGTGGGTGTAGACCTTAAAAAGGGCAAGAGGAAGTCTAAGAAAGAGCTGGATGATTATTTAAGGAATCCGTAATGAGTGATTGAAATTTAAAAATCGGACAACGGGAAGATCGGAAATAGTTGAATCTGGGCATCGGAAAAGTCGCTGTACGTTTTAACCGATATAATAAAATAATATTTTTAATGTAATTTGAAAGTTATAAATACGAGGTGTGGTTATTAAATAACGAGACTGAAACTGCTACTGCTACAGACGTGCGCATGCGCTGATGTCAGGGAAGCTGTTTATCTGAAGCTCTTTCGATCACAGCGCTGGAAAAATGTTAAGTATAACAATAGATTTCTTTTCTTTTTTTTTAAGACGAAAAGCACATTGAGGATATTATCTAAATTGAGGCACATTGATCCTCCGTAAATGTGTGAGTTTAAAGTGTTAAAGTAGTAAGTTTAGTGTTGTAAGTGTAAGTGTGTGTTAGACTCGGGTACCGAAAGGACGTCTAAATCCTCTCAATGGGAGCAGCTAGTCGGAACACCCCTGCGGGGAACAATAGAGCAACGGATCGATGTGAAATTTCACATGAAACTTGGAAAAACCGCTCCTGAAACTTACAATTTATTGAAATAAGTGTATGGTAATGAATGTTTATCGCGTGCACGTGTTTTTGAGTTGGCCGAGAAGACGTTCAAGATTATTCACACCCGGGTCGTCCACCACGTCAAAACGAAAGACGGTATTGAAGAAATCGATATCTGATTCGATCTGACCGTCGATTAAGTTTCCGTGTGATTGCTGGACTGTAGGCATTGCTAACGAACCTGTACGGCAAATTTTACACAAGAGGTGTGTGCCAAAATTGTGTCTTCAATTCTCACGTTTCTACGGCAAGAAGCTCGTAAGTACTGCATCCCAGTGTTAGACTATCCGCATTATCCGCGGGATCTTGCACCGTGCGACTTCTGTCTGTTTCCTAAAGTGAAATCTGCATTAAAAGGATCACAGTTTGAGTCAGTCGAAGCTGTCAAAAAGAAAAACGGCACGCATCCTGAAGGAGCTGACAGAAGAAGACTTCCAGCACTGTTTTGAACAGTGGACGATCGCTTGGAACTTTGGTGTGTGCCAAAATTGTGTCTTCAATTCTCACGTTTGTACAGCAAGAAGCTCGTAAGTACAGCATCCCAGTGTTAGACTATCCGCATTATCCGCGGGATCTTGCACCGTGCGACTTCTATCTGTTTCCTAAAGTGAAATCTGCATTAAAAGAAATAGAGTTTGAGTCAGTCGAAGCTGTCAAAAAGAAAAAACGGCACGCATCCTGAAGGAGCTGACAGAAGAAGACTTCCAGCACTGTTTTGAACAGTGGACGATCGCTTGGAGCTTTGGTGTGTGCCAAAATTGTGTCTTCAATTCTCACGTTTGCACAGCAAGATGCTCGTAAGTACAGCATCCCAGTGTTAGACTATCCGCATTATCCGCGGGATCTTGCACCGTGCGACTTCTATCTGTTTCCTAAAGTGAAATCTGCATTAAAAGAAATAGAGTTTGAGTCAGTCGAAGCTGTCAAAAAGAAAAAACGGCACGCATCCTGAAGGAGCTGACAGAAGAAGACTTCCAGCACTGTTTTGAACAGTGGACGATCGCTTGGAGCTTTGGTGTGTGCCAAAATTGTGTCTTCAATTCTCACGTTTGCACAGCAAGATGCTCGTAAGTACAGCATCCCAGTGTTAGACTATCCGCATTATTCGCGGGATCTTGCACCGTGCGACTTCTATCTGTTTCCTAAAGTGAAATCTGCATTAAAAGAAATAGAGTTTGAGTCAGTCGAAGCTGTCAAAAAGAAAAAACGGCACGCATCCTGAAGGAGCTGACAGAAGAAGACTTCCAGCAATGTTTTGAACAGTGGACGATCGCTTGGAGCTTTGGTGTGTGCCAAAATTGTGTCTTCAATTCTCACGTTTGTACAGCAAGATGCACGTAAGTACAGCATCCCAGTGTTAGACTATCCGCATTATTTGCGGGATCTTGCACCATGCGACTTCTATCTGTTTCCTAAGGTGAAATCTGCGTTAAAAGGATCACAGTTTGAGTCAGTCGAAGCTGTCAAAAAGAAAAACGGCACGCATCCTGAAGGAGCTGACATAAGAAGACTTCCAGCACTGTTTTGAACAGTGGACGATCGCTTGGAGCTTTGGTGTGTGCCAAAATTGTGTCTTCAATTCTCACGTTTGTACAGCAAGATGCTCGTAAGTACAGCATCCCAGTGTTAGACTATCCGCATTATTCGCGGGATCTTGCACCGTGCGACTTCTGTCTGTTTCCTAAAGTGAAATCTGCATTAAAAGGATCAAATTTGAGTCCGTAGAAGCTGTGAAAAAGAAAAACGGCACGCATCCTGAAGGAGCTGACATAAGAAGACTTCCAGCAATGTTTTGAACAGTGGACGATCGCTTGGAACTTTGGTGTGTGCCAAAATTGTGTCTTCAATTCTCACGTTTGTACAGCAAGATGCTCGTAAGTACAGCATCCCAGTGTTAGACTATCCGCATTATTTGCGGGATCTTGCACCGTGCGACTTCTGTCTGTTTCCTAAAGTGAAATCTGCATTAAAAGAAATAGAGTTTGAGTCAGTCGAAGCTGTCAAAAAGAAAAACGGCACGCATCCTGAAGGAGCTGACAGAAGAAGACTTCCAGCACTGTTTTGAACAGTGGACGATCTCTTGGAGCTTTGTAGTGGTAGAGGAGGGGTGTATATTGAAGGTGATAATAAGTAAATATGTATGAAATCAAAATAAAATGTTTTACATCGTCAGTTCCGTTATTTAACCTTTGCAGATGATACAACAATTTTGGCGACAGGAAATACTGTGGAAGAGGCATCGAATAAACTTCAAAGAGCAGTTGATAGAGTTTGCATTTGGATGAAGAAATGGAGATTAAAACTAAATGAATCCAAATCAACCTATGTCAACTTTACAAATAGAAAAATCAACCCAATTCCACTTATAATTAATAACCATGTAGTAACTCCAGAAAATTCTGCTAAATACTTGGGGATGACACTGGATGCAAAGCTCCACTGGAAAGAACATGTCAAAAAGAAAAAGGTTGAATTAAACATGCAATTTAGGAAAATTAATTGGTTGATAGGGAGAAACTCAGATTTAGACCTACAAAATAAACTGCTTCTATACAAGCAAATACTGAAGCCGGTGTGGACCTATGGAATCCAGCTGTGGGGCTGCACAAAAAATACAAATGTAAAAGTAATTCAAACTTTCCAGAATAAAGTCCTGCGAAGTATTGTAAGGGCTCCGTGGTTCGTTCGCAATGACAGTCTTCATAGGGACCTTAGGATGAAAACTGTCTCAGAAGAAATCAAAATATTTGCAGAGAAACACAAGCAAAGACTTATACATCACGATAACAAGGAAATAGCTTGCTTATTAGACAACTCTGGCGAGATCCGTCGCTTGAAAAGGACGAAGCCTTTGGAACTTTGCAGTGAGAGTGTATAACTAATCACACATGAACAGAGTGTGTGTTCATCAGGAGTCCATCAGTGGGTGTTACTTCAACAAACAGTGACACAGTGACATTACTATTAAATGTATATTGCTGGATAGGCTTTATTGCCTAGTTGTAATTCCGTTATTTATTAGCCACATCTCGTATACGCTATTGATTTGCGCATTAACGTCGATTACGATAGTGCAATCAGATATGCAAAAAATATGTGAGATTAGAATGATTTGGGTATATATCTGTATTTTGTTCTGAACTACGAAAATGTTTGCATACTAAAGTGTTTGCTTTTGGAATGTTACGGATCATCTCATCGCGTCGGGTTTGACTAGAAATTAAATTAAACTGTAATGTTTAGCCTCCGTAAAAACTACAAACGCCCAAAGGTAAAAACGACTAAAATCATTTTCTGGATCATGTAACAAAATATTTGTAATATCTCAATGGAGGATGTTTGTATTTCAACAGAACTTTTAAATTTAAATTAAAACAATATAAATTAGCCACACTCAAATGCTTTGTTTAATAAAATTATTAATTTAATTAATTTTTGTATTTAAAATGTACACTTTTCCAAGTTATTGATTTCAATTCATTTGATGATATTACTAGTGAATTTCCAAGTGGGCTTTTGAAGCGCACATCATGGTAAGACCCAGACCAGAGACTTCTAATGAGCCCCCCATCCTGATCTATAGATCACGTTTTTGTGTGTGCACGCGTGCGTGTGTATGTGTGTGTATTTGTGTGAGTTTAGCACGCCCGCTTTTGCAATTTTGGGCCGGTTCGAATCAGTCAAAGTACTAAAAACGCTTACATAAATAGCTTGGACAAGTTAGGTAGCTTGTCCAACAGTTTCAAAATGGCGGCCGTTTCAAATCTTTAAAATTTCGCAATACGAGGTGTGGCTATTAAATAACGAGACTGACGTTGTAAAAAAAATTATTTTCACTTTATACATAATTACTTATTATCACCTTCAATATACACCCCTTCTCTATCCCTACAATGTTCCATGCGAATTTTCCATTGTTGGATACAGTGCTGGAAGTCATCTTCTGTCAACTCCTTCAGGACCCTTACCCCTTTTACTTTTACAGCTTCCACGGACTCAAATCTCGTCCATTTTAATGCAGATTTCACCTTAAGGAACAAATAAAAGTCACGTGGTGCAAGGTCTGGTGAGTAAGGTGGATGTTCTAACACTGGGATGCTGTACTGGGCCAGGAACCTCTTGACAGATAACACAAATCAGCAGGCACATTTTCTTGGTGGAAAACTCATGATTTGTCCTTCCACATTTCGGGTCGTTTTTCCTTACTCTTTCACGTAGTTTACCAAGTACCTCAGGGTAGTAATATTTATTAATTGTTTGACCTTCAGGAACAAAGTAAACGTACAAAATCCCATGAGTATCGAAAAAACAATCATCATTGCTTTAAATTTTGACTTGCTCATTCTTGTTTTTTTGGTTCTTGGTGAAGTTGGGGTCTTCCAATACATGAATTGGCGCTTTGTTTCCGGATCATACGTAAAAAACCACGATTCAACACATGTTATTATCCTTTCCAATAAATTTGAGTCATTTTCAATGACATCCAAAGTGTCAGTACAAACATTTTTGCGAGCTGTTTGTTGTTCAAACGTGAAAATTTTTTGCACCATTTTGGCACACATTTTTCGCATGTTCAAATTTTTACGTAAAATTTGCCATACACATTCTTTATCAATGCCTGCAGTTTCACTAATTGCACGAATACTTAATCGACGGTCACCGAATCAAATTAGCAATTTTTTCGACATTGTCATCCGTTTTTGACGTTGAAGGGCGACCTGGCCGCGAATCATCTTCAACGTCTTGTCAGCCATCTTGAAAACACTTAAAGCATTCAAAAACACGTTCCCGCGATAAACATTCACTGCCATACACTTCTTTCAGTAAATTATAAGTTTCAGTAGCGGGTTTTCCAAGTTTGAAGTGAAATTTAACAACAATTCGTTGCTCTATTATTACAGTAATCATTTTTTCTGGCAAAACAAAATAACAACACTAACGGAAATGAAGGTTATTACTAAACGGTGTTGGGTACACAAACGAGACTAACTGCATTCTGAAGAGAAAGCTTTACACTACTCAGCTGTCGGTCAATGGCGGTTTGCACATGCGCAATTGTTCCGCCGCAGCGTCAGTCTCGTTATTTGATAGCCACACATCGTATGTGTCTTGCATTTTATCAAATCAAATTTCACCATTACGATCAGCGTTAAAAACTGCATTAATTAACATTTGGTGTTTTCAAAATCCGTTGAAATTAAACAACGGATTTGTGTGACGGCGGTCTGGGTTCATTTTCTTATTTCCTTTTGCAAGTTAAAATTGCATTAGTATATAAAGTATATTAATGAGCAGATTTTAATGCTGGTATTGATGGTGAAATCAGAACTTGAAGGATAAAATGACAAAAGTACTTTCGGAATTCCGCTTCTATCACGTCAGAAAGATAGCTGCATTTTGCTTTTTTAGCTTTCTTCTCGCTTTAATTATAATAAAAGTAAACGTGCAGCGGTTCGTGGATGTAAAAGTTTTGCACTAACGTGTTCACAGTTTTTTTTATAAAGTTTGGACCGACAAAATGTGTGCAAGACATTCGATAAGAAATAGCAATATTTATACGGTCTGGTCCGTTGTGATAAGGAAACATTTGCGCTGAATATGGGACAGAATTTAATATGTATTAAAAATTACCCGAAAAACTTTAACACGATATATAGGTACATGAAAATATTATAAAGTACTAAAAAGTGTTATATGTTAATAATAAATACATTTTTAGCCCTAATAGTGTAATGTAGAACACAGTGAAGTGTAAGCAGTTTTCCTTGTACCGTGCATGGTAATGTTTGAAATTCAAATAAAAATATAACTTCTGTCTAAAGCTTAAAGAGTTGTATATCATTTTTTTCTGAAAGAAATATAGAATTCAGTGAAGGTTCCAGTGAAAATTCCAAAAAAGTTTTAAAGGTAGTTATTACCGTTGGAATATATATATATATATATGTTTTTGTGTAAAATAAAACAATCAACTTAGAGCCCCATTTAAAAATAAAAATATTTTTTTGTAATTTTTTTCAAAATATACAAAAGTTTCCAAATTTAGTTGTAAATACAACGATATACATAAACATATGTTTGTTTTATAAGTTTTTATGTTTAAAATGTAAAAAGACTCTTGAGTACCAATTTTTAAAAATCGCCAAGTAACATTTAGCTGTGTAAAACAGTATGTAAACTGAAACAAATACACATATTTTTTATAGTTTCTTGAAGAAAAAGAACTATTGATTAATAAAATATATCATAACTAACAATTTTCCCTTTTAAAAAAATTACAAAAATTTAAATTTCGAAAAAGAGTTTATTTTATGCAGTAAACATAACCCTAAAATTCTTTAGTTTAGCCGTTAAGTCTCGTTTATCACATATATTTAAATAAAAACAATTTTTAATTGCACAATCTATATTTGTTATTGTCTAATAAGAGATATTTACACAATTACAAACACTAAACAACAACAAAAACAACACAAATATCAAAATTATGACGAGAAATAACACACACTTTCATGCACGGCACACAATGGCGCACTAGTGCTTACTCGGACGAAAAATGACCAACATTTCAGGACAAAAAAAAAACGCTTGGCCTTTCGGTTTAGTCTGTGGCCAATATATCACTTTGTAGTGAAACTTTCACACTAAAATTGTGAAGAATTTGCAGGTAGTAAAGATAGTAAAGAATTGCGTATTTATCAACTTAAGCAATGAGTTGATCTATGACAAGAAACATACTAGAAATCGAGGAGTTCTTGGACCTATGTAATTTCGTCGTTTCTTATTTCGTTTGTAGAACACAGTTTGAAAAATCACAGATACATAACTATATTTCGTAGGTAAAATATTCAACAAATGAATTAAAGAGAAAGGATCACTATTTCAAACGATACCAACAAAAATTCTATTTAGAATTATTTACTAGGTCAAATATTAGTTCGAAAACAGGCAATATGGCGGACGCTTAGAAGCATAGGCGAGTACTAGAAATTAGTGTGTTTACTTATGAATTTATTGTAACAATTTATATACAAATTTCATAAATCTAAAACATGCTAAATAAAGCTTAGAATCTCCACTTTCTAATGGTATTTATTTTATTAAGATTGCAACAGGATAAATGTGTTAAAACTGTGTGTTAAAGTAACGGTGTTTTCAAACGACTTATAAGTCGCTCATCGCTTAGAGATAGGATTTTAGACGAACTTAAGTCGTTCATCGCTTCTAGGGTTAAGGTTCCCACAAACCAAGATAGTTTATCTAACGACAGTACACGTCTAGCATATAAACGGTAAGTTAAAATATTTCGATTTTGTTAATCGCAGTTTTGTTACTAGCGAACGTTATCATGATAACACCCGGGAATTTGAAATAACTGGAGCTGGATTCTTTTTAACCGGTCGTTTATAAATATGTGGACGTGTTGGCAAGCTCATGTTTGCAACTTAAGTCTTATTTGATTAAAACTTGGCACGAAAATCGATTTTGATAATAGCTTAGACGAAGTCGTTAACCTGCAAAATTTACTCAACAGTTTCAAAATGGCGTTCATTTCAAGTTATTACAAAAATAATATATTTTTCATCTTGAATTTTTAAAAAATGATTTTACTATCGCGAAAAGCGTTAAAAATTGCATAAATTGATCTTATGAATTTTAAAAATTACTAAACGTTTAATGAGAAAAAATCAATTTTGACGGCGGTCAGGGTTTAATTTTGTACTTCCAGTGAATTTTAAAAGTTAAAAATGCAGTTACATGCAGAGTTTAATGCTGTTTATTATAGTGAAATCATCAAAGGTTTCACTATAATATACATTAATATAATACATAATATATTAATACATATAATTCAATATAATAATACATTAAAGAATTATAAAATGTTTCGATTTTGTTCGTAGTTTTGTCACTAGTGACTGCCATTACGGTTAGATCCGGGAAATTGAAATAAACGATCGCCGAGATGGATTCTTTTTTTTTGGCGCCCTCACGTTCGTAATTTAAGTTTTATTTGATTAAAACTTGGCACGAAATCGATTTTGATGATAGCTTGGACAAATTCATTGCGCAAAATACGTTCAACAGTTTCAAAATGGCGTCCATTTCAAGCCATTAAAAACAGATATATTTTTCGTCTTGAATTTTTTTAAAAATCCGATTGCACCATCGTGAACAGCGTTAAAAGCTGCATACATTTTATGCATTTTAAAAATTAGTTGAAATTTAATCAGAAGTAATTTATTTTGATGGCGGTCAGGGTTCTTTTTTTTTATTTCCAGAAGTTAAAAATATGTGCAGAGTTTAATGTTGTTTATTGTAGGGAAATTGGTTTTATAAAGGTGGTCCTATAAAAAATTACCGGAGTGAAAAAGAAAAAAAGCGTATATTTTTTACGTTTGATTTTTCTGATTACGGGGATTAAGAATGAAAACTAGTTTTTGTGATCGAACAGTTTCAAAATGGCTACGATTGAACACCATTCATTGGCAGCGTGAACACGTTTGCGGAACAGTTTATTTCTGCAATGCATTTATTTTCGTTTGTGTTCTTGCATCTCGGAATCAGTCACGTTGTTGATTACAGTCGGTCTAAAGTCAGTTGCTCTTCCGACCGGAATAATACGGTTAGATTGAAAACATTTCCACCCCTCTCTGTTCTATTTAGCCTGATTAAATTATCCTTTCTCGTCTTGCTTTTTTTTATTATTCATTCGGATTTATTATTCCTGCTCGCGTTTCTCGTTTTATCCGGTACAAATAAAAGTTAACGTGTTTTAAAACAATTTAAGCCGATAAGATTTTTTTAGGTAATCTTCATTGGAAAATGAGCTATCCTGTACCATAGAAATGAGCGCCGAATGTGATTGTTTGAATGAGAAAACTTTAAACGCTATAAGGCCGTTTGTATATCGCCATACAAGACAAATATCATCCTTTTTTAGGTAATGTTAATTGGAAAATGAGCTATCCTGTACCCTAGAAATGAGCGCCGATTGTGATTGTTTGAATGAGTAAACTTTAAACGCTATAAGGCCGTTTGTATATCACCATATAAGACAAATGTCATCGTTTTTTAGGTAATGTTTATTGAAAAATGAGCTATCCTGTACCATAGAAATGAGCGCCAATTGTGATTGTTTGAATGGGTAAACTTTAAACGCTATAATGCCGTTTGTACATCGCCATACAAGGCAAATAACATCGTTTTTTAGGTAATGTTTATTGAAAAATGAGCTATCCTGTACCATAGAAATGAGTGCCGATTGTGATTGTTTGAATGAGTAAACTTTAAATGCTATAAGGCCGTTTGTATATAACCATACAAGACAAATATCATCGTTTTTTTAGGTAATCTTCATTGGGAAATGAGCTATCCTGTACCATAGAAATGAGTGCCGATTGTGATTGTTTGAATGAGTAAACTTTAAACGCTATAAGGCCGTTTGTATATCGCCATACAAGACAAATATCATCTTTTTTTAGGTAATGTTCATTGGAAAATGAGCTATCCTGTACCATAGAAATGAGCGCCGATTGTGATTGTTTGAATGAGTAAACTTTAAACGCTATAAGGCCGTTTGTATATCGCCATACAAGACAAATATCATCCTTTTTTAGGTAATGTAAATTGGAAAATGAGCTATCCTGTACCCTAGAAATGAGCGCCGATTGTGTTTGTTTGAATGGGTAAACTTTAAACGCTAAAAGGACGTTTGTATATCACCATATAAGACAAATGTCATCGTTTTTTAGGTAATGTTTATTGAAAAATGAGCTATCCTGTGTCCTAGAAATTAGCGTCGATTGTGATTGTTTGAATGGGTAAACTTTAAACGCTATAAGGCCGTTTGTATATCGCCATACAAGGCAAATGTCATCGTTTTTTAGGTAATGTTTATTGAAAAATGAGCTATCCTGTACCATAGAAATGAGTGCCGATTGTGTTTGTTTGAATGAGTAAACTTTAAATGCTATAAGGCCGTTTGTATATAACCACACAAGACAAATATCATCGTTTTTTTAGGTAATCTTCATTGGGAAATGAGCTATCCTGTACCATAGAAACGAGCGCCGATTGTGATTGTTTGAATGAGTAAACTTTAAACGCTATAAGGCCGTTTGTATATCGCCATACAAGACAAATATCATCTTTTTTAGGTAATGTTCATTGGAAAATGAGCTATCCTGTACCATAGAAATTAGCGCCGATTGTGATTGTTTGAATGGGTAAACTTTAAACGCTATAAGGCCGTTTGTATATCGCCATACAAGGCAAATGTCATCGTTTTTTAGGTAATGTTTATTGAAAAATTGCTATCCTGTACCCTAGAAATGAGCGCCGATTGTGATTGTTTGAATGAGTAAACTTTAAACGCTATAAGGCCGTTTGTATATAACCATACAAGACAAATATCATCGTTTTTTAGGTTTAGTTCATTGGAAAATGAGCTATCCTGTACCCTAGAAATGAGCGCCGATTGTGATTGTTTGAATGAGTAAACTTTAAACCCTATAAGGCCGTTTGTATATCGCCTTACAAGACAAATATCATCTTTTTTTAGGTAATGTTAATTGGAAAATGAGCTATCCTGTACCCTAGAAATGAGCGCCAATTGTGATTGTTTGAATGAGTAAACTTTAAACGCTATAAGGCCGTTTATATATCGCCTTACAAGACAAATATCATCTTTTTTTAGGTAATGTTCATTGGAAAATGAGCTATCCTGTACCATAGAAATGAGCGCCGATTGTGATTGTTTGAATGAGTAAACTTTAAACGCTATAAGGCCGTTTGTATATCGCCTTACAAGACAAATATCATATTTTTTTTGGTAATGTTCATTGGAAAATGAGCTATCCTGTACCCTAGAAATGAGCGCCGATTGTGATTGTTTGAATGGGTAAACTTTAAACGCTATAAGGCTGTTTGTATATCGCCTTACAAGACAAATATCATCTTTTTTTAGGTAATGTTCATTGGAAAATGAGCTATCCTGTACCCTAGAAATGAGCGCCGATTGTGATTGTTTGAATGGGTAAACTTTAAACGCTATAAGGTCGTTTGTATATCGCCTTACAAGACAAATATCATCTTTTTTTAGGTAATGTTCATTGGAAAATGAGCTATCCTGTACCCTAGAAATGAGCGCTGATTGTGATTGTTTAAATGAGTAAACTTTAAACGCTATAAGGCCGTTTGTATATCACCATATAAGACAAATGTCATCGTTTTTTAGGTCATGTTTATTGGAAAATGAGCTATCCTGTACCCTAGAAATGAGCGCCGATTGTGATTGTTTGAATGGGTAAACTTTAAACGCTATAAGGCCGTTTGTACATCGCCATACAAGGCAAATAACATCGTTTTTTAGGTAATGTTTATTGGAAAATGAGCTTTCCTGTATCCTAGAAATGAGCGCCGATTGTGATTGTTTGAATGAGTAAACTTTAAACGCTATAAGGCCGTGTGTATATAACCATACAAGACAAATATCATCGTTTTTTAGGTATAGTTCATTGGAAAATGAGCTATCCTGTACCCTAGAAATGAGCGCCGATTGTGATTGTTTGAATGAGTAAACTTTAAACGCTATAAGGCCGTTTGTATATCGCCATACAAGACAAATATCATCCTTTTTTAGGTAATGTTAATTGGAAAATGAGCTATCCTGTACCCTAGAAATGAGCGCCGATTGTGATTGTTTGAATGAGTAAACTTTAAACGCTATAAGGCCGTTTGTATATCACCATATAAGACAAATGTCATCGTTTTTTAGGTAATGTTTATTGAAAAATGAGCTATCCTGTACCCTAGAAATGAGCGCCGATTGTGATTGTTTGAATGGGTAAAGTTTCAACGCTATAAGGCCGTTTGAACATCGCCTTACAAGACAAATATCATCGTTTTTTAGGTAATGTTCATTGGAAAATGAGCTATCCTGTACCCTAGAAATGAGCGCCGATTGTGACCGTTTGAATGGGTAAACTTTAAACGCTATAAGGCCGTTTGTATATCACCATACAAGACAAATATCATCTTTTTTTAGTTAATGTTCATTGGAAAATGAGCTATCCTGTACCCTAGAAATGAGCGCCGATTGTGACTGTTTGAATGGGTAAACTTTAAACGCTACAAGGCCGTTTGTATATAACTATACAAGACAAATATCATCGTTTTTTTAGGTAATCTTCATTGGAAAATGAGCTATCCTGTACCCTAGAAATGAGCGCTGATTGTGATTGTTTGAATGGGTAAACTTTAAACGCTAAAAGGCCGTTTGTATATCGCCTTATAAGACAAATATCATAGTTTTTTAGGTAATGTTCATTGGAAAATGAGCTATCCTGTACCCTAGAAATGAGCGCTGATTGTGGTTGTTTGAATGAGTAAACTTTAAACGCTATAAGGCCGTTTGTATATCGCCTTATAAGACAAATATCATAGTTCTTTAGGTAATGTTCATTGGAAAATGAGCAATCCTGTACCCTAGAAATGAGCGCTGATTGTGATTGTTTGAATGGGTAAACTTTAAACGCTAAAAGGACGTTTGTATATCGCCTTATAAGACAAATATAATAGTTTTTTAGGTAATGTTCATTGGAAAATGAGCAATCCTGTACCCTAGAAATGAGCGCTGATTGTGGTTGTTTGAATGAGTAAACTTTAAACGCTATAAGGCCGTTTGTATATCGCCTTATAAGGCAAATATCATAGTTTTTTAGGTAATGTTCATTGGAAAATGAGCTATCCTGTACCATACAAATGAGCGCCGATTGTGATTGTTTGGATGGGTAAACTTTAAACGCTACAAGGCCGTTTGTATATCACCATATAAGACAAATATCATCGTTTTTTAGGTAATGTTCATTGGAAAATGAGCTATCCTGGACATAGAAATGAGCGCCTAAATTACTTTTTGAGGGATACTTATGTGTTATTGATATACAGAATAGAAAATGCAAAAGGGAAAATGAATAGGTTTTGATTGTATAAAAGTTGTACAATTTAGTATAAAATTCTAAATTTGTGTTATTTATTACGAAAGTTAATGTTACATCTATATATGTTAATTTTATCAATGAGTATATCTTTTTCTTGGTTACTGAGTTTATAATTCAAAAACGCCTTTTAAAAGCTTCTTAAAAACTCAAAAATATAAGAAGTACGCCAAACACGTACTACGGACATAATCGCATGTGAATAACTGTCTTCTCTCATATTTCCTTACCAATTTCTTCACTAATTAAAAATTGCGAATTGCATTTAAATAAGGCTTACATCACGTTCGTTCTACGTAACTATTTGTAGAAAAGACATTTTAAAATTGTGCCGACGTTTCGTCAAAATTATATCTTTGTGGTGGTTCTGGCTTAAAGTTTGAAGTCAAACTGAAAAAATACAACACTCGTTCCGTTACTTTTAGAAGCTTTTTATGGCGCAAATTTCCAGTGGGCTGGCTTGAAGTTGACGTAAGTCGACCCGCCATCCGCTCATTAACCCGGCTGATTAGGTCCAGTAAACTTAAGTGGATTTAGTAGGACTGTACTTAGGTCCACTGAATATATAAGCGGAATAGAAGTAATAATAACAATAATATCGGTTAAAATGTGCAGCGACGTTGTCCGATGCCTAGATTTGTCCGATGCACTCTTTCCGATCTTCCCATTGTCTGATTTGTAAATTTATATCATAGCTTTACAGATTCCTTCCATCCAGCTCTTTCTTGGTCTTCCACTTGCCCTTTTTTTAAGGTCGGCTCCATTGTTTGTTTCGGCAGTCGCGCTTGGCTCATTTTTTGGACATGACCATACCATTCCCATCTTTTAACGAATTACCTCATTTCTTATTCTTTGGGCTCTCTATATCCTAGCAGATCTTCTCAACGCATCCATTTCTACAGCCTCTATCCTTTTCTTGGATTTTTCTTTAATTCTCCACGTCTCAGTTCCATATATTAAAACACTCTTAATAATCGCATTATATATATTGAGCTTTTATGATCTTGTTATATTCTTACTCCATAATACGCAGTTCAAACATCCTATTACTTTCCTTGTTTCTGTTATTCTCGATCTTATTTATTTTTCATCCGTACCGCTTTTGTCGAACTTTACGCCCAAATATCTATACTCTTCACAAGGTTGTATGTCCTTAGAGTCAATGTCTAGACTACTTATTTTGTCAACTATACATAAATATTTTTATGTATGGTGGACTAGAAGTACATCCACCAATATAAAAAGCTTGTTCGATATCAGTTGATGAAGTCCAAGTAATTGGACTATCCGCCGCTACGGACGCTGTAACCTGTAAGGACAAGGAGTAAAGACGCTCGAGAATATAGCCAGTAAGTACTATTATCAATTTAATTGTTGTACCAGCAGCGAATACTCACATGCGTCTCATAAGGGTAATCATTCTAGTACGTTGACATGGTCGAAACGGTTCAAGTTATTCTTTTAAACAGCAGATAAATTAAGAGAGCAATCCTTTCTAAGTGCAACTTGTCTCTTTTTTCTATTTCGATTTCCTTTCTAATAATTCTGGTCTTATAATTTCCTTCAATAGCTAATTGCCTACCTGTCTAAAAATAAATCAAGAGAGAGACAAGGGGGCAGGAAGGGAAGTAGAGGGAGGGTCCCGTGAGAGGAAGAGTGAAAGGAATAAAATGAGAAAGGGAGAGAGGAAGGAAGGTAAGAAAGGGCTGGAGATAGAGAGGGACGGAGGGAAGGATGTAGGGAGGAAAGAAGAGAGGGAGAGAGAGAGGAGAGAGAGAGAGCGAGAGCGAGAGAGAGAGAGGTGCTTAGTCATTTTTTAATACCAAGTTTAAGTTCCTCAAATCTCACTGATAATACAACAGAGTTATTACTCTTAAAATCGATTAGGGAGTTTTATTGGGCAAACTAATAGGCAAACTATCCAGACAGATTGGAGGGACATAAACTTGGTATTAAACACCACAAGAAACATAAAATCTTCGGTTCTTCAATCTGATTTTATCTTTAGTGTTAGTAAATGTCTCGAGTAGCGTGGTCAAGTCCACCCCCCAAAAATCCGTTCAACAGTTTCCAAATTGTGACCACTCGAATCGTAAAAAAAAAACTTTTTTACACTACGTATTTTTGAAATCGCATTTCGTTACTGTAATTAGCGTAAAAACCGGTATTTTAAAAATTCTGTTTCATTTAAAATGGAAAAATGAATTCGATACGTCAGAGTTTATTTTTTTACCTTAAATATAATTTTGGAATGTATAAATGTTATAAATAGGATAAACTGATTTTTTAATATTTTTAAACAGTATTTTTTACAAGAATTAATTTCTGTTATATGACAGAAGTTATAATATAAAAATGATTTATTTATAAAATATTTTTATGATAACACTATCGTTCACTAAACTTGCGTTTCCAGTAAAACCTTTTCTCAAACGAAAATATAATATTCACTGCAGTTTAAGGAACAGGAAAATAAAACTCAGACGCAATCAGAACAGCGAAACCCGCTGAATAAGAGATTATACCGCTCTGCTTGTTTCAAGCAATTTTCTCTTTGCATGAATTTAACCTTGGTGTTAATCAGATTCCAGACCTAGATAACATTTTTCAACTCAATTTGTTAGTAATGTGCCAAGCAATGTTACCTTTACGAGTTTCCAAGTGTTTATATTTACGTTTCTGCCTACTATCTCAACATATTTACTCACTTGCACAATTACTCGCTTACTCACTTATTCCCCCCTCAATTACTTATTTACTCACTCAAACACTTAGTTACTGACTCGCTCGTTTACTACCTTATTCACTCACACACTTACTCACTCGCTCACTTCTTTATTCACTGGCACACGTACTCGTTCGCTCACTTCTTTATTCACTCACACACTTACTCACTCACTTCTTTATTCACTCGCACACTTACTCAATCACTCGCTCACTTCTTTATTCATTTACATACTTACTCGCTCACTCGCTCACTTCTTTATTCACTCACGCAATTACTCATTCACTCGCTCACTTCTTTATTCACTCGTACACTTACTCACTCACTCGCTCAGTTCTTTATTCACTTACGCACTTACTCACTCACTCGCTCACTTCTTTATTCACTCGCACACTTACTCACTCGCTCACTTTTGTATTCACTTACGCATTACTCACTCACTCGCTCACTTCTTTATTCACTCGCACACTTACTCATTCACTCGCTCACTTCTTTATTCACTCGCACACTTACTCATTCTCTCGCTCACTTCTTTATTCACTTACGCACTTACTCACTCACTCACTTCTTTATTCACTCACGCAATTACTCATTCACTCGCTCACTTCTTTATTCACTCGTACACTTACTCACTCGCTCACTTCTTTATTCACTTACGCACTTACTCACTCACTCACTCACTTCTTTATTCACTCGCCGCATACGTACTCACTCACTCGCTCACTTCTTTATTCACTCGCACACTTACTCATTCTCTCGCTCACTTCTTTATTCACTTACGCACTTACTCACTCACTCACTTCTTTATTCACTCACGCAATTACTCGTTCACTCGCTCACTTCTTTATTCACTCGTACACTTACTCACTCACTCGCTCACTTCTTTATTCACTTACTCACTCACTCACTTCTTTATTCATTCACGCAATTACTCATTCACTCGCTCACTTCTTTATTCACTCGCACACTTACTCATTCACTCGCTCACTTCTTTATTCACTCTTACTCTTACTCATTCACTCGCTCACTTAAGTCTCTAGTCATATACTTACTTACTCGTTCATTTACTTTTTTACTCTCACGCATTTCCTTTCTTACTTACACACTTACTTACTGACTCGCTCACTTTGTTCCTTACCTACTCACTCTCATACTATTCGCTCACTTACTCATTCACAAATTTACTTTTTTACTCATTCACACACTTACTCGGTCACTTACTCACTCACATACATACTCGCTCACTTAATTACTCATTCATACACTTACTTTCTTACCCACTCACACACTTATTTATTTACTCACCCACACACGTATCCACTCGCTCACTTACATACTTACTCATTCACACATTTACTCTCTTACTGACTCACACACTTACACTTTTACTTACTGCCTCGCTCGCTTACTTCTATGTTCACTGACACACTTACTTTCTTATTCATTCAGACACTCTCTCACAAACACACACTTCCACACTTACTCACTCAACAACTAATGTTGGCAGACATATAATTCAGTATTTCATACAGTTATACTGCATTATATATTGAAGGTATATAAAAAGTCTCTATAAAACACATTTAAAAAACCCAATGCTTTTTCAATATGTGGTGTTAGTTTTACAATTACGAATTTTCAGAAATATTTTGTGCATATTGCACTTTTTTTGAAAACGATATTTGATATCCGACTCAGCATAAATGCGCATATTATAGCGTTTTAAAATTCCGAAATATTCGTATAAAAAAAAGAAAATTTTCAATTACAAAAATTAACTTTGAATTACATTATATTATTATGTAACGTAGAACATAAGTAAAAGTAATAAAAAAAATATAAATTTTTCATACTTTTACAGATTGAAATGTTCGCTAGTTAAAAGCAATTAAACTTCAGTATTTTCGCATTTAAAATGGAATCTGAATGTAATGTAATTTTTGTAGATTGTAACTCTGATTACTGCGGCGGAGGCAGCTGAAAAGTACCTCTAGCTCATACTCAAGACACACATACACATACACACTACTCTAAATAACCTGGCTAACTATAAAGTGTAAAACGACCCGTGCTAATGGAGTGTTTGACACCGGCTTAATGCTGTATCAAACGGAGCACTGAAAAACCTAGTAACCTCCCAGTGTACCTAATATGCACAAGGGGGAGGGCATAATTTACTTAACTACTCATGTTCTTGTGAGCGATAACGTACATAAAATGAGCGAGAACTAAAACGTTAGCCACATGGGGCACTACGACCGTGATAAGGGTTAAGAGGGGGAACATTTGAACGGAAATCACCAGGGCAAGCATTTACAAATACCTCTATAATGAATTAGGAAGTCACCAATTAGAAGTGCGGGAGTTACTCAACTTGAATCATGTTCCAAATAATGAACTGTATGAAGAGACTAGAACTGAAGAAAGGAGACACAATAGATTTGCAAAAGCCGCAGTGCAATAGTAACCACAGGAAGTCATTCATTCATTCAACGCTGATTGCGGTGGTTGAATCGTGGTATTAAAAGAGCAAACAATAAAAAAAAATCACGCTTCTTTTTTATAATTTGGAATTGGTTACAGTTTTGAAATTGTTTTGCTAAGTAACTAATTACCAAAATCGATTTTCGTACCAACTTTAATCTAATCGATTAAAACAAACACACTCAGTCTCACACACACACACACACACACACACACACACACACACACACACACACACACACACACACACACACACACACACACACACACACACACACACACACACACACACACACACACACACACACACACACACACACACACACACACACACACACACACACACACACACACACACACACACACACACACACACACACACACACACACACACACACACACACACACACACACACACACACACACACACACACACACACACACACACACACACATACATACACATACACCCCCCACACACCACACACACATACACACTCACTCACTCCCACCAACCCACACACTCACACCCACCCACAATACACACACGGGCGCGCCCACACACACACACAGAACTACGCACTTCAAGGGCATAGTTTCGGTTTTTGCATTAATTTTACTTTTCCTATTAATTCCCTCTTTACCCTCTTCGTATATAAACACATACACCGTTCGTATTTAACAGCTCTTCAAAAAGTAATAAATAAATCAGGATCGGCGCTGTTTTCAAAATCACTCATCACGATCTTAGTTACATTGCACGTTAGGGTGTCACGGGGCCGTTACGTTAGTTTGTTTTCTAATGTAAATTTGATTTTTTAAAATTACGAAACATAACAAATTAAATAACAGAAAGGTAGAAATAAATTTTATAATAAATTCTCCTTCGCCGACATAAATTTAAGGGTTAAACTTTCCGTGTCGTCGGATCAGCGAAAAGACTAACTCCAAGTAAAAGGGGTTGAACAAGTGCCAAAGATCGCCTGAAATGATTACGGTCTATTGAATTCTGTCGTTTATCTTGAAGGGAAACTTTGTACAGTACAACTGCAGTGTGATGATCATGAAGGCATTATCTTCTCGTATTAAATCAATAACCATATATAATAATAGGTTACTTTGGATTATAAAGATATCTCACTTGAAACAGTATCAAGTAACGTGTTTTAGAATGTACATTGGACCTAACGTTATCTCCTTGTATGTACGAGGTGTGTTCAGAAAGTAACGAGAATTTTTTAATCTCGCGGTCTTGGAGAGTCCGATTGTCAAACATTTTTTTATTATGTTGGTACACATGCTCTTGAAGTATGATAAAACTTTCAGCTGTTTTCATTGTTGACTTTGTCTGTGCCAGCCACTAAGGTTAGACGTGTTTTTATGACCTCGGCGATTTTCGTTTGATAAAAAAAATGGAACAAAGAACTTGTATCAATTTTGCGTAAAAAATGGAATAAAGTGTAACAAAGTATGTGAAATGTTAACAAAGACCTATGGTGAGTCTCCTATAAGTAAAGCAAGAGTTTACGAGTGGTATAATCGTTTTCAAGAAGGCCGTGAAGACGTAGAAGATGACGAACGCCCTGGACGCCCCAGCACATCAAAAACCGATGAAAACGTGGAAAAAGTGAAAGAAATGGTTATGAACAATCGCCGAATCACAATTAGAGAGGTCGCTGATGATGTTGGCATATCGATTGGATCATATCATGATATTGTTTCCAATGTTTTATGTATGAAACGCGTGGCAGGGAAATTCGTTCCAAAATTTCTGAATTTTGAACAAAAATAGCGGCGAATGGAAGTTGCTCAGGAGTTACTAAATGAAGTCAACGACAATGCAGAATTACTGAAACGTATTATAATAGGTAACGAAACATGGGTTTACGGATATGACATCGAAACTAAGGCTCAATCATCCCAGTGTAGGCATTCTGGTTCGCCAAGACCGATGCTCGACAAGTGCTGTCGAACGTGAAGGTTCTCACTGTGTTCTTCGATAATAATGCCATAGTGCATCATGAATTCCTGCCACCAGGTAAAACGGTCAATAAGGAGTACTACCTACACGTTCAACGCCGTTTGCATGAAGCAATCCGAAGAAAACGCCCGGATCTGTGGAAAAACAATTCATGGCTTTTGCACCACGATAATGCACCAGCTCCCACTTCATAGCTTGTTCGTGAATATTTGGCCAAAAATAGTACTGTAACGATGCCCCAGCCTCCACATTCGCCAGACATGGCTCCGTGTGACTTTTTCCTATTTCCAAAAATAAAGAGAACCTTAAAGGGCTGTCGTTTTACAGCCGTAGATGGCATTAAAAGTGCATCGCTGATAGAACTAACTGAAAGATCGAGTTTGAGAAATGTTTCGAGGATTGGAAGAAGCGCTGGCACAAGTGCATAAACTTTAATGGGGACTACTTTGAAGGCGACAACATCAATGTAGAAGAATAAATAAATATTTTGTTTAAAAAATTAGAATTATCGTTACTTTCTGAACACACCTCGTACACTTTAGTTAAAAAGTAAATTAGACTATACATTTGGAGAACAATAGGAAGAAGAACCTTCCTATGCACTAGGACTGTATTAGGTATAAGGTAATAGCTCTATTTTGTATGTAATTAAAATTTTTGGCGTTTTCTTAAGGTTGCATTTTTTAATACAAATGCTCCTTTATCTCGTGAACTGCCAGAGGGATCTGTTTGAAATTGGTGTACTTATCATACGTACCTACATAACGTGGAATTCAAATATTGTTATAAAAATATTCAGTTTATTTAAAAAAGTGAAAAAAATGTTTGTTTTCAAATTTGAAACATGTTTTTTTTAAACTACAGTTTTTTTAAAATTTACAAACATATTTTAGAGTTTCTACTTATGTAAAAAGGCATATATTTTCAGGAAAAAAACTATAATTAATATATCGTTATTAGTTCCTGAGAAAAATGAATATATGTTAATATTGTCGGAGATAAGATGCAGTGATCCCCTTAAAAAACTCAACGAACTTCAAAAATAATATGTATTAATACATGCTGCTTGTTTTTGTGTTATGATTTTGTACTGGTTGTGATGATGTAGTCGACTGATCAGTTCTTTTAGTCAGCTGATCCGTTATTGTAGTCGGCTTATCCGTCTTGTAATCACAAATCTGTTCTTATAGTCAGCTGATCCGTCTTGTAAACGACTGATCGGTTCTTGTAGTCACAGATCTGTTCATAAGAACAGATAACTATAAAGTCAGCTGATCCGTTCTTGTATCAGCTGATTCGTTCTTGTAGTTGACTGATCAGTTCTTGTAGTCACAGATCCGTTTTTGTAGTCAGATAATCCTTCTTGTAATCATCTGTTCCGTCTTGTAGTCGGCTGGTCCATTGTTGTAGTCGGCTGTTCATTCCTTGCAGTCGGCTGGTCCATTCTTGTAATCGGCTGATCCGTTCTTGTAGTCGACTGATTGGTCCTTGTAGTCACAGATCCGTTTTTGTAGTTAGCTAATCTGTCTTGTAATCATCTGTTCCGTCTTGTAGACGGCTGATCGGACGTGTAGTCAGCTGTTCGGTCTTGTAGTCGGCTGACCCGTTCTTGTTAATATGCCGTTTATATCTGAAACATGACGTCTACAGATCATCAGTACGCCATTTAAAAGCACATTCTTGACAATTTTATTAATTTATTGTGAAGAAGTATTTAAAAAATAAGTTGAAACTTTGGAATTATTGTATAGAACATTGTATAGAATTATTGTATTGTATAGAATTATTGTTTAGAATTATAGAATTGTAACATTGACGTATTTTTTATAGTAATTGAATATTTAATTTCAATAGTAAAACTATTCTTTTGAAATACTGAATATTTTAATTTAAACATTCACCTCGACCACTGCCGTTTAATTTAAACACTCAAATGAAGCATTCCATTTTTTTTGTGAAAGGAATATTTTAATTTAACATAATTTTCCACTTTACTTACTCAACTGGCAACGTTTTAGCTGGATGAGGTTTTAACGAGAAACAGAATAAAGTAATATTTTTAAGATTTAAAGCTTTGTGAATTCTTCATTATCTCATTAAAATAGATTTCTATTAAATTTTTTTCGCGTTTATTCTGTTCTTAGCGAATGACTGTAAAGATCGCCTAGTGTGTGTGTGTGTGTGTGTGTGTGTGTGTGTGTGTGTGTGTGTGTGTGTGTGTGTGTGTGTGTGTGTGTGTGTGTGTGTGTGTGTGTGTGTGTGTGTGTGTGTGTGTGTGTGTGTGTGTGTGTGTGTGTGTGTGTGTGTGTGTGTGTGTGTGTGTGCGTGTGTGTGTGTGTGTGTCTGTGTGTGTGTGTGTGTCTGTGTCTGTGTGTGTATGTGTGTGTATGTGTATATGTGTGTGTGTGTGTGTGTGTGTGTGTGTGTGTGTGTGTGTGTGTGTGTGTGTGTGTGTGTGTGTGTGTGTGTGTGTGTGTGTGTGTGTGTGTGTATATGTGTGTATATATATACATATATATATATATATATATATATATATATATAAAATCATATTTTTTGTTTACAATAATAGTAACAGTAATACATACGTTATACAGGCAATATACGCACACACACATACACACACACACACACACACACACACACACACACACACACACACACACACACACACACACACACATATATATATATATATATATATATATATATATATATATATATATATATATATATATATAATACTACACTCTTAATTTTTAAAAATTATTTAATTAGGTTTTGCTTAAATGTTTATTATTTATGAAAATTCATAAACAAAAAGTTTTTTTTTTTCTGTAATCATATTACAAGCAAATTTACGAAAAAAATTCTAAAATTCTAAATATTAAAAATTTAATGGGTTAGATTTTGAATGTGTGTGTGTGTGTGTGTGTGTGTGTGTGTGTGTGTGTGTGTGTGTGTGTGTGTGTGTATGTATGTGTGTATATCTGTGTGTGTGTGTGTGTGTATGTTCAAGCTCATCAGTATATATATATATATATATATATATATATATATATATATATACGTATATTGCCTGTATAACGTATGCATTAATGTTACTATTATTGTAAACAAAAAATATGATTCTCACAATATCCATCATTACGAAACTAAATACACTCTTACTTTTTAAAAATTATTTAATTAGGTTTTGCTTAAATGTTTATTATTTATGAAAATTCATAAACAAAAAAAAAATTTTTATTACTGTAATCATATTACAAGCAAATTTACGAAAAAAATTCTAAAATTCTAAATATTAATAGTTTAATGGGTACGATTTTGAATATTAATATCAACATGTTACGACTAACTCGATAACTTTGCAAATCAACCAACTTTCCCTACCAAATTCGCTTTTGTAATAAACTTCCACTGATGACTGGTTGACAGACTATCCACTAACTCAAGCGGTTACAACTAACACCACATCACTGGTATTAAGTAACTGAACAACTCCCAGGTTCACACGCTAGTGTAAGCGTTCCTAGTGTAACACGGCAAATCGTTTAATTTCTTTGGAAACTTTCTCAACTTTTAAGTCGTGTATGTTGTCATTTATGATATACCACGGAACCGTCACAACGTTCCAAAGTACTTTATTCTGAAATACCCGGATCTTCCTGATATTACTCTTCTTGGCACTGCTACAGATAGGCTTTAGGATCTGCTTGTATAAGAGCAGTGTATTGTATAAGGACAACTCTGAATGCCTTCCAAGTAAACCAATAAATTTTCATTATTGCAACATTGCCACCGGACCACATATTTAAGTAATTAGGATTATGATCTATTCTTCCCGTCAGTGGTTTATCTACTCACCTCGTAAAGGCTACCGCGGTTCTAAAACTCTATCGTTTCATCTTCAGGCCGTGATACAAAATGTTAAATCCCTCTGTCGAGGTCGTCACAAAGTTAAACAAAACATTGAAAACATACGTCACAAACACTGAGCACAATGTCCGGAATGTAACGGCGTACGAGTCGCGTGTGTAGCTTGGCCAAATAAAATTTCATCGTATGTATTTTAATCGTGTAATTGTGCTCAGTGTTTGTGACGTATGTTTTGTTTGACTTTGTGACGACCTCGACAGAGGGATTTAACATTTTGTGTCACGACCTGAAGATGAAACGATATAGAGTTTCGAAACCGCGGTAGCCTTTACGAGGTGAGTGGATAGACCACTGACGGGAAGAATTGGTCATAACACTAACCAATAAATTGCCCTATATTTTATTCAGTTCTTCCTTCTTCTTTTTAACATGCTCTTTCCAACGAAATTTACCATCCAGAATCATTGCCAGATGCTTTGTTGTGTTCTTAAAGCGAATTATTTGAGAGTTCATCAGTACCGGTACTGGGACCGATTTTCCTGAAAGGAAAAATTGATATTTGTTGATTTCATCTTGCTTAATCTAATTCTTCATTTAGTCCAGTTATTTAGTTCATCCAAGGCTGCTTCTAGTCTTGTTGCTAGCTCCTCGATGTTGTCGCTCGTAGCCATCATTGCTGTAGCATCAGCAAACGTCGCTATAACAAATCCCTCACGCCTTGATATATCACTAGTTTAAAAAAGATGGGATTAGCTCCGGTACACTTCCTTGGGGTCTACTCATTTTAACTACACAGAGAGGTAAATTCATTCTCTTTATCGTCGTGTTTAACTCTTATCCCTTTCTTTCTGAGTGAGAGTGTGTGTGTGTGTGTGTGTGTGTGTGTGTGTGTGTGTGTGTGTGTGTGTGTGTGTGCGCGCGCTCTCGTTTGTGTGTGTGTGTGTGTGTGTGTGTGTGTGTGTGTGTGTGTGTGTGTAAATGTTTTTTCCGATGCCAAAAAGGTGGAAAAAATCTTTTATAGGCTACCTGGGGTAGGATACGCACTACCCCAGAGTGTGGGACTCAAATTAAGTTCAAACTCAACTTAAGATATATTGTTACCCACTAAAAAAAACACCAAAAGCATCTTCTTCTGTAAACCCACCCCCACGGAACCACTGCCAGGCATTACTTCGTGGGAAGGTGGACTGGCTGACCGCCTACTCTTCTACAGCATTGGCTCTTTTTTCTCGATCCTCAGCCCTCAACCTCTTCATGACCCCTGCAGCGAATCCCGCAATGACCCTCCAGTTGCCCTCTGAAGCCATCATTATCGCAACCAGACTTTCCGGTACAATGCTGCCTCGCAGATATGTTTGCAGCCTCATCCTTTCCTCGTCGAATCTCCGACACCGGAAAAACACATCCTCCGCATCTTTCTCCACAGATGGAAAACAGGGAACAAGCCGAATCTGTTTCCAGCCTGAAACGGAACAAGTAAGTCCGGAAGCAACCATGCGCAGTGAGAATCTGTGTGAGATAGAAAACCACCTCCCCATGATCCCTGTTGCACCAATCCTGGATGTTACCTATGAGTTGGTGTGTCCATCGTCCATTTATTGATTCGTCCCACTGTCGCTGCCATGTCTCCAGGGTCCGATTTCGCTCCTCTGTAATTGCCATTGTATGACTATACCGCGGCTCAGCACTTCACTTGCGCCAGTAGAGCCTCGCTCTTTCATCAACCATCAGCTTCATTTGTGGTTCGCCCGCCACTGTGTGTGTGTGCGCGCGCGCGCGCGTGTGTGTGTGTGTCTTTAACTCTTCGTGTTTGGCATCGATTCGATGTATACTATGTCAGTATATAATACAATTCTAGAGGTGGATCCTGTTTAAGCTTGTATTTTAATCTACGATGCGAAACTTTATTCAAAAACCTGTGCTACATCATAGAATTCACCAGCACAGATGTTTTTCCCTTCAAGTGCACCCTCGATAATATTTGTCATAAGATGTAGTTGATCAATGGTCGAGTGTTTACTTCGAAATCCAATCTGATTTGGTCACGGTGTATTGTTATACTTTAATTGGAAAAATGAGTCGCTAATTTATCAGATTTTAATGTTCCTTGTAATGGTGAAAAAAAGTACTTGAAAAATCGTTGTAGTTATGTTTATAATTCGAACTGTTTCAGATTCGTAAAGCCGCAACAATTACATCCACGATCGTGGCTAGCAATCAAAAAGGACGACAACGGAGGTTGTAGTAAGTTTAAAAGTTTTTTCCTTAATATTTATATAATACTAGGTGATTATTTTAATTTTTAATTTCAAGGACCTTCCCTAAAGACAATTTTTTTTTTTTTTTTTTTTTTTTAACGTCCGACTATTGTGCACACTTGGGCTAATGCAGACGATGGGATGATTTATAGCGTATGAAAATGCCAAGGCCTGGCCGAGAATCGAACCCGGGTCCTCGGGGTGAAAGCCTAATACGCTATCCACTAGACCACCGAGGCGGCTTATGTAAAGTGTTACAGTCGTAAGTGTAGTGTTGTAAATGTAAGTGTGTGTTAGACTTGGGTACCGCGAGGGACGTCTAAATCCTCTCAATAGTTAGTCTGCACCCCTGCTATCATCACATTTCTTTTTAAAAGGTATATAGGCCTATTGTAAATTTCTGTTTGCGGACAGTGCTTGATCAACTAGGCCACCGAATCGGCCTTGGAGAATTTTTAGTTGTAAACGTAGAATCAAACGCCCGCAGTTTTTAGGTTGAGGTCTTTCTGTTTGAATATATTCTCGAAGTGAGAAAAATAATTAACATTCTTTTATATTCAGTGTCGTATCATAAGCTTTGGATAAGGGCTACGTGGTCAATGTGGCTAAGACACTGGTCAGTTTGATGCGTCTCTGAACTGCGCATCTCTATGTCGTAGGTACGAAACTGCAGTTACTGCCGTAAGCTTTACCCTTTTCATAATCGCCGATCCCTCGTTCTAATTAACTGGTATAAAGTATGGACGTTAAACGGAGAATTATAATGCGTATAAACAAATTTTAATTATAGGTGGATTAGAAAATTTATCGATTTCGTAATTAGTAAAAATGGTACTGTATAATCAGTAGCCTAATTTATACTGATTTAAGGCCGCCTCGGTGGCCTATTTGATAGCGTACTGGTCTTTCACCCCGAGGATCCGGGTCCGATTCCCGGCCAGGGCTTGGCATTTTCATACGCTATAAATCATCCCATCGTCTACAGTAGCCAAGTGTGCACAATAGTCGGACGTTAAAAAAAAAAAAAAAAAAAAAAAAATACTGATTTAAATAAATAGTTTGACAGTAAGTAGTGAGTAGTGAGACAGTGAGTATAGATATATTTTTTGAAGATGGAGGCTCTCCGAAACGCGTCAACGAAAATAGAATTGACGGAGCTAGGGAAGGCAGATCATTATACTGAACACAGTGATAATAATCCTAGCAGAAAAGAAGAAGAATATAAAAAGAATGTTAAAGTGTTGCTTATTTACTAATACAGTTGATGTTAAAACTGGAAGGGAGAAGGTAAAAAAAGGGAGGATTCACAGTGTAAGAAGGAAGGTGAGCAGCAGGTTGGGAAATCCCCTAAACAATAAACTACACAATCTTTCTTTCTTTTGTTTTTCCTAAAAGAATCAGGTGCTGAAATTTAGACGAAAACTCGTAAAAATTGATATAATTTCTGAATATCAGTACATCAGATTTTCTCGCGTTTGATGATCGAAAGAATACCATTCATAAACGTTCGATATAAAGTGGGAAAATTAGTTTATACAATTACGTTTTTTTGTTTTATCGCTTACGATTTTAGCAAACTACATCAATTTCGCTACAAAATAAAAAAAAAACAATAGGTTGAAATGGCGTCACACTGTCTCAAGAGGTAATTTAAGCGATTTTACAATGGTGCTACCATTATGGTAACTCCCAGATCAGGTGGGCCTACATGAAATGTTAATAAACCATTGTAGATTCTGAGGTGATATCACTTAGATAATGGAGCACGTTTAATTAATAATCTGACCAAACAAAATTTTCTCTATGAGTTTAACATAATTTTGAAAGGCATCGACTCTAAGCCTCAAATAAAAAATGATATTTTAAATGCCTGATGACATATCTGGGCGTAAATACCTATCATTAAAAAACAATAATCTGCATTAAAATCTGCGTGTTAGTATTATAATTTTTAATTCAGTTTCAAATAATATGAATTTCACTGAATCCAATGTTCATCTGAAAATTTGAATGAAAAGTGAATATTATTGTGATATCATTACTTTTTGAAATTAGCTTCTAGCACATCCGTTATACGGCTGAGTGCAGGTTTTATTAAACAATAAATTAAAAAGAAACGAGAGATGGAAGATGAAATGAATTTTGTTTGTTGAATCTGACGCCAAAGGAACGGTGAATCACTTGAACCGGCTTTATTGGGACGAGTTACCTTGAAAACATTCGTACGTCATTGTTGAATTTAAGATTGTAGAGTGAATAAATGAGTTTGTAGCGTACTATTGCACTGCGACATTTGTAGCTCTATTGTGCCCGCTTTGTATGTTCCAGAGACGCCTTTTCAAATCCTAGTCTCCTAGTCACTTTATAACGTCTAGGATTCGGAGAGGATTCTTCAAGGTGATTACCTCCCCGTTCCAGTTCCTTATTGAGGAGCTTGCTCTGCTAATTTCTTTTCAATATTTCTTTCTCTTGACCCTCATTATGGAGGTTCTGCTCCATTTGGTCGACCTTGTTATTGGCTCATTCTATTTTTACATTCTTACTTATGGTAACGATCACACGTAGCTAAGGAAATTAAGTCCACCCCGACAGAACCCCCTGCATGCATGAGTATACTGGAAGGACACCTCGTCTTCCAGGGCTCCGTTTGATACACCGTTATACAGGTGTCATTCGCACGCCGTGTAGAGTATTAAATGTGTGTGAATCTGGAGTATGAGCCAGAGGTAAGGTGGGATCCCTTCAGCTACTACTTAGGGGATAAGAGAATAGTTAATTTGATTTATAATATTTTAGTTTGTGTAAATAGATTAAAATAGTGACAAATAGCGCTATTACAAATTGTTCTTTCGTGACGTATAATTTTAATCATAAATACGTCTTTGAGATTTAAATAGTTCTTTCGTGACGTAGAATTTTAATCATAAATACGTCTTTAAGATTTAAATAGTTCTTACGTGACGTATAATTTTAATCATAAATACGTCTTTGAGATTTAAATAGTTCTTTCGTGACGTATAATTTTAATCATAAATACGTCTTTGAGATTTAAATAGTTCTTTCGTGACGTATAATTTTATTCATAAATACGTCTTTAAGATTTAAATAGTTCTTTCGTGACGTATAATTTTAATCATAAATACGTCTTTGAGATTTAAATAGTTCTTTCGTGACGTATAATTTTAATCATAAATACGTCTTTGAGATTTAAATAGTTCTTTCGTGACGTATAATTTTAATCATAAATACGTCTTTGAGATTTAAATAGTTCCTTCGTGACGTATAATTTTAATCATAAATACGTCTTTGAGATTTAAATAGTTCTATCGTGACGTATAATTTTAATCATAAACACGTCTTTGAGATTTAAATAGTTCTTTCGTGACGTATAATTTTAATCATAAATACGTCTTTGAGATTTAAATAGTTCTTTCGTGACGTATAATTTTAATCATAAATACGTCTTTGATATTTAAATAGTTCTTTCGTGACGTATAATTTTAATCATAAATACGTCTTTGAGATTTAAATAGTTCTATCGTGACGTATAATTTTAATCATAAATACGTCTTTGAGATTTAAATAGTGCTTTCGTGACGTATAATTTTAATCATAAATACGTCTTTGAGATTTAAATAGTTCTTTCGTGACGTATAATTTTAATCATAAATAAGTCTTTGAGATTTAAATAGTGCTTTCGTGACGTATAATTTTAATCATAAATACGTCTTTAAGATTTAAATAGTTCTTTCGTGACGTATAATTTTAATCATAAATACGTCTTTGAGATTTAAATAGTTCTTTCGTGACGTATAATTTTAATCATAAATACGTCTTTGAGATTTAAATAGTTCTTTCGTGACGTATAATTTTAATCATAAATACGTCTTTGAGATTTAAATAGTGCTTTCGTGACGTATAATTTTAATCATAAATACGTCTTTGAGATTTAAATAGTTCTTTCGTGACGTATAATTCTAATCATAAATACGTCTTTAAGATTTAAATAGTTCTTTCGTGACGTATAATTTTAATCATAAATACGTCTTTGAGATTTAAATAGTTCTTTCGTGACGTATAATTTTAATCATAAATACGTCTTTGAGATTTAAATAGTTCTTTCGTGACGTATAATTTTAATCATAAATAAGTCTTTGAGATTTAAATAGTTCTTTCGTGACGTATAATTTTAATCATAAATACGTCTTTGAGATTTAAATAGTTCTTTAGTGACGTATAATTTTAATCATAAATACGTCTTTAAGATTTAAATAGTTCTTTCGTGACGTATAATTTTAATCATAAATACGTCTTTGAGATTTAAATAGTTCTTTCGTGACGTATAATTTTAATCATAAATACGTCTTTGAGATTTAAATAGTTCTATCGTGACGTATAATTTTAATCATAAATACGTCTTTGAGATTTAAATAGTTCTTTCGTGACGTATAATATTAATCATAAATACGTCTTTGAGATTTAAATAGTTCTATCGTGACGTATAACTTTAATCATAAATACGTCTTTGAGATTTTAATAATTCTTTCGTGACGTATAATTTTAATCATAAATACGTCTTTGAGATTTAAATAGTTCTTTCGTGACGTATAATTTTAATCATAAATACGTCTTTGAGATTTAAATAGTGCTTTCGTGACGTATAATTTTAATCATAAATACGTCTTTGAGATTTAAATAGTGCTTTCGTGACGTATAATTTTAATCATAAATACGTATTTGAGATTTAAATAGTGCTTTCGTGACGTATAATTTTAATCATAAATACGTCTTTGAGATTTAAATAGTGCTTTCGTGACGTATAATTTTAATCATAAATACGTCTTTGAGATTTAAATAGTGCTTTCGTGACGTTTAATTTTAATCATAAATTCGTCTTTGAGATTTAAATAGTGCTTTAGTGACGTTTAATTTCAATCATAAATACGTCTTAGAGATTTAAATAGTTCTTTCGTGACGTTTAATTTTAATCATAAATACGTCTTTGAGATTTAAATAGTGCTTTCGTGACGTTTAATTTTAATCATAAATACGTCTTAGAGATTTAAATAGTTCTTTCGTGACGTTTAATTTTAATCATAAATATGTCTTTGTGATTTAAATAGTTCTTTCGTGACGTTTAATTTTAATCATAAATACGTCTTTGAGATTTAAATAGTGCTTTCGTGACGTTTAATTTTAATCATAAATACGTCTTTGAGATTTAAATAGTGCTTTCGTGACGTTTAATTTTAATCATAAATACGTCTTTGAGATTTAAATAGTGCTTTCGTGACGTTTAATTTTAATCATAAATACGTCTTTGAGATTTAAATAGTGCTTTCGTGACGTTTAATTTTAATCATAAATACGTCTTTGAGATTTAAATAGTGCTTTCGTGACGTTTAATTTTAATCATAAATACGTCTTTGAGATTTAAATAGTGCTTTCGTGACGTTTAATTTTAATCATAAATACGTCTTTGAGATTTAAATAGTGCTTTCGTGACGTTTAATTTATTTGCGAAAATACTTTTTTGATACTTAAATAGTGCTTTCGTGACGTTTAATTTATTTGCGAAAATACTTTTTTGATACTTAAATAGTGCTTTCGTGACGTTTAATATATTGGCTAAAATATTTCTTTGATACTTAAATAGTGCTTTCGTGACGTTTAATATATTAGCTAAAATACTTCTTTGATACTTAAATAGTGCTTTCGTGACTTTTAATTTATTGGCAAAAATACTTCTTTTGATACTTAAATAGTTCTTTCGTGACGTTTAATTTATAATCAAAAATACGTCTTTGAGATTTAACAGTGCTTTCGTGACGTTTAATTTATTTGCGAAAATACTTTTTTCATACTTAAATAGTGCTTTCGTGACGTTTAATTTATTTGCGAAAATACCTTTTTGATACTTAAATAGTGCTTTCGTGACGTTTAATATATTGGCTAAAATATTTCTTTGATACTTAAATAGTGCTTTCGTGACGTTTAATATATTAGCTAAAATACTTCTTTGATACTTAAATAGTGCTTTCGTGACTTTTAATTTATTGGCAAAAATACTTCTTTTGATACTTAAATAGTTCTTTCGTGACGTTTAATTTATAATCAAAAATACGTCTTTAAGATTTAAACAGTGCTTTCGTGACGTTTAATTTATTTGCGAAAATACTTTTTTGATACTTAAATAGTGCTTTCGTGACGTTTAATATATTGGCTAAAATATTTCTTTGATACTTAAATAGTGCTTTCGTGACGTTTAATTTATTTGCGAAAATACCTTTTTGATACTTAAATAGTACTTTCGTGACGTTTAATATATTGGCTAAAATATTTCTTTGATACTTAAATAGTGCTTTCGTGACGTTTATTTTATTTGCGAAAATACCTTTTTGATACTTAAATAGTGCTTTCGTGACGTTTAATATATTGGCTAAAATATTTCTTTGATACTTAAATAGTGCTTTCGTGACGTTTAATTTATTTGCGAAAATACCTTTTTGATACTTAAATAGTGCTTTCGTGACGTTTAATATATTGGCTAAAATATTTCTTTGATACTTAAATAATGCTTTCGTGACGTTTAATTTATTTGCGAAAATACCTTTTTGATACTTAAATAGTGCTTTCGTGACGTTTAATATATTTGCTAAAATATTTCTTTGATACTTAAATAGTGCTTTCGTGACGTTTAATATATTAGCTAAAATACTTCTTTGATACTTAAATAGTGCTTTCGTGACTTTTAATTTATTGGCAAAAATACTTCTTTTGATACTTAAATAGTTCTTTCGTGACGTTTAATTTATAATCAAAAATACGTCTTTCAGATTTAAACAGTGCTTTCGTGACGTTTAATTTATTTGCGAAAATACTTTTTTGATACTTAAATAGTGCTTTCGTGACGTTTAATATATTAGCTAAAATACTTCTTTGATACTTAAATAGTGCTTTCGTGATTTTTAATTTATTGGCAAAAATATTTCTTTTGATACTTAAATAGTTCTTTCGTGACGTTTAATTTATTGGCAAAAATACATCTTTGAGACTTATATAGTTTCCTTTCCTGACGTTTAATATATTGGCTAAAATACTTATTTGATATTTAAATAGTTCTTTCGTGACTTTTAATATATTCGCTACAATACTTCTTTGATACTTCAATATTTTCCTTTCGTGACGTTTAATATATTGGCAAAAATACTTCTTTTGATACTTAAATAGTGCTTTCGTGACTTAATTTATTGGCAAAATAAGTCTTCGATACTTAAATAGCGCTTTCGTGACGTTTAATATATTGGCTAAAATACTTCTTTGGTACTTAAATAGTGCTTTCGTGACTTTTAATTTATAAGCTAAAATACGTCTTTGATACTTAAATAGTGCTTTCGTGTCTTTTAATTTATTTGCAAAAATAAGTCTTTGAGACTTAAATAGTACTTTTGTGACTTTTAATTTATTGGCAAAATATGTCTTTGATACTTAAATAGTGCTTTCGTGACTTTTAATTTATTGGCAAAATACGTCTTTGATACTTAAATAGTGCTTTCGTGACGTTTAATTTATTGGCAAAATACGTCTTTGATACTTAAATAGTGCTTTCGTGTCTTTTAGTTTATTTGCAAAAATACTTTTTTGATACTTAAATAGTGATTTTGTGACGTTTAATTTATTGGCAAAATACGTCTTTGATACTTAAATAGTGCTTTCGTGTCTTAATTTATTTGCAAAAATACGTCTTTGATACATAAATAGTGCTTTCGTGACGTTAATTTATTGTCAAAATACGTCTTTGATACTTTAATAGTGCTTTCGTGACGTTAATTTATTGGCAAAGTACGTCTTTAATACTTAAATAGTGATTTTGTGACGTTAATTTATTGGCGAAATACGTCTTTGATACTTAAATAGTGATTTTGTGACGTTAATTTATTGGCAAAATACGATTTGATACTTAAATAGTGCTTTCGTGACTTTTAATTTATTGACAAAATACGTCTTTGATACTTTAATAGTGCTTTCGTGACTTTTAATTTATTGACAAAATACGTCTTTGATACTTTAATAGTGCTTTCGTGACTTTTAATTTATTGACAAAATACGTCTTTGATACTTTAATAGTGCTTTCGTGACTTTTAATTTATTGGCAAAATACGTCTTTGATACTTAAAAAGAGAGCAGTTAATTTTATTTTTATTATTTTATTTTTTATAGGTAGAAATATTATAACACCATTATTATTTGAAAGCGTCATCGTATTAAACATCCCTAATGTAGTTCAAAACACATTTTAATTTTTATAAAATAATTAAAAAATTCACATTTACATTTTACATTCTTAATTTAACTGGCTAAAGACGTATCAAATAATATGAGTTGTTTTTAATAAATTATAAATCGTCATTAATGTCTCGTAATTTTGTTTTTTGTCTGACTAAACAACGTGTTTTAATTGCGCCGGTACTGCCAACCTAACCAATCTTAATTGCAGCCTAATATTTGTTTGAAACTACCGCTGATGGAGTTTTCAGCAGGCCTGTAATTTTAGCTAGGCACAACCGAACACGCCAATAATTTAACGTTCAACTTTGTTGTGTGCTTAATTTTCACGCCATTTTGAACGCTTTCATGGCTGACATGGCTGAATACGTAAACAAAGTGCACAGTGAGAGAGAAGGAAGAGCGGGGGAGAGAAAGAGAGATGTAGTGTAATTTATTACACTGTATTATAAGCTCAGCGCTATTATACCGTAAAACTAAAAATCATATATGCAACTATTTGTTTATTGTTTAGAAGAGATTTTGTAAGGGAAGAAAAAACTTGCTTCACTAATGTAATTAATGTTAAGGAAAGTTAATTGTTTCGAAGTGTATTAATCTTGGAACGTAGTTTTCCCACGATGTGATGGTAATAATAATTTTATTTTGAAAATGTGATTTCACTAGCATCAATCAGCATTGAATTCTGCATTTAATAAACAAGTTGATTATCATCAATTTCATGGAAATTCGTAGGTAATTCTCTCTGGATCTTATCACGATGTTCATTCATTTTTAACAAATGTTCTTAAAAATGTTAAGAGCCGCCTCGGTGGCCTAGTTGATAGCGTACTGGGCTTTCACCCCGAAGACCCGGGTTCGATTCCCGGCCAGGGCTTTTTCATACGCTAAATCATCCCATCGTCTGCATTAGCCCATGTGTGCACAATAGTCGGACGTTAAACACAAAAAATAAATAAAAATAATTAAAATTTCAGTGGTAACTTAACAAAACCAATACTGTTTTATTAGTTTGTAAAGTCGATTAAATATTGACTGAATATTTTGGAAAGTTTTGTAGCAAAATTTATTTAGTATTACAGTACATACGGAAATGCAAAGAGCACGGTGACTTGATATACACGTAGGAAATTCCGTTTGTAGCAAAATTTAAAAAAAACTAATTACGTGTAAACAGAAGAAACGTACAACTAGTCAACGTGGTTTACCCTTGAATACCTTTAAATTTTAATACCTGATTATTTCATTTAATTTAATAATCGTAATTATTAAATTTTTATTTATTGACCTTCTTTGGACACCTAACTCGATTACCAGAGAGTAGACTTACGAGGAGAATATTGGACTACCAACTGAAGTGTAAAGTTAAGAACAACTGGTTGAAGGAGGTGGAACTAGGAATAACCAAGGAGCAATTGGCAGGAAGAAGGGAAAAAGCGATCTTAAAAAGTCAGGAAACCCAATTACAGTTTAGGGAAAAACGTCCACGAAACGTAGTATATTCGGAAGAACTCAGACTTCAGAGATCAATAAGATTAAAAAAAATACTGGGAAAAACACAGAATAACCAAAAGACTTAATTAAATTGACTGTGTGTGCTCCAATGTGGGCTTAAATTAAAAAAAAGTGAATTTATGTAGTGTAAAAATTCACAATACGCGTGAATTTTTTGGGTGCGTATTTGCTATATGACATAAAGTAAAACAATAGGTCAGGACGTAAAATAAGGCTGTTTTTGGAAACCGAAATGATTCTATTACGACAAATAAATATGACAATTGAGGTTATGACATAATTAAAAAAATTAAATATAAATGTTATTTTTTTAGGGATCATAAATTAATGAAGCAATTGTTGAAGTTAATGAACACTTTAAAGGTTAGAAATCAAATATTTAAGAAACATTATTAAATTACAGTCCGAAAAAAGCAATCTAGTATATCTACATGTAAAACAGTTTTTACTGGTTTATTAGACCTATACGAAATCGTATAGAACAGTAACAAACACAATAATTTCTATTCAGCGCAACCCCCCCCCCCAATACAAACACTTAAAATGCGGCCTACTATAGCGGAATTTCATTACATCCACCCTTGTTGCGGAAGTGGTACAACCCACGCAATTAAAACTGACACCTGAATTTGCAATAACCTTCTCTTATTGTAACGAATGAACCTATTGTCTATCTGACTGAACCACGGGGCACAAAAACTCCTTTCTCATACAAGTCCGGCGTGAATATCTTGTAATTATTTGTATCAAGCATCATTATCTTTCCGTAACTGGTGACAGCTGGAAAAATTCTCTTGTCATTCAGGTCATAGTACTATCATATAGGCAAAAATATATCTTTGGGACTTAAATAGTGCTTTCGTGACTTTTAATTTATTAGCAAAAATACGTCTTTGAGACATATATAGTTTCCTTTCGTGACGTTTAATTTATTTGCAAAAATACGTCTTTGAGACTTATATAGTTTCCTTTCGTGACTTTTAATTTATTTGCAAAAATACGTCTTTGAGACTTATATAGTTTCCTTTCGTGACGTTTAATTTATTTGCAAAAATACGTCTTTGAGACTTATATAGTTTCCTTTCGTGACGTTTAATTTATTTGCAAAAATACGTCTTTGAGACTTATATAGTTTCCTTTCGTGACTTTTAATTTATTTGCAAAAATACGTCTTTGAGACTTATATAGTTTCCTTTCGTGACGTTTAATTTATTTGCAAAAATACGTCTTTGAGACTTATATAGTTTCCTTTCGTGACTTTTAATTTATTTGCAAAAATACGTCTTTGAGACTTATATAGTTTCCTTTCGTGACTTTTAATTTATTTGCAAAAATACGTCTTTGAGACTTATATAGTTTTCTTTCGTGACGTTTAATTTATTTGCAAAAATACGTCTTTGAGACTTATATAGTTTCCTTTCGTGACGTTTAATTTATTTGCAAAAATACGTCTTTGAGACTTATATAGTTTCCTTTCGTGACTTTTAATTTATTTGCAAAAATATGTCTTTGAGACTTATATAGTTTTCTTTCGTGACGTTTAATTTATTTGCAAAAATACGTCTTTGAGACTTATATAGTTTTCTTTCGTGACGTTTAATTTATTTGCAAAAATACGTCTTTGAGACTTATATAGTTTTCTTTCGTGACGTTTAATTTATTTGCAAAAATACGTCTTTGAGACTTATATAGTTTCCTTTCGTGACGTTTAATTTATTTGCAAAAATACGTCTTTGAGACTTATATAGTTTCCTTTCGTGACGTTTAATTTATTTGTAAAAATACGTCTTTGAAATTTTATAGTTTCCTTTCGTGACGTTTAATTTATTTGCAAAAATACGTCTTTGAGACTTATATAGTTTCCTTTCGTGACTTTTAATTTATTTGCAAAAATACGTCTTTGAGACTTATATAGTTTCCTTTCGTGACTTTTAATTTATTTGCAAAAATACGTCTTTGAGACTTATATAGTTTCCTTTCGTGACTTTTAATTTATTTGCAAAAATACGTCTTTGAGACTTATATAGTTTCCTTTCGTGACTTTTAATTTATTTGCAAAAATACGTCTTTGAGACTTATATAGTTTCCTTTCGTGACGTTTAATTTATTTACAAAAATACGTCTTTGAGACTTATATAGTTTCCTTTCGTGACTTTTAATTTATTTGCAAAAATACGTCTTTGAGACTTATATAGTTTCCTTTCGTGACTTTTAATTTATTTGCAAAAATACGTCTTTGAGACTTATATAGTTTTCTTTCGTGACGTTTAATTTATTTGCAAAAATACGTCTTTGAGACTTATATAGTTTCCTTTCGTGACGTTTAATTTATTTGCAAAAATACGTCTTTGAGACTTATATAGTTTCCTTTCGTGACTTTTAATTTATTTGCAAAAATATGTCTTTGAGACTTATATAGTTTTCTTTCGTGACGTTTAATTTATTTGCAAAAATACGTCTTTGAGACTTATATAGTTTTCTTTCGTGACGTTTAATTTATTTGCAAAAATACGTCTTTGAGACTTATATAGTTTTCTTTCGTGACGTTTAATTTATTTGCAAAAATACGTCTTTGAGACTTATATAGTTTTCTTTCGTGACTTTTAATTTATTTGCAAAAATACGTCTTTGAGACTTATATAGTTTCCTTTCGTGACGTTTAATTTATTTGCAAAAATACGTCTTTGAGACTTATATAATTTCCTTTCGTGACGTTTAATTTATTTGCAAAAATACGTCTTTGAGACTTATATAGTTTCCTTTCGTGACGTTTAATTTATTTGCAAAAATACGTCTTTGAGACTTATATAGTTTTCTTTCGTGACTTTTAATTTATTTGCAAAAATACGTCCTTGAGACTTATATAGTTTTCTTTCGTGACGTTTAATTTATTTGCAAAAATACGTCTTTGAGACTTATATAGTTTCCTTTCGTGACGTTTAGTTTATTTGCAAAAATACGTCTTTGAGACTTATATAGTTTCCTTTCGTGACTTTTAATTTATTTGCAAAAATACGTCTTTGAGACTTATATAGTTTCCTTTCGTGACGTTTAATTTATTTGCAAAAATACGTCTTTGAGACTTATATAGTTTCCTTTCGTGACGTTTAATTTATTTGCAAAAATACGTCTTTGAAATTTTATAGTTTCCTTTCGTGACGTTTAATTTATTTGCAAAAATACGTCTTTGAGACTTATATAGTTTCCTTTCGTGACGTTTAATTTATTTGCAAAAATACGTCTTTGAGACTTATATAGTTTCCTTTCGTGACGTTTAATTTATTTGCAAAAATACGTCTTTGAGACTTATATAGTTTCCTTTCGTGACTTTTAATTTATTTGCAAAAATACGTCTTTGAGACTTATATAGTTTCCTTTCGTGACGTTTAATTTATTTGCAAAAATACGTCTTTGAGACTTATATAGTTTCCTTTCGTGACTTTTAATTTATTTGCAAAAATACGTCTTTGAGACTTATATAGTTTCCTTTCGTGACTTTTAATTTATTTGCAAAAATACGTCTTTGAGACTTATATAGTTTTCTTTCGTGACGTTTAATTTATTTGCAAAAATACGTCTTTGAGACTTATATAGTTTCCTTTCGTGACGTTTAATTTATTTGCAAAAATACGTCTTTGAGACTTATATAGTTTCCTTTCGTGACTTTTAATTTATTTGCAAAAATATGTCTTTGAGACTTATATAGTTTTCTTTCGTGACGTTTAATTTATTTGCAAAAATACGTCTTTGAGACTTATATAGTTTTCTTTCGTGACGTTTAATTTATTTGCAAAAATACGTCTTTGAGACTTATATAGTTTTCTTTCGTGACGTTTAATTTATTTGCAAAAATACGTCTTTGAGACTTATATAGTTTCCTTTCGTGACGTTTAATTTATTTGCAAAAATACGTCTTTGAGACTTATATAGTTTCCTTTCGTGACGTTTAATTTATTTGTAAAAATACGTCTTTGAAATTTTATAGTTTCCTTTCGTGACGTTTAATTTATTTGCAAAAATACGTCTTTGAGACTTATATAGTTTCCTTTCGTGACTTTTAATTTATTTGCAAAAATACGTCTTTGAGACTTATATAGTTTCCTTTCGTGACTTTTAATTTATTTGCAAAAATACGTCTTTGAGACTTATATAGTTTCCTTTCGTGACTTTTAATTTATTTGCAAAAATACGTCTTTGAGACTTATATAGTTTCCTTTCGTGACTTTTAATTTATTTGCAAAAATACGTCTTTGAGACTTATATAGTTTCCTTTCGTGACGTTTAATTTATTTACAAAAATACGTCTTTGAGACTTATATAGTTTCCTTTCGTGACTTTTAATTTATTTGCAAAAATACGTCTTTGAGACTTATATAGTTTCCTTTCGTGACTTTTAATTTATTTGCAAAAATACGTCTTTGAGACTTATATAGTTTTCTTTCGTGACGTTTAATTTATTTGCAAAAATACGTCTTTGAGACTTATATAGTTTCCTTTCGTGACGTTTAATTTATTTGCAAAAATACGTCTTTGAGACTTATATAGTTTCCTTTCGTGACTTTTAATTTATTTGCAAAAATATGTCTTTGAGACTTATATAGTTTTCTTTCGTGACGTTTAATTTATTTGCAAAAATACGTCTTTGAGACTTATATAGTTTTCTTTCGTGACGTTTAATTTATTTGCAAAAATACGTCTTTGAGACTTATATAGTTTTCTTTCGTGACGTTTAATTTATTTGCAAAAATACGTCTTTGAGACTTATATAGTTTTCTTTCGTGACTTTTAATTTATTTGCAAAAATACGTCTTTGAGACTTATATAGTTTCCTTTCGTGACGTTTAATTTATTTGCAAAAATACGTCTTTGAGACTTATATAATTTCCTTTCGTGACGTTTAATTTATTTGCAAAAATACGTCTTTGAGACTTATATAGTTTCCTTTCGTGACGTTTAATTTATTTGCAAAAATACGTCTTTGAGACTTATATAGTTTTCTTTCGTGACTTTTAATTTATTTGCAAAAATACGTCCTTGAGACTTATATAGTTTTCTTTCGTGACGTTTAATTTATTTGCAAAAATACGTCTTTGAGACTTATATAGTTTCCTTTCGTGACGTTTAGTTTATTTGCAAAAATACGTCTTTGAGACTTATATAGTTTCCTTTCGTGACTTTTAATTTATTTGCAAAAATACGTCTTTGAGACTTATATAGTTTCCTTTCGTGACGTTTAATTTATTTGCAAAAATACGTCTTTGAGACTTATATAGTTTCCTTTCGTGACGTTTAATTTATTTGCAAAAATACGTCTTTGAAATTTTATAGTTTCCTTTCGTGACGTTTAATTTATTTGCAAAAATACGTCTTTGAGACTTATATAGTTTCCTTTCGTGACGTTTAATTTATTTGCAAAAATACGTCTTTGAGACTTATATAGTTTCCTTTCGTGACTTTTAATTTATTTGCAAAAATACGTCTTTGAGACTTATATAGTTTCCTTTCGTGACGTTTAATTTATTTGCAAAAATACGTCTTTGAGACTTATATAGTTTTCTTTCGTGACGTTTAATTTATTTGCAAAAATACGTCTTTGAGACTTATATAGTTTCCTTTCGTGACGTTTAATTTATTTGCAAAAATACGTCTTTGAGACTTATATAGTTTCCTTTCGTGACGTTTAATTTGTTTGCAAAAATACGTCTTTGAGACTTATATAGTTTCCTTTCGTGACGTTTAATTTATTAGCAAAAATACGTCTTTGAGACTTATATAGTTTCCTTTCGTGACTTTTAATTTATTAGCAAAAATACGTCTTTGAGACATATATAGTTTCCTTTCGTGACGTTTAATTTATTTGCAAAAATACGTTTTTTAGACTTATATAGTTTTCTTTCGTGACGTTTAATTTATTTGCAAAAATACGTCTTTGAGACTTATATAGTTTCCTTTCGTGACGTTTAATTTATTTGCAAAAATACGTCTTTGAGACTTATATAGTTTCCTTTCGTGACTTTTAATTTATTTGCAAAAATACGTCTTTGAGACTTATATAGTTTCCTTTCGGGACGTTTAATTTATTTGCAAAAATACGTCTTTGAGACTTATATAGTTTCCTTTCGTGACTTTTAATTTATTTGCAAAAATACGTCTTTGAGACTTATATAGTTTCCTTTCGTGACGTTTAATTTATTTGCAAAAATACGTCTTTGAGACTTATATAGTTTCCTTTCGTGACTTTTAATTTATTTGCAAAAATACGTCTTTGAGACTTATATAGTTTCCTTTCGTGACGCTTAATATGTTGGCAAAAATACTTCTTTGATACTTAAATGGTGATTTAATTTGTTGTAAGTTGACTGAATATATATATTTATAAATTTGTTCATTCACGTGCTTTTTAATGCACGTATAAACGTAAGGGCCAAGTTTCATGTCCTTGTAATATAAACCACGGGGCACAAAACTTCTTTCTCATACAAGTCCGGCGTGAATATCTTGTAATTATTTGTATCAAGCATCATTATCTTTCCGTAACTGGCGATATTTATATATAATAAATTATCATTTAAGGTAGTACTAAATGTATTTAATATTCATAATTATTTTTTCTATAATATACTTATATTATACTTGTAATAATACTTACAATACTTATAATAATAAATCTAAAATGCACTCTTACTAAATTTGTATTGTAAAATGATCTACATATGAAGTATAAAGTAATAACAAGAATCAATCAGCTGATTTTCTAATCGTCTGCACTGTCGCGCTCAGAACATAACGTGCTGACTGTACCGCTTGCACGGTACAATTTCAGTGTTTCTTTTGAAAAGCATGTGAAGCCCAAACTTAAAAACGACTTTTGAATCGCATTACAGTTACTTTCCCCACGCGACAAGAGGTCAAAGCTGCGTAAAAAATATTGAGTTGTTAGTGAATTTTTTATCGATATATATATATATATATGTCTGTGTGTGTGTGTGTGTGTGTGTGTGTGTGTGTGTGTGTGTGTGTGTGTGTGTGTGTGTGTGTGTGTGTGTGTGTGTGTGTGTGTGTGTGTGTGTGTGTGTGTGTGTGTGTGTGTGTGTGTGTGTGTGTGTGTGTGTGTGTGTGTGTGTGTGTGTGTGTGTGTGTGTGTGTGTGTGTGTGTGTGTGTGTGTGTGTGTGTGTGTGTGTGTGTGTGTGTGTGTGTGTGTGTGTGTGTGTGTGTGTGTGTGTGTGTGTGTGTGTGTGTGTGTGTGTGTGTGTGTGTGTGTGTGTGTGTGTGTGTGTGTGTGTGTGTGTGTGTGTGTGTGTGTGTGTGTGTGTGTGTGTGTGTGTGTGTGTGTGTGTGTGTGTGTGTGTGTGTGTGTGTGTGTTTGTGTGTAAACAACTTTGTATTAAACTCAGAAATATGTACTAGCTGATTGGGTGCAAATCCAAACTTTCAACCAATAACAAAATATTACTATATAGGACAATACTGAATCCAATATGGACTTATGGGATACAACTATGGAGTTCTGCTTGCAAGTCGAATATTGAAATTTTACAACCCTTCCAATCTAAGATACGTTTAATCTTAACAGCTCCAAAAATAATTACAAATGAAATAATCTACAAGCAACTCAATATTCCGACCATCACAGAAGAAATTAAAACTTATAGCAATAGTTACCGACATCGAATATTAGCCCATACAAATGTTTTGACTGAAAATTTAGTGATGAGATCGACAACACGAAGACTCAAGAGGAGAATACCTAGCGACCTGCCTGACAATTAACAGCTGACCTAACAGATACAACATTATGTAGCAATATTTTATTATTATTATTTATATAATCTCATTATTTGTATGTATCAATGGGTAGATGCTTTCATGTCATTATTTTAGCCATACAATTTACTTAGTGTCCTGTAGACAGATTGTAAATACTAATAAATAAATAAATAAATAAAAAATATTCTGGAAGATACACATGAATTTATAGGCGCCTGGATTAGTGACGTATCAGGAGAAAATAACACTCAAGAAATATAATAGGTACTTAACATCAATTTTTCCTCCTTATCAGTGGCCTCAAGTGTTGATAAGACCGGCAAAACACGTGTACTAACATTTGAAAAGTTAAGAGTGCGCTTAAACGCTTAAAACATTTTTTATCAACTTCTTTTAAAACACAATAAAACCCCTCCGTCAATTTTTGTTTTCAATAAAAAAATAGTTGAGAGTCAATACTTCTTCCTAAACAACGCTTGTAACAGCTATGCCACTCGTGTCATGGAAACGAATTCACCAATACTAACAATATTGATAACATCAACACTTTATGATGGTTAGAAGCCGCCTCGGTGGCCTAGTTGGTAGCGTACTGACCTTTCATCCCGAGGACCCGGGTTCGATTCTCGGCCAGGGCTTGGCATTTTCATACACTATAAATCATCCCATCGTCTGCATTAGCCCAAGTGTGCACAATAGTCGCATTATTTGTATGTATCAATGGGTACATGCTTTCATGTCATTATTTTAGCCTTACAATTTACTTAGTGTCCTGTAGACAGATTGTAAATACTAATAAAAATAAATATCTATGTAAACTCGCGTATCCATTATTCAACTTCTTCCATGTTATCAATAAGTCGCAAATAACAGTGAGAACATAAAATCTGAAATAATTTTTACTAAGTAATTAATTAATGCAGTTTAATTATATAAATTCAATTAACAGTATGAACATTAAAAGTTTTGTTTGCTTCTATGCGAATTGTAAATGTGATAATAATAATGTTCAAGTAATACTTGTCAATGCTTTAGTCGCGATGAATAGAACTTTTCTCACCATTGAACTCGGGACAGCGATTAAAACGTACAACAATGGGAGCAGCAGCTGTCTCTGTTCCAGCTGATTATTTCTGTGACAAGTTTATTAATGGAAAACTTGCTAGACTATTGCAGCTGTACAAGATAAAACATTTTTATTTTAAATTTTCGCTGAAATTATTTTTCTACACTCTCAGGTATTCTGAATACTTTTTCAAGACAATAAATGATTTGTCATCTAAAATCAGTACTTTTTCAAGAATATAAGTAATTGTGAATCTATTAACAGTATGTTTTAAGACAATAAATGGTAATGAATACTTTTTTCGTACTATAAATTATGGAGAATCTATAATTAATACTTTTTCAAGACTATAATGACTGACAATCAGTAATCAATGCTTTTCAAGAATATAAATTATTGAGAAACTGTAATCAATAATTTTAATGAATATATTTTTTTTATTTTAATGCGAAAAGCACATTGAATCTATTATCGCCTCCCTAAATGTAAGTGTGAGTGTATTTTAAGTGTTATGTGTGTATTTAAAGTGTATGTAAAATGTTAAAGTCGTACGTTAGCCTCGGGTACCGCAAAGGACGTCTAAATCCTCTCAATAGGTGCAACTAGTCAGCACCCCCTGCGGGTTTAATGAATATAAAAGATGATAATTTATACTAAATATTTTAAAAAAATATAAATCATTGATAATCTATAATAAAAGCTTGTTAAAATCCTAAATGATTCGAAATGTATATTAAATACTTTTTTAAAATATTAATGATTAGGAGACTATAATAAACACTTTATTGAATATTAATAATTGGGTATCTATATTAAATACTTTTTAATAAGTTATTGGGAAAATATAAGAAATACTTTTAATTAATGATATATAATTGACAATCCATACTGAATACTTTTTAACAATGTAAATGATTGGATATTATATTAAATACTTCTTAATAATATATGTTATTGGAAATCTATAATAAATACTTTTAATTAATGATAAATAATTGAGAATCAATAATAAATACTTTTAATTAATGATAGATAATTGAGAATCTATAATAAATACTTTTAATTAATGATAGATAATTGAGAATCTATAATAAATACTTTTAATTAATGATAAATAATTGAGAATCTATAATAAATACTTTTAATAATGATATATAATTGAGAATCTATAATAAATACTTTTAATAATGATATATAATTGAGAATCTATAATAAATACTTTTAATAATGATATATAATTGAGAATCTATAATAAATACTTTTAATTAATGATAAATAATTGAGAATCTATAATAAATACTTTTAATAATGATATATAATTGAGAATCTATAATAAATACTTTTAATAATGATATATAATTAAGAATCTATAATAAATACTTTTAATTAATGATAAATAATTGAGAATCTATAATAAATACTTTTAATAATGATATATAATTGAGAATCTATAATAAATACTTATAATAATGATATATAATTGAGAATCTATAATAAATAATTTTAATTAATGATAGATAATTGAGAATCTATAATAAATACTTTTAATTAATGATAAATAATTGAGAATCTATAATAAATACTTTTAATAATGATATATAATTGAGAATCTATAATAAATACTTTTAATTAATGATAAATAATTGAGAATATATATTAATACTTGTTAGCAATATAAATGATCAAATATTTATATCAAATTCTTCCTAATAATGTACGTTATTGGGAATCTATAATAAATACTTTTTAAGTTTAAGTAAACACTGTAACTATAAAACGTACTTTTGGCACTTACTTTCACAAATACTGTAATTTTCAGATCCCGTAGGTAAGTAAGGAAACGTTTTTCGAATGCTCCAGCTGATTTTCCCTTGATGTTATTTAGTTGCATGTTTGTCCACCAGTAGCACGAACCTAACAGTTGGTCGTATTTTGTTATACAATTTAATTTTTTTTTCTTTTTCTTTTGTGTTTAACGTCCGACTATTGTACACACTTGGGCCAATGAAAACAGAATCTATTGATTCTATAGATTCTGTATTCATTGCTTGGGCTAATGCAGACGATGGGATGATTTATAGCGTACGAAAATGCCAAGACCTGGCCGGGAATCGCCGGGTCCTCGGGGTGAAAGCCCAGTACGCTATCAACTAGGCCACCGAGGCGGCTTTATAAAATTTAATTTCGAAGCAAATAGTTTTACAGTTGTTTTATTTAGTTGTTTCAGAACGGCCAATGACAATGTCCGTGACATGCCAATAAGTTATTAAACAAAGTTGCAAACTTATTACAAGCAAAACCAATAAACAGTCATGCACGTTAATATAGTAAGTTTTGTGAGCGGGGCAAAGTTGAAAATGTCAGGCGTAGCCAAGAAGATGAAGTTTTGCTGGTGTTTCTATCAGATGACGTAAGTTTTGTTTGTTACAAAAATTGTTTAAAACTAAAACGTAAACGTTGATGTTTGCAATTTTGCAAAAACGATTACATTTCTAAAACGTCAGCATTTTGGTTAAAAACCTAAAACCATAAATTTGTTAACTACGCGTGCTTACTACGGGAACTGTAACTTTTATTTGCTCATTGAGTTATTTTGCATTATGATGAAAACATAACCTTCACAACTGGTAGCATAAGTGTCTTACAGTATTGCCTCGTGCGTGAAACACAATCAGGAAAGGCTGACAATGGTGGACTATACAATAGCAGTACTGTAAATCATGGGGGAAACATGACTATAAAAGGCACTGACAAAAAATCAAGCAGTATAAAGTATCCCATAAGGCCCGGATGCCACGAATGCAGAGCGGAGTTGCCTATTCAGAACCTAGAATATATTATTATTACCCTTATATTATATTATTAAAGTAATTACCCTGGGACAGCATAAAACAGAATTGCAGGCTGAAGTGATGGCCATTAATGACTGTGTTCGGGAGAACTTGGATCGGGGCTTCAAAAAGGCACGTATTCATACCGATAGTCAGGCGGCAATAAAAGCACTTGCGGGTCCTATAATACAGTCCAAGCTGGTCTGGGAGTGTAGGAAGAACCTTGACATTCTGTCCCGGGATAACTAGGTAACTCTTCACTGGGTTCCTGGCCATAGGGGAGTTGAGGGTAATGAGGAGGCAGACCGACTGGCTGGACTTGGATCTGCATCTGAGTTTATCGGACCTGAGCCGGCTTTAGGGATTTCTCTATCGTTGGCCAGGTCCGCTATTAATGGGTGAATTACATGTCAACGCCAGGTAAGATGGGACAACCTTCATGGGCATTCCCATAGTAAACGTATCTTAAGCAAGGTTCCTTCTGGAGGAATCAAAGGGGCAGCAGATGTCCTGAGCAGAGCACAACTCAAGAGTATCATGGGGCTCATAACAGGGCACTGTGGTCTGAGAGTGCACATGAACAGGATACGTGTTTACCACGGAGAAACCGTGTGTAGATTGTGCAGGAAGGAGGAGGAAACTGCAAGTCACATAATTTATGATTGTTAGGCTCTTTCTAGTTGAAGACTAGGGGTTTTTGGTTCCCAAGACCCTAGGAATCTTCAGCAGAGTGAGTTAGTCAGTGGGTTGTTGAAACTTATTAAGGGCACCAATCTGCTGAACTAGGTATTTTAAGAGGTAAGTTGCACAATAGGTCAGTCGATCGCAGTGCCTGGTGTTGAACAAATCCCTTCCTCTAGAATATAATAATTCAAAACCTAACGTATTGTTTTTATCGTAAGTGGGGCTACTGAAAGCGTAATGGAGCTGAGCGAAGTCAAACGGCGTCGCTGGGATTCGCTCGCGCAGCTTTGGTTAAGTCTTGGTCGGTTTTGAAGCTGACTACGCTTCCCCCCACTTCGATTACTCTTCAAACGTATAATTTCTCATTACCTTAGGTTACCGTTGCCTAGGTTACCGTTTTTAACAGTAATTTTCCACTATCCGTTACAGTAGGCTTACATATTTAGTTTTTAAAGATACAAACGAGTTCTTTAATCGTTCGTATTCATTTCCTTCAGCTCCGCTCCGCTCAGCGCAGCTCCGCTTGGTGGCCTAACAATCAGCAGTATTCAAATTACTTTTTAAATAGGCAAATAAATAAATATAGACCTATAGTTTCAATATCTGTTACGACGCAAAATTATTAAAAAAAGATCGATTTGGAATGATCGTTATATTTTTAATTATTTAAAGAGTTTTGTTAAGCTATTATGAAAACCAATTTTGTTCAAAATCTGAATAGAATCAACAAACATTTATTTATTTTTTAAATCCTTAAAATTAAAACATTTTACATTGAAATTCAGGGTAATTTTCATATTTTTCACGCAATTGAAAATTCAAAATGCTAGCTTAAACTTATCAATTCGAAATACTGGACAGGGATCATTTTTGAAAGATTAAAATGTTAATTTATGCCGATTTTATTGAAACTTTTAGCACGTAGGAAACTTAGGCATGTTTGTTAACCAGGGAATGTATTCGACAGTTTCATATGGCGGCTATTCCAATCTTTAATTAAGAAGAGAAAATATTTCACATACAGTAATCAGGGAACTTGACTAAAGTTTGTAAAATCTATTTTACAACACATTTCATTGATCTCGTTTCGGGTAACAAAGAAGCAAAACGTTATTTTGATCACCTTCCTTTAAAAAATCTATTTTGGTAATTATATAGCAGAGTAGCCTCACTTCGAAATTAATTTTTATGGATCTTATTCGTCGAATATTTGTTGAAAAATTATTGTAACATCAAAAACAAGTGTCGGAAATAGTATTTATGAATTTTTAGTAGTATGCGAATGGATTCGCTTTAGAGATCGATCTAAACCGAAGCGGAATGGAAAATTCCACACGAAACATGTAGGCTACACTTTATCTGCTTCCCCACCATTCTGCAAGCCTGATTTAACTTGAGGATTCGTCAAGTAGAGCCTATGTCTGCACTCTGCAAACATTGACTCAGAAAAATAGTATGAATCAGTAATTTAACTGATGTTGTATAAATTGTATTCATGGTTTTTATATAAATTTAATTCCTAAATAAAAGCTGTAAGAGAGTGAACTATAATGAGTGAAAACGAAGAAAATGTGTTAAATATTAAATGCATTTGCAATGGATGTGAGTTTACATTGATTAAGCTTATTGAGTTTTCCCAATCCAACGATAATGTACGACAGTTTTTTTATAACCATGGTTTACTTGACTAATAAAATCCATGAATTTATATTATGTAATCATCTTTCTTATATTATGTAATCATCTTTCCGACACATATTTTTGATGATAAAATATTTTTCTCACATTTACTTGACGAATAAGATCCATAAAAATTAATTTCGAAGTGAGGCTACTCTGCTATATAATTACCTCTATTTTATAACACATTTCAGTGATCTTGTTTCGAGTAACAAAGAAGCAAAATATTTTGATCACCTTTATTTTAAAAAATCTATTTTATAACACATGTCAGTGATCTTGTTTCGGGTAATAAAGAAGCAAAACGTTATTTTGATCACCTTCCTTTAAAAAATCTATTTTATAACACATTTCAGTGATCTTGTTTCGAGTAACAAAGAAGCAAAATATTTTGATCACCTTTATTTTAAAAAATCTATTTTATAACACATGTCAGTGATCTCGTTTCGGGTAACAAAGAAGCAAAACGTTATTTTGATCACCTTCCTTTAAAAAATCTATTTTATAACACATTTCAGTGATCTTGTTTCGAGTAACAAAGAAGCAAAATATTTTGATCACCTTTATTTTAAAAAATCTATTTTATAACACATTTCAGTGATCTTGTTTCGGGTAACAAAGAAGCAAAACGTTATTTTGATCACTTTCCTTTTAAAGAATCTATTTTATAACACATTTCAATGATCTTGTTTCGAGTAACAAAGAAGCAAAACGTTATTTTGATCACCTTCATTTAAAAATATCTATTTTTAAACTTATTTCAGTGAATTTGTTTCGAGTAACAAAGAAGCAAAACGTTATTTTGATCACCTTCATTTTAAAAAATCTATTTTATAACACATGTCAGTGATCTTGTTTCGGGTAATAAAGAAGCAAAACGTTATTTTGATCACCTTCCTTTTAAAAAATCTATTTTATAACACATTTCAGTGATCTTGTTTCGGGTAACAAAGAAGCAAAACGTTATTTTGATCACTTTCCTTTTAAAAAATCTATTTTATAACACATTTCAATGATCTTGTTTCGAGTAACAAAGAAGCAAAATATTTTGATCACCTTTATTTTAAAAAATCTATTTTATAACACATTTCAGTGATCTTGTTTCGGGTAACAAAGAAGCAAAACGTTATTTTGATCACTTTCCTTTTAAAGAATCTATTTTATAACACATTTCAATGATCTTGTTTCGAGTAACAAAGAAGCAAAACGTTATTTTGATCACCTTCATTTAAAAATATCTATTTTTAAACTTATTTCAGTGAATTTGTTTCGAGTAACAAAGAAGC
>CM040191.1:56923188-56928188 GCA_022606455.1 Callitettix versicolor
CACTGTTTCCAACAATGGAAAATTCGCATGGAGCATTATAGGGATAGAGAAGGGGTGTATATTGAAGGTGATAATAAGTAATTATGTATAAAATGAAAATAACATTTTTTACAATGTCAGTCTAGTTATTTAATAGCCACACCTCGATACAAGTTGTAATTAAAGCTGGAAATAATAAACGAACTAATAAATTCACAAGCAGACGTTATTTTTGAAAACCTGGAAATGTTTACCAATTAAAAAGATTTTTCGACCGTAAAGGAAAGTGTTGAAAGAATCAATCAGAAACGAGCACATCAGTAAATGAAAACCGTACTAGGAGGTAGAAGTAAGGAGGGGAGGGGTGAAGATAGTATAAAAGAACGAAACTAGATTTAGGGGAGCAGTACAGTAAAACGTTTTGACAATAGAAGTATTTCGAGACGCGTCAACAAGTATATTTGAAGCTAGTAAAGGCGGATGTACGTTCTCAACAAAACTGAAAATTAACTTAATCTCTCAAAATTGGTACATCAGATTTCGCCCGAATTGCGTTCAGTACATTTGAATAAACAAAATTTTGTTGGAGTAAATTTAAAAAAAATTAAACTTGTCTGCCATCGGTTTATTTTAGTCTATCGTTATTTAATGGAAAATGACCCAACGTAAGAAAGTTCGTGCAATGTTTTTACATTTATTTGCAACATTAAGGTATCACAGTAGCGACAGAATAAAGCCTGGCAGATAATTAATTTTAAAAAAAACACCTAAATTAGTAAGGACGCACCTTTTGCGTTTTATATCCTTCCTTCCGCTTGCAATACTGTGCCAAGCATCATGCAACGCTACTCTTTAGTAAACTCTAAACAACAATAAAACTCCGCCAAGTTTAATTAAAGTAGGGGCCGACGTTTGTTGTTAGTCCGCCAAGGAAATTATTTCAATAAAAGTTCAATTTGTTACAATTTTTTCTATTGAGGAAGCTGTATTTCAATTAAGTGTTGTACAGAGTGTTACGTAAATAAGCTAACGAACTTCAATAAACGATTTTAAAAGACAAGAATCACTTTTTCTCGTAAGAAAATATTTGAGATGCTTCAACAAGTAAAATAAGACTATTTCTATAATTCCGATCAAATTTTGCTTAAATTTCGATCAAAGATGGCCGCCTCTGTGGCCTAGTGGATAGCGTACTGGGCTTTCACCCAGAGGACCCGGGTTCGATTCCCGGCCAGGGCTTGGCATTTTCATACGCTATAAATCATCCCACCGTCTGCATTAGTCCAAGTGTGCACAATAGTCGGACGTTAAACACAAAAAAAAAAAAAAATCGATCAAAGATGAAGTCAGTGTTGATACGTAAAGTCTGTTCTAAATTTGAAATAAAAAAAAATTTCTACAATCGAATTTTTCCTTTTTCTTTTTTACTACCGAACAGAGTTTTTCATTTCTTTTACTATTCGCTGCATAGACTTGAAATACGAATCTTTATACCTGAATAGAATTTGAGCGAATTCTGCTGAAACAATTTTGAGAAACTTGGTCGATTGTTCATTTGTTCGAGTGTTCACGAACCGGTTTTTTTAAGGAAAGGATTTTAGAATACGTATGGTCTACATTACAGGCAAATGATCATAAAAAAGCCTTTTTAGTAAATAATAAAAATTCTATAAAAATACAAAATAAAATATCCAATTTTGTTCTGATTATTTGAAAATATTGCAGTCATGTAAAGGTACGATTAGCTTACTAATTCAAGTAAGTATCTTATAATGATTCTCCTCAAGTCCCCTTGGACCACTTGGTAAACTCTTTTAGTAAAATATGACAGATTTATTACATGCTTATCAGATTAGGTATTCTAGAGGTTGATAGCTTCTGGTAATGCTAACAAAGGATCTGTTTTGAAACTATTGGTACATGTTCAATAAACCGGATTCCTCATTGAGTTCTAGCAGTCCTCTGAATCATCCAGCTGGAAGTCTTTAAGATACCGGAAGACAAAAGCACTTTGTTTCTTTTCGGCAAGAGCTTCACAATGATAGATCATAAGACCTGTAAATTTCTTATCCTTGTCACTTAGGTTTCTCCGTGGTACATTCCTATCCTGTTCAGGAGCACCTTCAGACTATAGTGCTCCGTAACTAGTCCAATGTTTTTTTTCTGAATTACCGAGTATCCCTATTGTCCGCCTTAGACCATCTTAAGGAATTGTTTTCATTAGACGCTTACGTAAATACACTTTGACACTTCCCAACTGATGTTCCCCCCACTGATGTTTCTTAAACATCTACCACCAGGCACAGTTAACGCCTACTGCCGGCACTGATCCTATAAACGCATATGCGGAGGGAGCCAGTCCTTTTCATTACCCTTTAATTCTTTGAGTGAGAAGTTACTCGGGTTTCAAGCAAGAGGTTATTGAGATTCTCCCGGTATTTCCGGATCGGTTTAGGCTCATAATTGAGACTCCAAGTACCTAAATTAATGTTTGGATTTAGGTATAAATTTAAATTCGGGTTACCTTGAAAGATTCCGAACACGGTTATTTGTGGCCATTACGTCTGCTTGGATACTACGACATACTGTCCCAGGTTAACGGTACGTTTTATCCGGTGATTTCAGACAAATACCCCGGCGCCAGTGCTCTTCTTGGTTTTGGCTCCGTCTTGATACCATCAGATTAGATTAGAAGGCAGGCAAATTGTATGAACTGCGATATAACTGAGTTTATTAAACCTCAACCGATTGTATTGATCTTTCTGTCTACTATCAAAGGCCTGTATATCCGGCCTGGTTCTGCTATCAACAGGTGGATAAATAAGAAACATCAAGTAAGCTGAAACAATCTTGAAGGGCATTACCATAGCAGTCATCTTGGATAGAGCATAATTTAAGAAAATCATAGGTCTTATTATTGGGCACTGTGGTCTGATGGTGCATTTTTTTTTTTTTTTTTTTTAATGTCCGACTATTGTGCACACTTGGGCTAATGCAGACGATGGGATGATTTATAGCTTATGAAAATGCCAAGCCCTTGGCCGGGAATCGAACCCGGGTCCTCGGGGTGAAAGCCTAGTACGCTATCAACCAGGCCACCGAGGCGGCGACGGTGCATATTAACAGGATAGGTATGTACCAAGGAGAAACCGTGTGTAGGTTATTCAATAAAAGAAAGAAACTTCAGGATACATAAGTTATGATTGTAAGGTTCTTAACCGCAGCAGGACAAGGATACTTCCAGGACACTGAGGACCTCCAGTAGGATGGGATAGTCAGTTACCTGCTAAAAAGTACTAGAGGCAACTCTCCGCTAACCCAAGAGGTTGAGTTGAACAATAGGTCCTTTGAGATCGTAGTTCCTGGAGTTATATTATCTTTTAGGTTATATATATATATATATATATATATATATATATATATATATATATATATATATATATGTTGAATATATCAACTGTGTTGTTTTAGAATTAGATTAAAATTAGATACTAAAGGAAGGGATTATAACACCCCAGGAACTACGATCGACGCTCCTATTGTGCAACTAAACCTCTTAAATTGTTCAGTACTTTTGTGCCCTAATTAAGTTCCAACAATCCACTGACTAGCTCATCCTGCTGGAGGTCCCTAGGGTCCTGGAAACCAAAACCCTTAGCTTCCTGCAAGCAGGAGCTTCACAATCATTAATTATATGTTCTGCAGTGTCCTCCTCTTTACTGCATAACCTACACACGGTTTCTCCGTGGTACATATCTATCCAGTTCATGTGCACGCTCAGACCACAGTGCCCAGTAATGAGATCCATGATTTTCCTATGCTGTGCTCTGCCCAAGACGTCTTCCTCCCCTCTAAATGCCATATTATCCCTTCGTCTAACGTTAATATAATCTATACCATACACGGGTTCTTTAGTCTCCCAACCCTTGTTCTTCTTCCTCTTATGGCTTTCTAACCGTGAAAAGCTGTCTGTTTATATCCGAGTCTTTCTGTTTATCAGTATTAACAATACTGATCAATACGAACAGTTCTATCAATATTATACTCGTTACTCCTTAAAAGCTTGACCGTAAAAATTTAATCCAATATAATTTTGATTCCATTAAACAAATAATAAATTTCATTACGTACAGTTTTAATAAAATCATAAAACGGAATATTAAAATACATTTTTCAACTTTACGTTTATTAAAAATTTCTGGATTTTAATTAAAAGAAAGAAACCTGACTTTTACGATCGGCCGCTTGTTATTCAAGCTATGAAAATACTTAATTATAACAAAGAACTGGGTTTAGTTTACATTTTTCACTGCTTTGAAATTAGATCTCTTCATTAAAAGAAACGTTCGTTTAGGAATTATATAATAACGATTAATCTGAAATAAGTTCTGCGTACATTTATTTCGTTATTAATGAAACTGTTTGAAGTTACTTTGTTATCACGGACGCCTTTTACTTCTTCGTATCGTAAAATATAAAATTATTTTCATAATTAAAACAAGCTTGCGAATGTTTCACCTCCGTGGCTGGCAGTGTTAATTTTTTGTTTGCAGCTCCAGCGTTATATTTTTGGGTTTATACTAATCCACTTTTTTGAGAACTTGAAGGCACTATTTTATTTAAATTTGATCTAATCGATTTTTACTAATTATAAAGCGTTTATTGTTTGATAAGTATCTTAAACTGTATTTGTATTGCATATTACGACAGCATAATACATTATTTACGGACGTTTTTTTACCTTAATAATTCTACTTTACCGCGGACAAAAGCCGGTAATATTTTTCTAACGCAACAAATATTGTTTTAGGGAAACGAATCCAAGAAAGGTATATATTATTAAAAAAAGGTAATTAAAATGAATTCATAAAACAAAATGGATGCACTCCCCTACTATAAATGCTATCGCTAAAATTCTTTAAGGAGAAAAAATGCGCTGTAAGTAAACATTTTCAGATTATTAATTTTCCAAAAATATATTCAATTTTATTTTGTTACGTTTACAAAATTTATATATTTGT
>CM040191.1:56933188-56943188 GCA_022606455.1 Callitettix versicolor
TAACCTTCGGTCAACACAGTTCTTAACCTCCGGCATACACAGTCGCTAACCTTATTGTCTACACAGTCGCTAACCTCCAGTAATCACAGTCTGTAACCTTCGGTCAACACAGTTCTTAACCTCCGGCATACACAGTCGCTAACCTTATTTTCTACACAGTCGCTATCCTCCAATATACACAGTCGCTAACCTCCGATATACACAGTCACTAACCTCCGGTCTACGGTCGCTAACCTTATTGTCTACACAGTCACTAACCTCCGATATACATAGTCGCTAACCTGCGATATACACAGTCGTTAACCTCCGGTCTACTGTCGCTAACCTTATTGTCTACACAGTCGCTAACCTCCGATATACAAAGTCGCTAACCTCCGGTCTACGGTCGCTAACCTTATTGTCTACACAGTCGCTAACCTCCAGTAATCACAGTCGGTAACCTCCGGTCAACACATTTGTTAACCTCCGGCATACACAGTCGCTAACCTTATTGTCTACACAGTCGCTAACCTCCAGTAATCACAGTCGGTAACCTTCGGTCAACACAGTTCTTAACCTCCGGCATACACAGTCGCTAACCTTATTGTCTACACAGTCGCTAACCTCCAGTAATCACAGTCTGTAACCTTCGGTCAACACAGTTCTTAACCTCCGGCATACACAGTCGCTAACCTTATTTTCTACACAGTCGCTAACCTCCAATATACACAGTCGCTAACCTCCGATATACACAGTCACTAACCTCCGGTCTACGGTCGCTAACCTTATTGTCTACGCAGTCGCTAACCTCCGATATACATAGTCGCTAACCTGCGGTATACACAGTCGCTAACCTCCGGTCTACTGTCGCTAACCTTATTGTCTACACAGTCGCTAACCTCCGATATACAAAGTCGCTAACCTCCGGTCTACGGTCGCTAACCTTATTGTCTACACAGTCGCTAACCTCCAGTAATCACAGTCGGTAACCTCCGGTCAACACATTTGTTAACCTCCGGCATACACAGTCGCTAACCTTATTGTCTACACAGTCGCTAACCTCCAGTAATCACAGTCGGTAACCTTCGGTCAACACAGTTCTTAACCTCCGGCATACACAGTCGCTAACCTTATTGTCTACACAGTCGCTAACCTCCAGTAATCACAGTCTGTAACCTTCGGTCAACACAGTTCTTAACCTCCGGCATACACAGTCGCTAACCTTATTTTCTACACAGTCGCTAACCTCCAATATACACAGTCGCTAACCTCCGATATACACAGTCACTAACCTCCGGTCTACGGTCGCTAACCTTATTGTCTACACAGTCACTAACCTCCGATATACATAGTCGCTAACCTGCGATATACACAGTCGCTAACCTCCGGTCTACTGTCGCTAACCTTATTGTCTACACAGTCGCTAACCTCCGATATACAAAGTCGCTAACCTTCGGTCTACGGTCGCTAACCTTATTGTCTACACAGTCGCTAACCTCCAGTAATCACAGTCGGTAACCTCCGGTCAACACATTTGTTAACCTCCGGCATACACAGTCGCTAACCTTATTGTCTACACAGTCGCTAACCTCCAGTAATCACAGTCGGTAACCTTCGGTCAACACAGTTCTTAACCTCCGGCATACACAGTCGCTAACCTTATTGTCTACACAGTCGCTAACCTCCAGTAATCACAGTCGGTAACCTTCGGTCAACACAGTTCTTAACCTCCGGCATACACAGTCGCTAACCTTATTGTCTACACAGTCGCTAACCTCCAATAATCACAGTCACTAACCTCCAGTCTACACAGTTGCTAACCTCCGGCATACACAGTCGCTAACCTCCAGTAATCACAGTCGGTAACCTCCGATCTACATAGTTGCTAACCTCCGGCATACACAGTCGCTAACCTTATTGTCTACACAGTCGGTAACCTCCGGTCTACACAGTTGCTAACCTCCGGCATACACAGTCGCTAACCTCTATAGTCTACAGTCACTAACCTCTGATCTACAAAGTCGCTAACCGTGTGTGTGTGTGTGTACGTATGTGTGTCTGTCTGTGTGTGTGTATGTGTCTGTGTGTGTGTTTCTGTGTGTGTGTGTGCGCGCGCGTGTGTGTACGTGTGTCTGTGTATACGTATGTGTGTGTGTGTATGTGTTTGTGTGTGTGCGCGCGCGTGTGTATACCAATACACAGTCACTAACCTCCGGTCTAAGGTCGTTTTGCCTATACTCCTACAATACAATTATCAAACATATTGTTATTTAAAACACAATTACAATAATCACTTTATTTCAACACTAGTGTAAGTATTTAAGTTTTAAATATTTAAATTAAAATTAATAATTATTTATGTGTTACTGTTTATATTAATTAATAATTAATAGTAGAAGGCTGGTGAAGAGGGTAAACGTGACACGAAAACCTCTTGACCAATCAACGTTGAGCGGTTGACATAGTACAACATGTCAACTCCACAGTATTGGCACCATCCGGCAACGCTGTTTGCACGCCATTTGTTTGATCCGACATTTTCTTATTTTCACGTTACTGTGTAGCACCGGTGTGTAAAACGATTTTTCAAATTTATTTTAATTATTAAAAACAATTTAAATCATTCGTTTGGATATTGATAAAAGTGTATTTCCTGAAGCTAACTGAAAAAGTTCAGGTAACACTCAACTTTTTTGGAGTTATTAAAATATCAAATATTGAAATTAAAAAACACTGTTAAACAGTAAATAGCAAAAAAACATTTTGTTTTTTACGATTTTTAGTCGACATGTATTTTTTTTTATTTTTCATAGTTTGAACAGATATATAGAAACTAGACAGAGAAGTTCCTTCTCTTGGACCCGATGTAAACAAATGGGGAGTGGCAACGCGCAGATATGTGTACTCTCTGAACTTATTAAAAGTAGAACACTAATGTAAGATGCTGTAAATTAGGGCACACCCAATACCATCACTTACCTCTTGGTATGTTTTAATTGCCTGATAAATAATCAATTCCGATTCCTAGTCGCCGATATGACCAATAGTTTGTAATTGAAATAATTAAATTGTCTTAATTGACATAATTGAACATACAAGCAATCAAATCAGAGTGCTACGTTTAATAGAAACTAAACTGTACTATCACTTAACGACTGCCTTATCACAGAGTAGTGCATGATGGGTAATCTTATAAACCAATCAGTTTGGCCTGGAGACACGTTTATTTGTTTATATCGGGTTCAGAGTAACTTTAGCAATATACGTTTGTTTTATAGTGGCGCTTGACCTTGAGCGGCTTAACTGGTTTTCTGCTTATGTTAGTGGTGGGAGAAGGAAAAAAATTCAGTCATGTTTAAACTACGTCCTCGTTAACATAATGTGTTAGGCGACGTAGTCTCATTCCTTACGTATCCACACCACGAGCCTATCCTCGCTTCTCCTTCAAGCGTCACGTTGAAACAAACGACACTGTACACGATACTTTTGATATACAACAGTATATTTTGCTCGTCGCAAGTCTTATTTTAAAATTAATTATAATTTAAAATTACTTCTTCTGTCCGTGATCGACCGGGGACCTTGCTCGTATGAGGCGGGCGTGATAACCACTACACTACAGAAACTACGAGGATATTTCACCGAATTAATTATATGAAATGAATCGTTAATTTATTTTTTATAGTTATATCAGTTGTTTTATATCAATTCGTAAAGATCACCTGATTTCATTGAACAGCTGATAGGCTAAATACTTTTTAGGTTATGTTGTAACACTTAACTGATTTTTTTTTTTTACTGACCGATGCTTTAGCCATACCGACCACCGAGTTATCTAGCTGATTTAATTGAACAGTTATGTTGTTAAAAACTAGCTACGTTAATTTGTCGTGTTTTAGAAAAAATTATCGTAATTAAATTAAAACTGGAAGATAAAACATAATACAAAAACATGTTTTGAGGTGGAAATAATTCGTTTTTATGAAAAACGCTAATCTTTAATCAAAAAGAATATTTTCATTTTCGTTACAAATAAAGAAGCACTTAAGAGGAAACTATAAATCTACTTCGTCCACAAGGTACGGACAACGTATCCCCTCCCTAGACGGCAACTGCTGTTGGCACCGCGCAAGTAATAGTTTTACTTACAGTACTCTTAAAGGTACGTTGAACGCTCACGCAAGTCTTCGTGGCCCGGAACTATATTTTACAAAGTTGTCTGGCTGTTCTTCTTTCGTCTGACGTCATTAGAGCACCTTTTGGATACTAACGTACACTAATCCTGACTTCTAAAACATGTTTTGAGGTGTAATTATACAGTTGTATATCAGTATGAAATAGCTAAAGAAAGTTTGTTACTAGCAAAATTGTTAAACAGTTTCAAAATGGCAGCCATTCGAAATAGTAAAAAAACAATATATTTTATCCAAAATATCTAAGCCGATAATCTACCGTAACCAGAGTTAAGAAATATATTGATTAGGTTAGGTTAGGTTGGATGTCAAAGATTACGGGATTCCGTGGTCTCTAACACAACTGTCAAATGATCTTTTGTGAAACTAACTCTCTTGGGTACTAGTTCAGTAGACTTTTATTAGCTTTAATTGGAAGCAAGTTTTGCTTGGGTTTGCGCTTTTACCCTACCGATAAACGGTTCTAAAAGTTTAATAGCTTTGAGATGTTAGGTAATCTCTCACTTCTTCCACCGCAGCGCCATTCGGTTACGGCGTCAAGTGTGTGTGTATGTGTGTGTGTGTGTGTGTGTGTGTGTGTGTGTGTGTGTGTGTGTGTGTGTGTGTGTGTGTGTGTGTGTGTGTGTGTGTGTGGGTGGGTGGGTGGGTGGGTGGGTGTGTGTGTGTGCGTGCGTGCGTGTGTGTACGTGCGTGTGTGTCATGTGTATACGTGTGTGTGTGTTTGTGTGTGTGTGTGTGTATACGTGCATGTGTGTGTATGTATACGTGTGCGTGTGTGTGTACGTTTGTGTGTGTGTGTGTGTGTGTGTGTACGTGTGTGTGTGTGTGTGTGTGTGTGTGTGTGTGTGTGTGTGTGTGTGTGTATATATATGTGTGTGTGTACGTGCGTGTGTGTGTGTGTACGTACATGTGTGTATGTATACGTGCGTTTGTGTGTGTGTGTCTGTGTGTGTGTGTCTCTGTGTGTGTGCGCGCAGCGTGTGTGTACGTGTGTACGTGTGTGTGTGTGTGTGTGTGTGTGTGTGTGTGTGTGTGTGTGTGTGTGTGTACGTGTGTGTGTGTGTGTGTGTGTGTGTGTGTACGTACGTGTGTGTGTGTGTGTGTGTGTGTGTGTGTGTGTGTGTGTGTGTGTGTGTGTGTGTGTGTGTGTGTGTGTGTGTGTGTGTGTGTGTGTGTACGTACGTGTGTGTGTGCGTGCGTGCGTGTGTGTGTGTGTGTGTGTATTTACGTGTGTGTGCCCGCCTGCGTGCGTGCGCGCGTGTCTAACTAAAGTGAAGTTTGCAATTTCGGTTCGATTTTATTCAAACCAATTCAAAAAATATTATTAAGATTTAGTTTGGACACGTTCGTTATCCAGAAAATTCGTTAAACATTTTCAAAATTGTGGCTTTTTAAATTTTAAAAAATTTAAAAAATTTAAGACCTTTTGTCTTAAATTATTGTGAAAATCTTATTTAACTGTCGTAATCAGCGTTAGAAACCTCTTAAATTGGAATTTTTATTTTTCGAATTCCGTTAAAATTTTTAGATATTTTTGACATCGGTCAGGGTTCATTTTCGTATGGTAAATGTAATTTGCATTTTCGTACAGTAAAATGTTAATAACGAGCAGGTAATCGTTGTTTTAAAATTTGTCATGATTTAAACAAATTTTAACGCAGTGTCAAGAATCAAACGTTAATATCTTTATTGTACTATATAAATGCGTTTGCAGTCTGTAATGTGTATTATGGTTAGAACAGTCTATCGAAGCAGAGTAGTAATAGAAAATAACAGATAAGCCCTCTTATGGTTCTTGGACATGAAGCGTTCGTAGCGGCAGATAGTCCAACTACTTGGACTTAGCTGGAAATATCGAGCACACTTTTTATAATAGTGACTACAGTTTGGCTAAATCCCACAGTGTGCGGTTCACTGCTTATGGGAACCTCAGTACAGCCTATTTTCACTTCCCACGTCCACTTTTGCTAGTACTACCATTGTGAGTTAAGAGAGTTTGTTTTCAACCATCAAGATCTAACGATTAGCTAGGGATATAAAATGCCCAACTGCATGGAGCCCCGCACGTATGCATGGTAAGCCTGGTATCCAGAGTCCGCAAATTTAAAGATAAGCTTCCCCTTATCCCGACGGCCTTCGGTGCACGCGGTTCCAACTTGGCTTGGTATATGGATAAAGTACTGTTAGAAAGTGTAATAGATTATAAGATTAGTTTTTGATTCCTCCCTAGAGTTTTTTTTTTTTTTAACGTCCGACTATTGTGCACACTTGGGCTAATGCAGACGATGGGATGATTTATAGCGTATGAAAATGCCAAGCCCTGACCGGGAATCGAACCCGGGTCCTAGGGGTGAAAGTCCAGTACCCTATCAACTAGGCCACCGAGGCGGCTTCCTCCCTAGAGATTAGAGATGAGAATGGATCAGTAGGTTACTACAGGGGATCATGGTGGTGCTGTTATACTCCCACTAAAAAAATCTCATTAGCAATAAAAATTTCCGAAAAAAATTAAAAAATATTCCAACGGAAATTTAGGTACTTTTTTGAATTTTCAGTCGAAATATTGAAATTAAATGTTTGTTGTTATTTTTAACGCTGATTACAATAATAAAACCAGATTTTTTGGAAGTGTTCGATAAAAAAAAAGTTTCTCTTTTTCGTTGATTTTGACAATGTTCAGCAAATTTTCATTGGAACTGTTATATAGGTAAAACTCGGACCATAAACTTTAAAATGAGCACTGATGATATGTCAGATCACTGTTGGAGGGGTACAAGCGATAATAGATTGAACAAATTCGTTTTTTAGATTGAAACGGATTTTAACGTGTATGTTTCAAGGCTGGTTTTGATGTTGGATGTTGCGGGACGTGTGCTACGAACATGTTTATGTCGATATATAACAGTATATTTTGCTCGTCGCAAGTCATATTAAATTAATTATATTTAAAATTCCATGTTTCCGCCGGGATACAACCGGACATTTGGCGCGTGTGAGACGCACGCGATAACCACTACACCACAGAAAAAACGAAGAAGTTTGAGTATATGAAATGTATCGTTAATTTAATTTTAGTAGTTATATTGAAAGATCAATTGTTTTATATTAATTCGTAAAGATCAGCTGATTTTATTGAACAGCTGATAGGCAACGATAAGTTTCAGGTTATGTTGTTAAGAACAAGTTACGTTAATTTGTCGTGTTTTGGATAAACTTATCGTAAATAAAATTAAAATTAGGAAGTGAAAACACGATACATGATTTTTATTTTTAGTTCAAAAATAGAAATTTATTTCAATCTGATTTCATTATTGCAATCACCGTTGAATTCTGTTAAAATTATTATTTTCTTCTTTTATATATTTTCTAATACAATTCAAAACACGAAAATGCATATATCGGCAATCAAATTTGATTTTCATATTTCAGTGCGTACGATATAAAAAATATTTTGATGTTGCTGTGTTGGAATTGTCATTGTTTCAGAATCGTTTTACGGTTAAATTTTTTTAAAATTATTATTACTTAACGTCCGACTATTGTGCACATTTGGGCTAATGCAGACGGTGGGATGATTTATAGCGTATGAAAATGCCAAGCCCTGGCCGGGAATCGAAGCCGGGTCCTCTGGGTGAAAGCCTAGTACGCTATCAACTAGGCGGCTAGGATTCGAAGAAGCCAGAGAACGTTTTAAACCGAAATGAAAGAAGAGGCCATTATTCATACTTTCATTCACACTGTTCATCTTAGTTGTGAACATTTCTCCAGTGGGCTGCCCATGCACCTCGCCTCGTACAGTTTTCTTGAGACCGTCTCCCAAGTACTTCAGTATTTTCGGGCAGGAAATCGATATTTTAACGATAGGTCGGAAAAATCGTTTTTAGCCAAGACCGTTTAACCTTTTCAAAATAATAGCTCTTTCAAAATCTTAAAAAATAATAGCTTTTCCGTTAGGCATATTTTAAAAAAATGGTTTCATTATTAAAATCTGAATAAATTTAAATTTTAAATTTTCTAATTCCATTTAATATTCGAAAATGAATCTGACTTTGGTTCTCGTAAACTTTAGTGCTGATTATGGTAGTGGAATAATTTTTTTTTTTTTTTTTTTTTTTTTTGAAATGACTACTTTTTATCGTGGGATGTATGTTTTACACGGGGAAAATTCAGTTTACCGTCACGGAACGCTCTAACACATCCATACGCTCACTCTAGTGAACATTATTATTTCAAACATTATTATTATTTTTTCTTGTTTAGCGATTAATAAAATGTATTTTTGACGTGAAAACTTATGATCGCGGTTGACAAAACATGGGTATCATGCGTTGAAACCTTTCGCAACGCCAAGCCCTGGCCGGGAATCGAACCCGGGTCCTCGGGGTGAAAGCCTAGTACGCTATCAACTAGGCCACCGAGGCGGCTCGAATTGTTGTTCCTTTTTTCGCCTGTTCTTGGCTCAAAAAAAAACACTTGCACTTAATTTCCTTAACTGAATTTCGTTTTCAGCTCAACACTACTTACTCCTCTTACAATATCACTTCGTAAAATTAGTAATGCCTAATCTCTAAGCAGCGTAAAAGGATTTGTAGGATTTTAAGAAAGTAATTTTTAAAGTCAGAGGGAAATGTCGAACGTTACGTAATCTTCGTAACGTAAACAAATACTGAAAATAAAAGTTAAATTAGAATCAAATTATTTTACAACAAAACTGGGCGTGGTGTTGTATTACAGTCGAAAGAAAAATAATGGCGACTCGTGTAATTTAACGTCCGTAAAAAAAAGCAATTTACAGCAGACAGACACTTTGGAGCGCCAGATGAGAACAGTTTTTTCAACTTCACAAAGAGTAAAATTACATCAATTTGCCGGAAATTACAGCTGCTTATTAGGTTACAGCTCTTAGAAGCTTGTTTACTTCTTTAACTCGGTGTTAAATTACAATTTCGTAAATGCCGTTTCCTTCAATTTATTATTATTATTATTATCTGCGTATAGACCCTGTTGGATAACGCAAAGCACTCATGTCTTGCTCCTTCTAATCCTCCAAATCTCCCTCATCCTGTCCCCATGGATCCTCTTCCGCTCCTCCGTCCATTTTACCCCTGCTCTCTTTGGGATTTCATTCTCTGGGACCTTCCAACCGAGCATCTTTCTCCTGTATGCGTTCCTGTCTTCAACGTCTGTTAAGTCTATTCCTGCGTCATGTAGGTCTATTCTGACTTGTGCGATCCACGACGTTGTTGATTTGACATCTTTTATATACTTAAGGATTCTGTTGGCAAGTCTCGTTGTTGGGAGTCCACTGATGTGTCCATAGAACCGAAGCCTCCTTCTTCTGATATCTGCTGCCAGGTTCGGTATCTTCTCTGTGGTCTTCCGGGCCTTCAGTTTATATATATATATATATATATATATATATATATATATATATATATATGAGGTATGTTCAGAAAGTAACGAGAATTTTTAAATTTCGCGGATACATGCCCTTGAAGTATGATAAAACTTTCAGCTGTTTTGATTGTTGACCTTGTCTGTGACAGCCACTAAGGTTAGACGTGTTTTTATGAGCTCGACGATTTTCGTTAGTTGAAAGAAATGGATCAAAGAATTTGTATCAAATGTTGCGTAAAAAATGGAATAAAGTGTAACAAACTGTGTGAAATGTTAACAAAGGCCATTGGGTGAGTCTTCTATGAGTAAAGCAATGAGTAATAAGCACCGAGGCGGCTCTTCACGGTTTAAAATTTTCACTTAGCATAAATATGGAACGAATTATTAACACAAAAGGAAAAGTTAATAAACGTACCTAAAATCGAATAAAC